>SMDT01000326.1:0-184370 GCA_005392925.1 Aquilaria sinensis
GGACGGATAAGTTGACTTTTAATGAGTTTTGGATACAACTCAGTGTAAGTCATAGGAATTGGCGCAAAGACTTCTCTTGGTCTTTGTGTGGGTACTGGAGGGGTCGGAACAGATGGCCGTAACTGATTAGGCCTGTTGAGAGGATAATTGTTGGGCCTATTGGGAGGATAATCATTGGGCCTATTGGCAGGATAGGATAGGCGAGGCCCGGTAGCCACAGTACCCACGAGGGGAATCCCTCTTCCGCGTCCTATTTGTTGTACTTCTTCATCCTTTCTTCTGGATGGTCCTCCTCTTTTCATAGGATCATTAAAGGACTCAGTAATCTTCCCAGTCCTAATCCCATGCTCAATCCTTTCTCCAGACATGACAACGTCAGAGAAATTAGTTGCCGAATTGCCAATGAGCTTGTCATAATATGGGTACTTCAGTGTCTGAACAAATAAAGTAACCATTTCTCTCTCCGTCATGGGTGGCTGAACTTGTGCAGCTAAGTCCCTCCACCTTTGAGCATATTCCTTGAAGGTTTCTTGCTTTTTCCTTTCCATATTCTGGAGAGTTTGGCGATCTGGGGCCAAGTCCATAACATGTTTGTAATTGCTGATGAAGGCCTGAGCAAGGTCATTCCATGTTTTGATGTTTCTTGGACCTTGACTTAGATACCACTGTAATGCTGATTTTGTAAGGCTTTCTTGAAAAAGTGCAATCCACACCTTTTCATCTTTTGTGAGTGGTTGTAGTCTTCTTAGAAACAACGTGATGTGAGTGATGGGATCACTCGTTCCATCGTATTTCACAAAGTCTGGCACCTTAAAGTCTGAAGGGATTACGACATCTGGCACTAAGCAGAGGTCATCTACTGAGAGAGATCCGAATATAGTGCCTCCTTCAATGGCCCAAAGTCTCTTTTCTATTGTTTCAAACTTTTGAGATTCTCCTTCTTCCTTTGGTAATGTCTTCTTCTCTTCATGTACAATGTCTTGTTTCAGGTGAATACTAGCGGACGGACCTGGTTCTTGAAACAGATTTTCTTGAACTGAGATTCGTTGTGGGGTGAATCCCGGAGGATAAGTAGGATCTTGTGGTTCTTTGATAGGAACTTGAGTTGCTTTCCCCTTGATTAGCTCCATCAATTGTCTCATTTGTTCGGCCATACTTTCTATCTTGGACTTCATATCTATGAGACGACTTTCGGTTTGTTCTGCCATTAGTCTTGTTTGGAGCCGAGTTGAATATCGGTGTTGAGGTCCAATTTTACCCTTTTTAAAGTAAGATTTATTTTATTAGACTCTACATGTACGTGATTGATGCAATGGATGCATGCAATGAGTGAGTTTGATTATCCACTACTGTGGAACTTCAAGACTTTTAGTTATAATTATAAAGACCAAAAAGTTAGCATAGTTTGATGCATGGTTTTGATGCATGAAGAACAATTGTACAAAACAGAAGTACAATAAAAAGAAAAATAAGGTTATTAATAAGTTAAATAGCAATTAACAACTCATGAACTATTATGGAAAAACGAATTAAAACCATAAATATAAGACACGAAGAAAATAAAAGTGTAGAGCAACAACATAGCATAACAAGGACATGCTTATGGCGTTGGTAAATGGGAGGAATACTATGGTCAGTTCTATGGTTAAGTGGGGAGTTCTATATGCATAGGGTGGTTTATCAAAAGGCCAAGGGTAGTTCCCGAATCCCATCACTAAATTATAGTGACAGCCCAATTCCTTACCCTCGAGGGTTTATGTAAGGAAAGGATTAATTCGAGTCGTAGCTTTTCGTGGGCCCATGCAGAGACTATCGTCTCAGGAGGCAATACACTACTTTGCTACTTGAAACCGGTGAAGGCTTGGAGACCATGGTCTCACAAGGACAACAACACCAATTCCGCTTTGAAAGAACGGGTTTAAATTGAGGAAGCTCGGGTATAGAGCTCCATGTCATGAATGCATTATGCATGTTTATAATGAATAAATATAGCACATAAATCCACATAAAAATAAGCAAAGCAGCACAAAAGAAATCAACTATTAGGCCTGACTCACTGACTCATGTCCCCAGCGGAGTCGCCAAGCTGTGGCAACGTGCGGGTTTTCGGGAGTCGCCACCAATCGGTTTTCGCTCAGGTCGATTGGACACCTTAAAAATGGTCTGCGAGAGTTCGGGGGTTTCGGGAGTACGGTTACGTTAAAATAACTCTATTATAACGCCCAAAAATTGGTACCTTAGTTGATTTTAATTTTGCTTTGCTTGCTTTTAAATAAACTTCAGTTAATTTTCAAAACAGAAATTTTAACTGAATTAGTCGGATGTGGATTTTTAAATTAATATGGTCTTCAAAATCTTTGGTAATTAATTTGTATAATTTTGTAATAAACTCGATATTTTCCGAACCATGGATTCTATCGAACCACCCGGACACGGAATTTGATGAAATTTTAATTAAATATTTTAATCCATATCATAAATTCTGCCGAATTATCTGAATATGGATTTTTACCTTTTTTATTTAATTTTTATTTAATTAAAAGTTTGTAATTTTCCAAACCGTGAATCCTGTCAGATCATTCGGATATGGAAATTAATTTAATATTTTAATTTATTGTTAATTATTTAATTTTTTTTTAATTTTTTCATTTTTTAAATTAATTATTATTATTTAATTACTAATTTAATTATTAATTTAATTGTAATTTTTTTATGAATTTTTGGATTTTTTTAATGACTAATTTTAATTTTTAATTAATTTCTTTAAAATTTTTATTATTATTTCTTTTTGTTCTTTTCTTTCTTTCTTTTCTTTTTCTATTTTCTTACTCTATTTCTTCTTTTTTCTTTTGACTGTTTGGTGAAGGATTTTTTTCTATCTCTTTGTCTTTTTAACTAATTATTTAATTTATAAAGGAACCAAAAAGTAATTATTTAATAATCTAATATCAAGATTTTTATTTATTTAATAAAGAACACCAAAGAGTTATATATTTATTATTTTTTAAACAAAACAAATAAGTAAAAGAAAAGTCTTGATACTCATATATTTTATTATTTTATTTTGCTAAAAGATTTTTAACTAATTGTCTAATTTATAAGTCTAAAAATATACATTTAATTGATAAGTCTAAAATATTTAAAGAGAATTTAATTCTATTCTTTTTATTTTATTTCTATTTTTTTGAAATCATTTAGCTAAGATTTTTATTTGTTTCAATAAAGAAACCAAAAAGTTATATTTTTTAAAATTTTAAAAGAAATAAGTAAAATATATAAAATCTTAATTTTCATATATTTATTTTAAAAAGTTTTGTTTTTTTTTTTTACTGGATAAAAAAAGAATTTTAAAATAACTATCTAAAAAAAATTAGTTTTATTTTTTATACTTTATTTAAAAAAAAATACATTTTTTTTTGTTTTCCAAACCATGGATCCTGTCGGATTATTTGGATATGGAATTTAATTTAAGTTTTTTAATTATTTATTTATTTTAATCATAATTTTTAATATTTTTTAATATTTTGTTATTATTTTATTTTTTTTATTATTTTAAAAATTATCTAATCCATAAATTTTAAAGATATACTAAAAAAATTGATTTTTGTTTTTTGGAATTATCTAATTATTTTTTTAATAAGTTTTAATAAAAGGAATAAAAGGTTAACTTTTTATTTTTTTTAAAGAAATAAAAGAAATAAAAATATGTTCCAAAATAATAAAGGATGAGGGGGCTTTATTGTAAAAAAAATTCTTGATTAACCCTAAAAAAAGGAAATAAGGTTAATTATTCACACAAAAACTCTTCTTTTAATTTTTTATTATTTACTTATTTATTTTATTTATTTTTTATGGCTAAAGTTGAAATAAGTGAAATAAGTTTAACCAAAAAATAAAATTTTGCATAAAGTAAATAAAGGAAAATTAAATGACAATAAATAAATAAAGTAAAGTGGAGGCTTTCTTTTTTTGTTTTGACATCCATTTAAAAATAAAAAATGCATAAATTAAATAACACATGCAAATAAATAAAGAGAAGGCACATAAAGTAAATAAAGGAATATTAAAAGATAATAAATAAATAAAGTGGGGCTTTTTTGGTCATCCACTTAAAAAAATAAATAAATAGGAGGTATAACCTTCCATGAATTATAATAATAATAATAATAATAATAATAGTTAGTTGTTAGTAATTAGTTGTTAATAATAATAATAATAATAATAAAAGTTAGTAAAGTTAGTAAAGTTAGTTGTGCAAAAATTAAAAGGTTAGTGACTTATAATAATAATAATAACAATAATAATAATAAAAGTTAAAGATTATTGTTAATTCTGAAAAAATAAAAAAACGGTTAGTGACCAAAATGAATAATCATGGAAAGAGGAAGGATTAAAACAGAGTTTTACCTAGAAAACAAAATTTTGAATTTGTCTGTTAAGGGAAAACGAATGAACGGCAGCGACGGTGACAGTGAGGAAGGAGGGAGGATTGGCTGCGGGTCGGCGTGGGGAGCTGGGGAGCGACGGCGGGATGGAGGGAGGAGGGCACGACGGGAGGCGAGGAGCAAGGGGGCGACGGCGAGACGGCGTGGGGAGCAAAAGGGGGTGACGGCGGGACGGCGTGGGGAGCGACAGGTGGCTGCAGGACGGCAACGAGGCTGACGTCGGAGCAACGGGCGGCGGCGGCAGGCGACGGGTTGGGTTAGAGAGGAGCGTCGGGAAGTGAAGGAAACGGAAGAAAGAGAGAAGGAAGAAGATGGTGAAAGTGTCAAAACAAAAAATTTTGGGATTTTCTGGGGAAAGGAAGGAGAGCCAGGGACCTATACTGTAATTTTTCCTTTTCTTAAAACGGAGCTCTAAACTTGATTTATTTTTTTTTCTCTCTTACTTCACAGATTTAGACCCCTATTTATATGGGAAGGAGTGATGGACTGTTCATAATTAAAAATTAATTAAAAAAAACTTATCTCTTAATTTGGTAAAATGACAGTTTCAGTCCTTTACGTCTCTTTGAATTTGGGGATGTTCCTGAAGCTTCTGATTGAGGCAATTTTGTCTTTTTCTGTCAATTTGGGCCAGAACCGTCGGTTTGGCCCAAAATTGATGTGACAAACTACCAAATGCTCCTGAAACTTTCAGATTTTGTCAAATTTTCCCAAAACTTCTCAATTTTGTCATGTTTACCCCAAACCTTTCAATTTTGTCATTTTTTATGGAGTTTTCTTTTTTATTTCATACATACATATATACACACATATATCATTTTTAACTAAACTCTTATAAAACAAAATGTATTTTAAACTAATTAAATTAATTAAAATTTTTTCAGTAATAATAATTAATTAATTAATATTTTTTTAATTTTTTTTTTTTTTTAAATTTTAATTTTTTTGATATACACATTGATATTAACTTAAAAAAATGCCCCTCCCCCAAAAATATTTAATTTAATTCTCTCTTTGTATAATAATTAATTAATAATAATAATTTTTTTATAATTATTATTATTTTTTAATTTTTAATTAAATTTTTTTTAATTATTATTTTTAAAAAAGGGGTCGGACGAAACTGGGTGTCAACAATAAAGAATGCCTAAGAAATGACATGAATTCATCCTCCCCAAAGGTGCCTATTTATAGAGTTTTGGGGATGGTAGACTAAAATAGTAAATGGTGGACTAGAAATCAACCATGGCGGGCTTCATAATCTTTTAAGTTTTTTACCATTGTAAACATCGAATTAGCTCTTCTTCAAAGCATGAAACTTGTAGATCTCTTCTTTAGCTTCGAATCAACAACTTGCTTATTCAAATCAAACATCGGTAGTTCAAGTTATGATTTTTCTACTGAAACTGCTCTTCAGCACACGAAAATAACAAATTTTCCCAGCTATAATCATATTTCGGTAATGAAAACGATCAAATTAGCTCGTAAAATAAAACAGAGTTGAAGATCTATGTGTTGGCTTTCAGATGAATTTAGAATCACACAGTTCCGATGTCTACAGCTCTATATATGATTTTTCTCGTAAATGGTCGCCAAGTGATGATTTTACCTTAAAAAAATAATTATTTAATATATATATTTTAATATTAATGAACAATAAATTACGTATGTACAGTAAATTCCCATATAAACAGTGAGATACGTGTATGAATAGTGACCTGGTGAATAGTAACTATGAATAGTAAAAATGCGTGTGAATAATAAAAATATGTGAATAGTAACCCAATGGAAAAATGCTCAGAATATAGAAATTAATCATACTCAAAGTGTATAATGATGATTTAAACCCTTAATAACAATATACTTATGAGTATTCATCATATATCTTCAAGAATTTCACTATTCTTCCAAAGAAGAAAGCTTACTGAATCGTAGATACATACCCATTTATGATTCACATTATTCATACTACACAAATCTATGATATGAACCACAAGTCTTTACTACACTTTAGCAGTTGCAATCCAAGTGTAGGTTGTCGCAAGTAATAAAATCTCGGGAGTCCGAGTGTTGAACCACAGGAAAGTGAATTAAGAAATACAAATTACAAAAGTGAAGGAAGGTTTCTGTGAAAGATGTGAACAAGTGTTGATTAAAAATTTAAATTCAAATAAAATAGCTAAGGTTAGGGGATCCACTTTTAGTATATCAGTTATGATTAATTTTAGCCCATCTTACCACTCAATTGAGATCTACACATAAAGGATGTCCCAATTGGGGGAATTTAGTTAGTATTAACTTTCACTGATCTTAAAACGCCAATGCTTGCTAATGGGTTCAAGTATTCATTATGCCAACCTTTGTCTACAATAACTCAATATTCCAATATAGCCATGTTCTACAGAGGGAATCAAGCAGCTTTTGTGTCAATGATTGACTATGACGAATCAAGATTTCCACTTAACAAGGAGGGAAGTTAAATAGATTAAGGAAGAAAATACCATTAATGTTGTGATCCATTCAAAATAATCATAACCTTTATACCAAAAGCTTCACCCTTTCACCTTAGCAAAAAGAAGATTAGTTAGTCATAATAAAAGTAGACAACATGTAGAAAGATGAAATAAACATGGATTAAAAGATCAAAAGAAGAACAAGAAGAAGAACAAGAAAACACTAGGATAGAGTTTCGGTATTGAAAAAAAAAACAAGAATAAAGGAGAAAAGCTAACTTTGGTACACAAACATAAAGGAGGCTTAAGAAATGACATGAATTCGTTCTCCCCCCAAAGGTGCCTATTTATAGAGTTTTGGGGTGGGGTGAAATAGTAAATGATAGGCTAGAATAGTCAAGGTAGGTAAATACAAAATCAACAAAGGTAGGCTGCAACTTCTTTTAATTTTTCGACCATTGTAAACATCTAATTAGTCTTTCTCAACACACAAAATTTGTAGATCTCTTCCTTAGCTTCGAATCAATAGCTTGCTCATTCAAATCAGATATCTGTAGCTCAAGTTATGATTTTTCTACCGAAACTGCTTTTTAACACATGAAAGAATGAATGGCCTCATCTATAATTAGATTTTGGCAATGAAAAGATCAAATTAGCTCGCAGAATGAAGCAGAGTTAAAGATCTATGTGTTGGCTTTCAAATGAATTTGGAATCCCTCAGTTCAAACGCCTACAGCTCCAGATATGATTTTTTTCGTAAAGGGTCACTAAGTGATGATTTTACCTACATAAAAAAATTTTAATATATATATTTTAATATTAATGAATAGTAAATCACATATGTACAATAAATATGTGTATGAACAGTGAAATATGCGTATGAATAGTAAGCCAGTGAATAGTAGCTGTGAACAGTAAAACGTGTGTGAATAGTAAAGAAATGCATGAATAGTAACCCGGTGGAAAAATGCTCAGAATATAAAAATTAATTATACTCAAAGTGTATAATGATGATTTAAACCCTTAATAACAATACATTTATGAGTATTCATCAATCTCATGATTTTCCCATGTACAAATTTGAGTTTGTTGCTTTCGATTAACCTAGCACACCCTACTCCTTACAAGTTTCTCTAAACATTTTCCAAAATATAATTATATGCTGCATGTACTATCTATACATCATAATTACCATTTGTTTTTTCATGTTAGATGTTGTGAAAGTTGTTGTTTAAGTTGGTACAATTGAGCAAAAAATTGTTAAGTGTGATTCAATTGACACCGTAACTATCAAATTATAGAAGTTGGGCTATTTTCTACAAAATGATATTCAATGTTTTCCCTTTGATCATTTTTGTATACTTTTCTACTAATTTTCATTTTTTCTAAACAACGGGAATAAAATTCTACTTATACTATAGTCAGAGTTCTCCCAATTTTTTTTATGAATAAGGGAGAAAATGAATCAAGTTATGTTATAGGAGTTTTCACTTCTTTGGTCATGAAGGCCTTTCATGGTTTATAACATATTGTACATTCTTTCAGCCACATTTGACATTATTTCTCATTCTACTATAATGTAAACTTATTAACTATATTGGTCGACCAAGCTTAAGAACTTCATAATCAAGCAAGATTTACTTAAACCTTCAAATTTCTGACGTTAGCACTATAAAGGGTGATTTTATGTAGGTTTTTAAAACCAATTTTTTGGTTTACAGTACATGTCTTACATTAATTGATAACCTACCACTCATGATTTTATATCATATATTCAAATATAGTGTTAAAAATCTAGAATTCCAAATACGAAGTTTGTTTATTGATGAGAAAAATAATAATAATGAAAAGAAAGAAATAAAAAGCAAGACAAGTTTTGTATTACACAATTAGGCTACATATACAAACAAATGAAAAGACAACTTGCATTTTAACATATTAACCCAATTTTAATTCAAAGAAAGATTTCCATGCACTGCACGGGTTGTTTAACTAATAAAATAATATAGCTGTAAAATACAAATCCTAGTGCAAATAGGGCAAGAAACACGCAAATAGCCTCATGTTTGTGTGTAATGCTTGTCTTCATTTTATCCCAAAATGTGTCTTAACTCTTGAATGATTTTAAACCTTGTGTTCGTTGCCATGGAAACATGCGACATATGCTGGAAATAAGTGAATGTGACAAGAATCACGAATTTAGGCTTCATCGTCATAAATTGGCACATTATAGACTCCATGAAGCTTGATTGTGCACATATTGCTCCAATCGGATGCCCCGGCCTTAAATGTACCTTGATATGAATTCGTGGATACTTGAACACACTGCTGGACTTAGGAAATTGATAACAAACACATCCACTGCTCCTCCAAAGTCTGGTAATGAAAGCCTTCAAATGGGCTTGATGGAACAAATGTTTGCCCATTAAAGCTCATCTTGGGTATAGGCATTGAAACCAACTTGAATATGACATCCTCGGCATGGGAAGTGCTTGTTGGCTCAAACATGATCCATAGGCTCGGTCATAGGCATAGGCAACAAAGGTAGGCACCGTAGGGGCTTGTAGGTTCTCCCGAATACCCCAAGGTGGTTTAGGCATGGGACGGGCTAAGGCATCCTTTGTTGTGGCAAAAATCCTTAACGTGGTCAACCTTAGCTGTTGGTCCCTTAGCTCCTCTTGAAAGTAGCGTGCTTGAACTGCAAAAGATCTCAAAATATGCTAATTTTAGCTCTTTAGCCTCGAGTTCCTTAGAACCCTTCAAAATGCTTATGTTGGTGCTTCATAGGATCCCATCACGGTGTCCCTCGCGGCCACTTTGCTGTAGTCCTCGAGACTAAATATTCTTTTAAGCATGTGGAAAAGTTCCTTCAATTAAAAGCGTTGTGCCCAGATCTTCTGTTTCGTTGTGCTCGCTATCAATAAGAAAAATTTCAAGTCAAATAACATTTTGTGGTATGATTATCAAAGCAAAGTAGAATATGCTGGCAAATTGGTTTGATTTACTTTAGAAATTTGAAAATATCGATTACAAATGGAGCAGTCAAGTAATCCGATGCGTTTCATTGATGAGTAATTGTAATATATGCCGTTTTTTTTAAAGTAAAATATGTCGATTATTAGTGATTATAAAATGTCTCCATTTCTACCTATTAGATGAAGCATGTACAGCTATTTTAATATAATCTTTTTCATTGCGGTTTAAAAACAAAGTGATCAAACAAATAACCCAAATGATCATACGATTAACCTTTCCATTGATAAGTAATTTTTAAATAGATAGGAAAATTTTAATTATTTTTTAAAATTTTTTATATTTTCCAAACTTGGCGCGGACTTTGTTGTCTTCTACATTTCATATTGTTTAAAATATTTTACTTTTCTGGTTTAAGTTTAATTTTAATTTGTTCATTTTATTATTTGTTAAAAAAATTAAAAAAATATATTTAGAAACTATAGACCATTGTTTGTCATTTGTATATAAAAATTTTTCATTTATATACTAAAATTTTAAAAATAAAAAAATTAAAGATTAATTTTTTTGAATAGTGAATGTTATAAAGGACTTGGAGGAGTGTTGCTTTTCTTTTCAACTAATTGTGTTGCACGGGTCTCCTTGTTTATTGTAAGGTTTTGTATTATGTATTATTTATCTAAGCTCTTTTTTATTAGTTATAATATTTTTATTTTATTTGATATGTGTTGAAAGAAAATATTTGTGAAAAAAAAAAGAAATTGGGAATGTATATAAAGACACGCGGTTAATAGAAGAGATTGGAGTGCATGCCAATAAAAAGTAAAATATATTAAGGTAAAACCTATTACTTTTTTTCCAATGACTATATACAGCCTTCATAACAAACGGATAATAATAAAATTATTTTGACAATAATAATAATAACAAGACAATGATGATGGTGATGATGATGATGATAAACTTGTTTATCTTTATAATGATATTAAGCAATAAAATCCAACAAAAAAAGAGTAAAAAAAAGAGACAGATTCATACCTATAAGAGACAAGAGTTTGATATATTATTTTTATGAAATTGAGACAATAAATCACACCGTAGTTGTTGAAGCCTTTTTTGTAGGCTTCATTGTATAAATATCATTAGTGAATATTTTTTTCAAGCAAATTTTGTTGAATTGAGAACCCAGGGACCTAGGCTGTAATTTTCCCTTTTTTTAAAACAGAGCTCTAGGCTTGATTTCTTTTTTTCTCTGTGTTAAACCACATATTTGGACCCCTATTTATAGGGGAAGTAGTGCTGAACTGTTCATAATTAAAAAATAATTAAAATCAAACTTATCTCTTAATTTGGTAAAATGACAGCTTCAGTCCTTTACGTCTCTTTGATTCTGGATAAGTTCTTGAAGCTTCTGATTTTGACAATTTTATCGTTTTCTGTTAATTTGGGCCAGAACCGTTAATCTGGCCCAAAATTGATGTGACAAACTACCAAATGCTCCTGGAACTTTCAGATTTTGTCAAATATTCCCAAAACTTCTCAATTTTGTCATTTTTACCCAAAATTTTTCAATTTTATCATTTTTATGGAGTTTTCTTTTTTTATTTCAAACATATATATATACACACATATATCATTTTTAACTAAATCCTCATAAAACAAAAATGTATTTTAAACTAAATAACTTAATTAAAATTTTTTTCAGTAATAATAATAATAATAATAATAATAATAATTTTTTAATTAATTTTTAATTTAATTAATTTTGAATGGTCGGACGAAATTGGGTATCAACACATGTGTTTATTAAAGACTGAGTATAATTGGCAGGGAAGATTTTCATTGTTCCATTCGCTTAAACACAAGATTCTCATTTTCTTCTATAGGTTAGTTACAATAAAAATTGGGTAGTACTTTTCAAATAGAAAAAGACAATTTATGGAATATAATATGAAAAAATTTAATCATATGAATAAATAGGAATTTTGGCTATTTTAAAAGCATTAATATATATATAGTACATAATTTGAATATAAAAGTAAATGTGAGAAAATGATAAACCAAGATTTAATCATTAGCTTCTACTATAATAATTGCAAGACACATGCTAACAATCCTAGTTTGTATCAGTATATAAAGTTAGGTACCCAAATTATTAAAGCAAAAGAGAAATGAGAAAAGAAATATTTTAATATATTCTTGAGCTGAAAAATCCACGGCTTGTTTGGATAAAGACTAAAAAGAGCTAAAGAATCAAATTATCTAGAAAGAAACAAATGGTAATCTAATTTGGTGTCTTTGGAATGCAAAGTGAATATATACTCACAATAATATAGAGAGTTTAGAAAATAAATTAATGCAATCAATTGAATATTAATTAAGAAAAAAATTGAAAAATTAAGAATAACAATAGTATTAATGAATTATTAGCGATTACAAAATGTCTTCATTTGTATGTGCCACTTTCTTTTTAATATAATCTTTTTCATTGCGGTTATAAAAAAAATGATTATACAAATAACCCAAGTGATCATACGATTAACCTTTCCATTGATAAGTAATTTTTAAATAGAAAGGAAAAAAATTATTTAAATGTTTTTTTTAAATTTTTTTATATTTTCCAAACTTGGTGCAGACTTCGTTCTTTTTTATTACTTTTCTTTTCAATTACCAGCATTTGGATGCGCGTGAACTTATTGTATCACATTAATCGCCTGTAAATAAAATAATGGTAGCCTTCATTCACCAAAAAACAGAAAACCTTTTCATAAGCAACGTCAGTGGTGATGTAATAAGATAAAGATGTAACACGATAAAAGAGAGGCGGCTCCGTTAAAATAATCGCAGCGCAGGGCCAGAAATTGAAGTGGTGATGTAATAAGATAAAGAGAGGCCGATATATAATTAGGAAGAGCAGAGGAGGCCAGCTGAGCTAAGGGTCAGTCTCTGCTTCACCCACCCAACAGTACAGCCTGCGATTCCTCTGAACAGATCACTAAAGCAAGGATGAGTGGAGAAGGGAAGGTGGTCTGTGTAACCGGAGCTTCCGGCTACATTGCTTCCTGGCTTGTTAAGCTTTTGCTCCAACGAGGCTACACCGTCAAGGCCACTGTTCGTGATCCAAGTCAGTCATCCATCTCTTCTCCTTATTAGTAATTTTTTTCTGGATCTGTTTCAAACCTACCAGGAACATAAATTTCTTTTCCTCTGAATCTACTGGATACAATTCTTGGTTAAAATTGTAATATAGTTTTTGACTTTGAAGCTAAATAGTTATTTTAGCCCAAAAAACACAAAATAGAAAATTGAGGGTCTAATTGTCAGTAGGAAAAGTCTAAGAACCAAAAAAATCATAGAGTCATATCTCAGGATCTCTTCTGGCGTTTGGTGCACTATTTATTATCAAAAGTAATTTTGTGTTGGTATTCTTATTTATATAACCTCTTTATTCCTCTAAACCACTTCTATTAACATTAATTTCTCTTTATTAATTTTAATTATTTCTTATTAATATTAATTTGGTATTTCATTTGCAGTATTTTAGAGTTTTGTACATCAGTATTAATAATAATATAAATTAATAGCTGAGTAATAATTTTTTCATACTCTTATATGTCTTATTTTACATGTCTCTAACTTTCATCTTTTATATACACAAATTATGACCTTTTATATAAAGGAAAAATCTTGATAATATTCTTGGGGATATTTATTTTTAGCACATTTGTAATTTTTTAAACTTATACACCCAAATGAACTAGGTAAAGTAGTCTGTTACTTTTAATTTCTTATCTTACTAATGATAGTATTACAATATAAAGCCTCGATATCTTTATTTTTTCTAAATTTGTCTCTTATTTTTCATTCCTTTAATATAATGATCTGTATTAACAAACTTAAGAGGAATAGATGGATCCAAATGTTAACAAACATTGAAATTTTTATACTACATGCATTCAATTTTTGTAACTGATAAATTAAATTAAACTAATATAATTTATGAATAAACCATAACCTACACTAATGTAATTTATTATATTTAAGGCTTAAATTCACAATTCGCCCTTGAACTTTGTTGACTCAGACACTTAACCCCTTAACTATGAATTGGGGCAACTCAACCCCCAAACTTTGTAAACTGAAACACATACATTTCTTTTTGGTTTCCAAGGGACTTATATGACAATAACATTGAATAGGATGGCCGAACTTGGCATTTTAGCATATTACTGTTTGAGAGATTGTCTTCCTCCGCAGCTTCACATACAGGAGATCAGAGAGTTCCTTGAAAAATTGGGAGCATCCTCAACATGCTAATTAAAATTGTGAAAGAAGATGAACTGTCAAACAGTAATTGCTAACATGCCAAATTCAACTTCCTTGTTCAGTGTTATTGTCATTTAAGCCACTAAAAAATGAAAAAGAATATTTTTATCAGTTAGAGGGGTTATGTGTCCCAGTTTACAAAGTTTGGGGGCTGAGTTGACCTGATTAATAGTTGAAGGGGTTAAGTGTCCGAGTTAGCAAAGTTGGGGGGTGAATTGTGGATTTAGGCCTATATTTAACCATTTTAGTGCTATATGTCAATTAAAAATGACATAGCCTCCAAATCAAACTAAGACCAAATGTTACCTAAAGTTTAATTGCAATTCCAAATCACTTACCTCTCTTTCCTAATTAAATCTTATTAAATTTCCTCTTGGCAATCATTTTACTACTCAAGCTTCTATATATGTGTGTGTGTGTGTGTTTTACTTGGCTAATTCCTATTCAAGTCAAGTCCTATTTAGACAACCAACCTAATCAAAATTAGTTTTGCCCAATTTTGACAATAGTTGCACTTTATAAATGTGGTCCTGAAGTAAACTGGAAGAGAGCTTTTAGTCCAACATCCTTATTGACCCACTACCCCAATGGCTCTCCATAAGCCAACTTAGTAATACAAACATGTCCGCCACTCTATTAATCGAAATGCTACACTATCTCAATCTCATTCAGATGATGCTGTCATAGCCCATAATTTAGAAGTCAAGCAAAAGGATGAGATGAGGTCTACACAAATTTCTCTCTTAGGTGACGAACTATAGTGAATTTGAGTGTAAAATGGTGAAGCGGCTCACGATAGTCAATAATACTTTGGAACTCCAATGTTAACGAATCAAATCACGACTTACTCGATCCAATCACAAAAAGAAGAAGATAGTTGTGATCTATTTTCATACACAACCCCGTTTTAGTTCTTTATTTTTTTGTTATTATTTTTTTAGACCACCCTTATTTTTTATTTTTTATTTGAAGTATTTCTCCATTTTTGTTTTATTGTTCTTTAGTATTGTTTGAGACTTTTTAAAAGCTATAAAAAATGACAACAAGCAACTTCATAACATGAATTAAAAATATAAATCGTGCTTATAATTTTTCCAATAGTTAATTACACTTTCACACTTGATGTTTAGTTTTAATTACTTTTTACCCTAATCTTAGGAATTTATTCTTACACAAAGTTGTTTTAAATATATATTTCTTAAAATAGATTTATTCTTTTATTAGTAAAAATATATAAATTAATTATTTTTTGCATCACACGGGCGAAAAAAACTAGTTAATAATATAGTCTAAGAACCAACTTATAATAAGAGTTAGGGCTAATTTGTTTTATCTAAAGTCAACTAACTTTTTTTTACTTTTACATCTTTTTTACCTGAAATCAATTTCATTTGAAAGCCAATGTTATGTAGATGCAATAATCAATTTGAAAGTAAATTTTTAGGATGTTGTTAAATTTTTATGAATTTTTATTTTTTAAGGCTTGAAACTAAAAAATTTCATAAAATTTTAGTAAGACTATAAAAATTGTATTTTCAATTAATTATTGCAGCTACATAATATTGGTTTTTAATTAAAATTAGTTTCAAGTAAAAAATATGTAAAAATAAAAATAAGTCATTTTGTAGTTAATTGACTAAAGTTAAAATGAGTTGGGTGTTAATTTTTTATGCTAAACAGGCAAGTGTAGTTTCTAAATTATGAAGGGAGAAGGACCGGTTTGATAACTTCTAAACTTCCCGTGGGAAAAGTTAGATTATGGTTTTAATTTCATACCGTACCAACTAGTACGTATTGGTACCGGGGTGGAAATAGTATAGGATGGCAGAATAAAGGCTATCCTTTGTACTTAGACTATGCTGGGTGATACTGGATGCACCGGCCGTGTCACCCCTATATTGGTTGTATCATCTCGGTTCTAGCCTCGTGTGTGTGTGTGTGTTAGTTTTTCTGATATTTTTAGGTAAAATATAATATAAGTATGTGTAATTTATTAGTTTTATAATAAACATTTACTATTATTTGAAAGAAAATTCATACTTTATTTTTTTCATATCTTAAAAATTGTGGTTTTAATATATATTGTGGGATATTTATATAAGAAAAACTCTTAATTAACCTATATGCATAGAAGATACACTTCACATTCTTGCAATATTAAATTTTGATATATCTAAAATATTCAAAATTAGTACATCTGAGACAATATAATATAGTACTTATTTTATACTACACCGTCAAAATAACAATATACTATCAAATACGGCATTTAAAATCTTTGTTTAGGTTTAACTTTGTTAAGAGTTCATTTACAATACTAAAGTATTAGCATATCCGTAATTTTGTATATGTTTATTGGTAACTACGCCAGCCTTAAAGCCTAGCAATGTAGACAGAAGTTCGATTGTGTCCTATGTTATTATGTCTCATTTATGCCTTTTTCTTCAAATGATGATATGATCTGTTTCATTTCATCAATCAATCACTCCCTCCATCTCACGAATTGTGCATCATTTGTGTTTGTACGCATATTAAGGAAAGTGTAATTTTTCTTCTTCTTTCCAATTCTACCTTTTTTCTCCCTCATCTGTTCATTGTTCAATATGCCCGCATGGTCACCTTAACCCTTTGTCCCTCCGTTGCTTTTCGCCTCGCCACTGTCGCTCCTCGCCATCCCTCCTTAGGGCTCATGAGTTCACCTTGTGGTTGGCCCGATTTTGTCTCATTGCCCCGATTTCGCTTCATGGTAGCCCCGATTTCACCTCATCGACCACGATGCTCCGATTTTATCATGCTCATCGCTTCGTCTCCTTGTCAGCCAGGAAGCTCCGATCTCCTCATGTCTCTTTCCGTCTCCGATCTCCTCTCCTCTAGTCGTAGCCATGATACTGCCATAGATCGCACCAAGGGCCGATTTTCTTGTTTTGTGTATCTAATTTTTGAATTAAAGTAAAGTTAGAATGAGGGTAGTATAGTAAATTGTAAATGAAAAATTTACCTAATAAGAAAGTAGTACAAGATTGGTGGGGCGCCCAAAATGAAAAATGAAGCAAAATTGGTAGGATAGAGCAAGCAGCTTAATTAGAACATCAATTGGAAAAAGGTGAATAAAGAATTGCTGCAATGTGTGACAGATGATCTGAAGAAGGCAGAGCACTTGCTTGCACTGGAAGGAGCAAAGGAAAGATTTCATTGTTCAAAGTAGACTTACTGGATGAAGGATCATTTGAGCATGTCGTGGAAGGATGTGAAGGCGTTGATTTCCAATGTTTAAATAGACAACTTATAATAGAGTTAATAATATAGTCTAAGAACCAACTTATAATAGAGTTGATTTCCGATGTTTAAACAGGCAAGTGTAATTTGTAAAATTGCGCAGGGAGAAGGGCCCGTTTAATAACTCCTAAACTTCCTGTGGGAGAAGTTAGATCATAGTTTCTAATTTTGTGCCGTATTGGCCGGTATGGCTGGTACGTATTAGTATCAAGCAAAAAATAATATAGGATGATTAGAACGAGGGCTGTCCTCTGCAATAGATTGTACCAGGCGATACCAAATGCATCGGCCGTATTGTCTCAGTTCCAGCCAATATATATTTATATATAGGTAAAATATAATATAAGTATGTGTAATTAATTAGTTTTATAACAAACATTTGCTATTATTTGCAATAAAATTCATAATTTATTATTTTCATTCCTTAAAAATTATGGGTTTAATATATATTGTGGAATATTTATGTAAAAAAAACTCTTAGTTAATTTATATGCATAGAAGATACACTTCACATTCTTACAATATCAAATTTTGGTATATTCGATGTGTTGATATGTTATATTTATATGTAGTTTATTTTCACACACACACACACATACCTAAAATATTCAAAATTAGTACATCTAAGATAATACGATGCAATACTGATACTGTATTGTACCATTAAAATAGTAATACATTATCTAGTACGAGATTTAAAACCTTAAGTTAGATCGTCTAGGTTTAATTTTATTAAGAGTTCATTTACGATATTAATTTATTAGTATATCCATAATTTTGTATAGGTTTATTAGTAACTGTGCCATCCTTAGAGCCTAGCAATATAGACAGAAGTTCGATTGTCTTCCTTTTTAATATGTCTCATTTATGTTTTTCTCTTCAAATGATGATATGACCTTTTTCATTTTATGAATCAATTAGCTTATAACATCAATTGGAAAAAGGCAAATAAAGAAGTTCTGAAATGTGTGACAGATGATCCGAAGAAGACAGAGCATTTGCTTACACTGGAAGGAGCAAAGGAAAGGCTTCATTTGTTCAAAGGAGACTTACTAGACGAAGGATCATTTGAGCCCATCGTGGAAGGATGTGAAGGTGTTTTCCATACGGCATCACCTGTTTTTTTCTCATCCTCCAACCCAGAGGCAGAATTGATCGAACCAGCGGTTAAGGGGACTCTGAATGTTCTCCAAGCATGTGCAAAAGTTGGTTCAATAAAAAGAGTAGTGCTCACATCTTCCATTGCTTCAATTCTAGTGAATGGACGACCTTTGACTCCTGACGTAGTAGTAGATGAGACTTGGTTCTCAGATCCTGAAATTTGCAAGGGTTCTAAGGTGAGTTCCTGCCACTACAATTCCCTCAACTGGTTGTCCCAAACACAATTCTTTAATGGTATTTAGTAGTTAAGGGAGAGAAAGGGAAGAAGAGGCCTCGAACCCTGGTTAAGAGGGTGAAAGGACTAATGTCCCATTGTGACATTAAAGGTGTGGGGACAATCTCAAGCCTTTCATCGAGCTTAGCTTTTATTTCTTCTCCATAACTTTATATTTTCTATTTTTTATGTTTTGTGACAGCATTGGTATGCGTTATCCAAAACCTTGGCAGAGCAGGCTGCTTGGGACTTTGCTAAGGAAACTGGGCTTGATTTGGTGTTCTTGCACCCTGCAATAGTGATAGGCCCTCTTTTGCAGCCAGCTCTTAATTTTTCAGTAGAGGTGCTCTTGAACATCATAAATGGTACCCTTCTTCCCGGACCAATTTGAACAAAATAATCCATCCTTTTCTTAATCTTGTGCGTATTCAAAAGCAAAGCATAACAAGCCTAGCTAATGAATATACCCTGTTAATTTGCTCCTATAATTAGGTGGTGAAGACCCAAATTTTGGTTCGAGTTACAGATTCGTGGATGTTCGAGATGTGGGCAATGCACATATTCAAGCTTTTGAGAATCCTTCAGCCAATGGGAGATATTGCTTAGCTGAAAGAGCAATTCATCTTGCAGATATCTTGAAGATTTTGAAAAATCTTTACCCTACATTAGAGTCAGCTTCTAATATAGTCTCTCATACTGTGTTTTGACAATGGGGATGATCAAGGACATGACTAATTAGGGTTTTTTTGGTTTTATGTGTGGCAGATTGAAGGATGATGTTCTTCCAGAGCC
Organism: Aquilaria sinensis; assembly: GCA_005392925.1. Lineage (NCBI taxonomy): Eukaryota > Viridiplantae > Streptophyta > Magnoliopsida > Malvales > Thymelaeaceae > Aquilaria > Aquilaria sinensis. The sequence continues at coordinate 19,641 of SMDT01000326.1, forward strand.
GATGTTCCAGATATCAAGGAAGAAGGCTGAAAGTTTGGGATTAAACTTTATTCCACTAGAGGTCAGTGTTAAGGACACTATCGAGAGCATGAAGGAGAAGGGCTTCATAAGCTTTTGAATCATTGAATGTCTTACTCTTTTATGGTACTTCATTTCTTTTAATTTGTCTGATATACTTATTTGTGAATTGTCATTTGTTAGCCAGTATGATATGGATAATGTCTTAGACCGATCTAATTTCATGTTTGAGTCCGTTAAGATTTGTTTGTTTTGTTGCAAGATAATAGTCCCTACTTAATGGGGAAGTATCAATAAGTTTGAATTATTCCTCTCCTTGATCCACGTTGATTAGTTAGTGCTACACGTGGGGTGCAATTTGTTTTTCAGGTCCCTTACATGTAAGGCTTGTAAAAAGCCAACTAGTTGCAGTCGAATAAAATACATTCTCCCAAATGTTGTTGTGTGCTAGTCTTTTCGTGCAACGATTTCTAGTATCAAAGCCTGATCAAAGGGGTTTGTAGGCTAAAGGACCGCAATTCCCATAGAGAGTTAGAGTGTAGAACACAGAGAGTTATAGTGAGAGGGAGACACTCAGGGTTATAGGGTGAGTCTAATATGACGATAAAGAACAATTTTGTTCAAACTGACATACCTAGATTCGATGGTTATTATAACCATTGGTCTATACTTATGGAGAACTTATCGTTGGCAAAGGAATATTGGAATCCCTACAATGGTCATAGCTTCAAAAATGTTGAAAATTACTATTTTCCCATCAAATTCCAATGATAAAGTCTCTCCATGTACATGTATTTTACTTCTTCTCAGTACTGCGACTCTTCACCTTAATGCCTTGCGTCAAGCTCCCCTGTTCGGCTACCCCACCCACTACCCCTAACCCTAGTGAAGCCCCCAGTTGGCACAACCTTGCTTCGTGGCCGCTTGCTTGTGTGCCTGCTTCTTACACCATACCCTTGCTCCTAACCCGCAACCTGCCCTTGTTTCTCCCTCGCATGTAGCCCCGGTAGCAGATCTGAACAAATGGCGATTTTGATGCCCAAGGCGATGAATCTCTCCAGCAAACTCGGAGGCTAAATTAGGGCATGGTTTGTCAAATCTGCTCTCTTAGCCACAATATTTGTGCCTAAAGACAAGACAAGCACAGATCCAGTCAGCGACGGCTGGAAGGAGTGGGGATGGGCTTTGTGGTGGTGCCTCGTGTTACTTCGCTTTTACCAGGAACACATTTTTTAGCGTCTTTGGGTGGATGGTAATTATGATGAATTTCAGGTTGGCTTCACCGTTTGCTTGGAGCCAAGACACACCAACGGCATTTAACTTGTTAACGTTCGTTTTACGAGATTATAGGAAAACTACTAGAGTTGCTCTAATTTTTGTAGGGTCTTTGTGGACATCGTGGTAATAACTACAGCTTTAATTGAAAGATTAAGATAATGGTTTAGTTGTCATTTCATTCATTAGTTGAACAGTTTATGGACAACATTCGATCATTTAATTTACAAATAATGGCCCAAATGTATCATAGGAAACTAAAAGGACTTAAGTCACACGATTAAGAGTTGGAGGGCTATTGTAGGTAACTTGTGTTATTCTAGTAACACAATTTGCGCTTATTGGTTACGACATTGATAGTGATTAGTGAATGTCGCGTACTTGTTGGATTCACTTGTTTGTCATCAAGTTACCGAGAGATAACACTCTTTCTATTCTATATTTTTTAGAATGTTTGACTCTTTTGAATAATTTAGCTTGAGTTTATTTATATTATTATTTATTAAAAAAAACTTAAAAATATATTTAGAAACTATATATCTTTATTTATCATTCATATATTAAAAATTTTCATTTTGTAACACATATTTTTTAAAAGGTCAATTAGATATATGTTATGGTTTATGAGAGATTCTGATATTGTGAGTCAATTAAAATAATCTTATTATAGCGCTTAAAAATTGGTACCATAGGGGTTCAATTATTCTCTTCCTAAAATTCTTGTTTATTTACTTAACCTTCAATGAAAATAATTTTTATGATTTTTATTTAATTATGTTTAATTTAATTAATTCCAAACTGTGAATTTTACTAGACCAACCAGATATCGAGTCTTAAATGTCCTTAAAATATTGAAACTTTACCAAATTCACCTAGAATTTGAAAAGAATATGTTGTTCAAACCATGGATTTTATCAGACTAATCGGATTCAAACAAATAATCAATCTGGGGATTTTATCAAATCACCAAGAACAGATTCCCAAAAAATTGTTATGTATTTAAAAGTTACCTCATTTCATTTCTTTCTAATTTCTAAAAGGATAGTAAAATTTTAAGTTATCTAAACCATTCAAGAATTTGCCTAACCAATAATTTGTGTGTTATTAATATAATGAACATCATGAATTTTAAATAAAAATAAAATCAAACAATTTCTAAAAAATTAAACAGACAAGCAACTAAATATCTTAAGTTATATTCCTATGTGAATTTAGTAGTCAAATTTAATGCATGGCCCAGACAAACAAATAAATAAAAACAAGAAAAGAAAGAAAGAAGAAAAAAAAAACAATACTAAAAGGCTTGCTGTCAGTGACCGATATGTCAAATAAAATAATTTTAGTGACTCATACGAATGAAAATAAAAATCAAGGGTTAAAGAGGAGTTATACCGAAATTGGATATGGCTGGCGGATCAGTTCCGAATGAATCCGGGTCGGGTATGGGTTGTAAGCGGGTTGCGTGTTCTGTCCTCAATGGCAATGATCAATTCCGGTGAGCGACGGCTTGGGAACGTCTTTGGCGACCATCGACCTCAAGCTGTGACAGGGGGAGCACGAAGATGATCGGCGGCGGCTAACGGAGGTGGATCCAATGGCGGAACGGGCGCGAACCTGCCTCTCTCCTCCGGCGTGGATACGAATTGGTCGTTGGTACGGTGTGGGGCTAGGCTAGGGTGGCGTCATTGTACCGTTGGCGGCGGCTGGAGGAGGCGTCTGGAGGTTTGAAGCGTCGAGCGGCAGTAGCAACACTCCAGGGGTGGCGGCGACAGTTAGTGAAGAATAGGGTTTCTAGGGTTGAGGGAGGTGAGACCAAGGACCAAATGTGTATTTTGACCTTTTCCTGGAAGCTGCGAAATTCTTCAGCTTTTTCTTCCCCTTTCTCTCAATTAATGACCCATACTTATAGTAGGAGAGTTGAAAACGTGGTTAACAAGGTTTTTGAGAGTTTAAAACTCATCTGAATCCAATTTGAAGTGGTTAATATAATTTGGTCCAAATGTCAATTTTAGTCCAATAAAACGCTTAGGCTCGTGATTTGGTCCCCATTTTTGTGTGAAATTGCAATTTGGCCTAACCTTTGCCGGATTTGTTTAATTAGCCTAAAGCTTTATAAAAATAACCTGATTTTCCCAGAATTTCATAGAATCGCTAGATTTGGCTCAAACGCTATAAAATTGTCATATTTGCCCCAAACTTTCCAATTTCACCTAGAATCTTAAAAAAAAAGGCTTTGTTTCCACCCAAACTGTTCCCTTTTGCCTAAATTGACCTTTCAAAACTGTTAGGCCTCCAAATTAGTACCTAAACTAAGTTAATTTATATTTCTACCCTAGATGATCATTTTAAATTTCTAAAAATTAATAACACAAAATAAAAACATAATCTAAACACACATAATCCTATTAAGTTCCTAAGCTATAAAATGACCAAAATGACCAAATTGCCTCTAAAAACAAAAAAAGCCCCATAAACTAATTTTCTAAATCTAGAACTAAACAATAGTTAGTGCCCGGACAAAATTGGGTGTCAACAATTTATATACTAAATTTTGAAATTAAAAAAACCATATATAGATTAATTTTGAAAAGAATTTGGGATAGAATGAGTAGTATTTATTGTCTATAATGGTAGACTCAGTTTATCAAAATCAGTATGAATAATTTTTATTGGATCTCTGACTTTTATAATTCACATTTCATTTTTATCCTTAATTTGTTAATTATTTTTTTAGTTATTTAAATTTTCTAAATTTTATGTGTTAATTCACTCCTAAGTTGAATCTATTAGCTTAGAGTAACCATTCAAAATAAATAGTTTGATATAAAATTTAAAAAAATATATGTGTCTCAAAAATTTAGTATTATCATCATCAATGTCACTCTTAATGTAAACAGAATATGAGTAGTAGATATATGAAAAAAAATAATATATGAATTACTAATGTTTTCGTTATGGTCAAATTGGCTATTAATGGTTTTTTAGGTCAAATAAACTACTAATGTTTCTGAATTAACTCAAATTGATTACTCACTGTTAATTAAATAAGATATTGCATTTCAATATATATGAGATCTTCTGTTAATTTTTGCATTAATATGAAAGTTGAGACTCAATTGAAACAGACTCAAAACTATGAGGTCTAAGATTCAATTTAAGATCAAAAGTCCACAGCACGTAGCCAAGATGGCAGCATGCTCAGACATCCACCCCACTAAACAGGATTTGAGTCGCTCCAAATGCATTGTATACCATTCTCAGTCAATTTGTAACTTGATGCCCTCTAGGCTTCAAGAAGCATGTAGATTTCCCCTAAATTTTTCTTGGCATCTCTTTAATACCCTGTATACTTTGTACATGTTTCTGAATATAAAAAAAATAATAAAAATAAAATAAAGACCAAAAGTATTTGTTTATTGAATAATTACAATGTAACCCTTTAACTTTTAAATGTTTACTATTCAATCCTAAAATTTTGAAAAATTCATAAAATAGTCCTTAAAAATTCCCACACTGTACAAAATAGCCCCTTAAATATACATGTTTATTCCCTAAACTTATATAAAATTTACAAATATGTGACAAAAAATTTTGAAAACTAACATTTTAGTCATTTTACTAAAATTTTATAAAAATTGGCAAAATGCCACAATCAAAGAATGGTTGATGATCGAGGGCTTTGCAGGTCCAATACTACGTAATCACGTCGTTGCTGAGGCCAGTGGTCAATGACCGAAGGTTAGCGTTGGTGGAACTTTGGCGGAAGCTATTGACTATTGTCGCATGTAGTAGTGATTCTAGTGAAATTGTGCCAGAGGAGTAAGGATAACGACTTGGTCCTCTATGTTAGCTGTTCCTGTTATTTGAGTCCTAAAATAAGTAAAAACCCCATGAGTGGAATATTTGGACTGATTCAGTTGAATCAGTTCTGTAACATCTGAGGTTTATTTGGCTGAAAGAATTACATTAGTGACTGATTTGGGCTGACTCGGAAAAATTGGTGGCTTAAAAATTATTGTTACCTCGATATGTTTTTAATTTTCATAATTTAACGTCACTCCTGACGTAACTACGAGAGCCGGATAAGAAAGATAAAAAAAAAAAAGACTTTTTTGATGCATAGAGAAAAAAAAAAAAAAGGAAGATCAGCGGCTCCCGGCTACTTTGGACCACCGCTTAAGAAGCGATACTTGCAACAGGAAAGGGAAGCAGGCATATGAGAAGGGCAAAGCCACTGCTAGGCCAAGGATCAGTTTCGATTGCTCTGAAGATGCATATAATAAAAAGATGGAGAGCAGATCATTAAAGTAAAGATGAGTGGAGAAGGAAAGGTCGTGTGTGTGACCGGAGCTTCGGGTTTCATCGCTTCTTGGCTTGTTAAGCTTTTGCTCCAACGAGGCTATACCGTCAAAGGCACCGTTCGTGATTCAAGTCAGTGATCCATCTCTTCTCTTTTATTAATTTTTTTTCTGGATCCTGTTTCAAACCTACTAGGAACAAATATATGCTTTCCTCTGAATCTATTGGATACAATTCTTGGTTCCGCGCTTTTATATTACTACCTCAACATCAGATTTTGTTGAACTTTATGTGTGTGATAGAGGACCCAAAAAAGACAGAGCACTTGCTTGCACTAGAAGGAGCAAAGGAAAGACTTCAGTTGTTCAAAGCAGACTTACTGGATGAAGGATCTTTTGACCCCGTTGTGGAAGGTTGTCAAGGTGTTTTTCATGCAGCATCTCCTCTTTTTGCTTCATATGCATCCACCAACCCGCAGGCGGAGCTGATCGATCCAGCAGTCAAAGGAACTTTAAATGTTCTGCAAGCTTGCTCAAAAGTTGCTTCAGTTAGAAGGGTAGTGCTCACGTCTTCCATAGGGTCCATGTTTTTGAACGAAAGACCTTTAACTCCTGACGTAGTAGTGGATGAAACTTGGTTTTCCGATCCTAAAATTTGCAAGGATTCTGAGGTGAGTCCTGCCCTGCCAGTACACTTTCCTCAACGGTTCTATAAGAAGTGGGAATTAATTAGCAGAGGTTCTTCTTGCTCGTAGTTTAGTTTATATATATATTTATATATTTCTACCTGATGCTTTTGGCAGAGTTGGTATATACTAGGGAAAACCTTGGCAGAGCAGGTTGCTTGGAATTTCGCAAAGGAAAATGGGCTTGATTTGGTGTCCCTAAATCCTGTAATAGTGATAGGTCCTCTTTTGCGGCCAATACTTAATTTCTCAGTGGAGCTGCTTTTAAACATTGTAAATGGTACTCTTCTTCCTAAACCATTCTGAACAACTTCAACCCCTTCTTCAATTTTCATAATCCTTTCGTTTCTAAATCTTATCTACTTTCAAAAACAAAAGGTAGATAAGTCTAACATAATTCGTAGACTCTTAGCGAGAGTTTTCTGCTCCATTTACTTGATAGATTAATTCTCTGTTTCTCTTAGGTGTGGAAAACCCAGGTTTCACTTCGGGTTATATGTTTGTGGATGTTCGAGATGTGGGTAATGCACATATCCAAGCTTTTGAGACACCTTCAGCTAATGGCAGATATTGCATGGCTGACAGAGTTGTTCATATCTCTGAAGTTCTGAAGATACTGAAAAATCTTTATCCTACACTAGAGTAAGCTTCCATATATAGTTGCTGAAATCTATAGTGACATAGAGGACATTAAAAACATATAAGACTTAGGATTTTCTGTTTTCTGTTTTCATGTGTCAGATTGACGGCCGATATTCCTCCAGCACCAGTGTACAAGATATCAAAGGAAAGGGCTGAGAGTTTAGGAATAAACTTAATGCCTTTAGAGGTAAGTGTAAGGGACACCATAGAAAGCTTGAAGGAGAAGGGCTTTGTAAGCTTCTGAGCCTGTGAAACTGTTAAAACACATACTGTTTTCTTATACCAACGACCTGCGAGATGGAGCGGGGAGAAACATTTTATTTTTTATTGCGATTGAGTCTTATGAACGAAGAAACAGATCAGAGAGTATAAAATAAAAAGTATATGAATCAATATATTTGCTATTCAAACTGTTTGTATATTATTTGCAATGAATAAATGTCATCATTTGAGTCAATTTCGAACTTCGTCACTGCTGATTTGTTTTTGTTTCATTGTACGATTGAACTTTCAAAAATTTTCAATTATTATAGTTTTTTGTAATTTTTGTCTAATGCATGTTTAAAAATGTAAATTATTTACCTATTTTTGTTGTCTTGCAATAAATTTGTTCTATTTTTCTATTCTACAATTTCAAGTTAAGAGTCCTTAGGATCACAAAAACCTACGCGAGAGTTTATTTTTAACTACTCACACAGCTTTAAAAACGACAAACACTAGAACAGAGTTTATATTAGCATGAACGTCTCAGGAATCAGCAAAGAGGAATGGAATTGGCAAATCTAAGTCAAACTCATCAGGGAAAGATTGCAAATAATTTGTACACGAAAGAGTAGATCAAACTCACAAGTGAAAATACAGCATTTCAATATTGAACTAACATAAATGAAGTTAATTTTAATTTTTTTTCTTTATTTATACTTGAAAATTGATACATTTAAATTTTAATTCTTCATTTGGAGATTTGAAGTCTAATCTTTTAGCTAAATATTGATATGCATAACACCATGAACAATAGAAAACAAAAAAATTAATACACCCATATATATAAGCCATGAACAAAACCTCATTTTCATGACATTCAGGTGCATCCTTGTAGACATATATATGCCTAGTTTTGCATTGTAGTTAAAAACTTTTAAACTTCATTTATTTATGTTCAAATTGTGATAATATCATTTAACTAGTCTAAACAAACATTGCTTTTAAAAACTCTATCTGACATCCTAGTAATATTTTCCCATCTAACAGACTCATAGTAAGAATCACTAGTTGAAAAGTGGAACAGAGATTGGATACAATTATCATTGTTTTATCTATACTAATATATTTTTTGTTTTCCAACAGCAAACCGTGTAGGAAATATCCAGCTACTTTATTTTAATAACACTTTTCTACTTATTTAAATACAATAATAGATTCCATAAGTAGAAAATAGCTTTATAAGTGATAACTCAATACTAATAAATAACATTATTTATTTATTTATTATTATTATTATTAGTTCATGTACTTTTTATATATTTTATAAATAAAATGCAATCAACATGACCTTTCATTTTAAAATTTTTCAAAACTATTTGTGTATGGTTAACAACTGTGTTTGATCACTCTGTTTGACCACTATTTTATTAATAAGCCATAATTAAATACATGCTTGCACTATATATAATTAAAATTTCAATTTCTCAACCACAAAAAATAATGAAGGAATTTTTTATTGTACTTTTACCCGTAGAAACATATTAATCAAATACTTATGAAATATATAATATTGTTTACCTCATATATATTGAAAATAATATATTTTTTATTGTAATACTATGTAAATAATTTATTGGGATATGTTCAATTCTTTTAACATAAAAATATAATTAATTGTAGCTGGAATTATGAGATTTTGATGATGCAGCTATTGTTATTTTCTTTTAATTATCTTAATTACTTTACTTTTGTTTATTTTGCAACCTCACACCACACGTGTCATGCATGCTTATTATAGACTTTATTAAATAATTTTTTTTTTATTTTTCTAGTTTCAAATGGCTACATAATAAGTTTAAGTTCTCTTAATTAGAAAATAAATATTTTTTTTCCATTTTTATATAAAAAAATAAAGAAAAAAAAGATAAAGACAAAAACCACAAAATGAAACAATTATATATATTTTTTGCAACTGTAAATCGAAATTGAGTACAAAGCAGACGACAAAAGCAGAAAAGCAACTATCATTCCAGTCGTAGTTAGTCACAAAAGGAGACTGAAAAGCAACTAAATGGCTTAATTGCAATTTCCTTAGTCACTAATAAAAAGCGACTACTAAAAGTGACTAATGTTGGCAGCCGCTTTTTTGTATAAAGACTTGGAAAAAATACGACTGCCACCTTAGTCGCTAATATTGAAAGTACCATACGTAACAATTATCTACAAACCTATATTAATACAAGTGCATTTTAACTTTATTTTTTTTCTCAATAACATCTGTTTCAACATTGTCAACATGGTCATTTAATCAGTTCAATAACACTAGCGTAAACAGTTTTTGTAAAGTTTTCTACACCTATTATGAAATATGGGTTCATATATCTATCCATCATTAATCGCTAATATAAACATTCATGTCTCTCTGCCATGCTCTTATTTCCTACAATTGAAATTTTCATATATTCAAAGACAAATAACAAACATTACAATTCAACAATATTTACAAGCTCAATTCAACAATTTTCATAAATAAGATAATTGTCCACCTGTGCCCTAAATAGAATGATCCTAGCCTATTTACAAATGAAAAATCAAGATCGTATTTTTGCTTGAACAAATTTTGGCAACATCTTACCTCAGTTATCTGGAATACACCATTTTTTTGGAACATGGATCTCATATCTGGTAATTGAGGAATGAAATTTAATACAACTGAAATTTATTTATCATTAAGATAAAACACAATCAATAACATACAATCCAGATAAGTTCATTTTAAAACTGTCCATCTTGGATAATCAATGATTTCCGAATAAAGACCTATTATGCATATAAATAATTGCATGTCATTGCAATTACTCAAGATACATACTATTTCTCAAAGATCGAAAATCATTGACAGTCATTCTATGGTTTTCCTATGTGCATATGTACAAAAATATCATTTTTTTTCATACTAATAATATTATTTACAAAAAAATAAATTAACTCAAATAAACTTTATACCTTTGCCTCCAAAGCAAACTATCTACTAATAAACTAGAGCAAAAGCGCAGAACAAAGAGATGAGGTGAAGATGCAGCAGAAGATGAGGGCGCAGAGGTAGTAAAAGCAACTTAGCACAATGAGAGAATGAGAGAGAATGAGAGAGAAAGGGAGGGGTATGTGTTTTTGTGCCCTATGAGCAACTAATGCAAAAAAGAAAAAAAAAGGTGATTGATTAAGGTTTGAAAATTTGACCCAAAGAGCGCCTGTCAAGGGGTGATTGAGTCTCTTCAATCGCTATTTTGTGGGCTCAATAAAAAGCTATTGAGAAATGACTAACTTCCTAAAACGGCTGAAAGTTAGTCACTTCATTTAGTGGCTACAAGGTTGGGAAAGCTCGTGCGTTGCGGTGGTGCATTATGGTTGATAAGAAATGATAAATGTTGCATTAGTCTATGATGGATAGATGATATATACATTGAATAGCTAAATGAATATGTGTTTACATATTGTCAAAAGGGCATTAAAGATAACAGACGAAAAGTGTCAAAGTAATTTCATTAACCAATTCAAATGAAACCATTAAAAAAAACTAGAGTATTTATAATGTAGGATAACATTACACAATATATATGCAAAAGTTTTTCCATATTTTTACACACTAATGAATCAACGATAAAATAAAATCTTTTAACAATCAATAACCTATACGTAATGCAAATTGTGCATTATTTTAACTAATCAAAACTTTGAATCAAACCTCATGTAAAGCACTCATGCATTAATAAAAAATTTTGAATCTGACCTATCTAACAAAATCTTTGAATAAAATCATGTAGAAGAATTTTTTTTTATATTTAATATAGTTAATAAAAGCATGTATCTCATTTTCATTTAATGCTTTATTATTTTAAATTTAAATAAACCACCCAAATTTTTTTTCTAATTTTTCCAACCGGTTGCAAAAGTTGGAGACCACTATTGCAAAATTGTTATATTGAGGGACCAAAAGGAGGATTTGAACATACCCCTGGAAGTCAAAAAAACAAATGGACACAGGGACTTGCAACAAAATGGAAAAATATGCCTTCATTTCCTAAATCATTGGTTTCTGCAAGTAACAGGCTTCATACTTTATTATCTACCGATCTTACCATCATTAACAAATTGTCTTCACGCTATCTCGTGACAGAAGGAGAAAGTGAGGGATCAACATGGCAAACGTAAAATATTCAGGGACCAAAAGTGAGGTTTTACCACAAAACTCGGAAAAGCAAAAAAAAAAAAGTGGCCGCACCAAAGTAACCCGGGGCAAAACCATAAGGACACTATTTTTTTAATGTTCAAATGAACAGTATCAAAAGCGGGTTTTAGTATATAGTATAATTTGGTATCTCTCTTCTAGTAACATTATGGATTTTTTATTTTGGGTAACAATGCAACTATTATAATTTAAAGAAAATTAAATATTTTGTTATTGGTTAAAAGTAATAAATTACCAATATATTAAGTGAAATCTACAATTAATAGTACAATTTGTTTGTATTATACTATGAGTTAATTTTCTTTATATACAATAATCAATCAAGTAAATTAGTAATTTAATATTTGAAAAAATATTATTATTAGAACTTGAGGAATCCGTTGCCAAAAAAAATTGGTAAGAACATAAAATTTTGTCATTTATTATAGAATTATTGTTTTGTAGTTAAAATATAAACTCATAAAGTGGTCAAAATTGATTTAACTAATTAAGGGATAAAATTAAATTTTCATATAAAAAATTTGAAGGTGACTTTTAATTAATTTATCAATTAATTATGTAATTATTGACTCACCTCACCTCTGTGTGTGTGTATATATATCTCCAGTCAGACAGTCGATCAGATGCACCTTGTCGCGCGAGCTGAATTCGTACAGGTAAGATATCCAGAATTAGCCCATGCCCTGTAAAAAGTTTTTAATTTTGTGCCCAACAATACAAACCTATAAGTGCTTACGCATGCACCCGGCAAATTCTAACTAACCCACCACTTAGCACAGTGAGACAAGATAACGGAACAGAGATTTGTGGTCCACGCATGTCTTCAACAGAGTGAAACAAATTGCTTGCGTTTATAACCTTGTCTTCCTCAAGCAGGGAAGAGGTAGCGAGCGAGAAAGAAAGATGAGTGGAGAAGGAACAACAGTGTGTGTAACAGGAGCTTCTGGCTACATAGCTTCATGGATTATTAAGCTCTTGCTGGAACGTGGCTACACCGTCAGAGCCACCCTCCGTGACCCAAGTCAGTGCCACTCTTGCCTTGTTCTTTCCTCCTCCACCTATATAATTTCTCTCTGTTTTCTTCTCAAATTAACCAGCTGATACAAGTTTAATAAATTTTCAATATGTGAAAGACGATCCGAGGAAGACCGGACACTTGTTCGCCCTCGCCGGAGCCAAGGAGAAACTTCACTTGTTCAAAGCAGATTTGGCCGATGAAGGATCCTGGGACCCTGTTGTCCATGGATGTCAAGTTGTTTTCCACGTTGCAAGCCCAGTCTTGTTTCAATCTTCTGACCCTCAGGTTTCTAAGTCGACATCATAAGTCTTGACCCAATTAAGCTGCTACCTCCATCAATGTCTACTGAAATATAATATATAATATATATATATATATATATATATATATATATATTCCAGGCAGAGATAATAGATCCTGCAGTGAAAGGTACCCTGAGCATCCTTAAAGCATGCGCAGAAGCCCCTTCGATCAGGAGAGTTGTTCTCACTTCCTCCTTGGCCACTGCTTTATTTTCCTCAAGACCTCTGGCCTCTGGTGATGTGATTGATGAGACTTGTTTTTCTGATCCACAGTTCTGTGAGGAATCCCAGGTTTGATCGTTTCCTGCGAGCCCTGTTGTTCTTATTCTATGGCTGCATGCATTTTGTCTCTGTTAAGTGGGAAATATTAGATGACCAAGAAAAAAAAGTTAGTGAAAGCTTTATATGATTATTAGACCTCTCCACTAATTATTAACAGTGCCCAACTTATTAGTTACAATTATCCATATTCTGATATGATTAAACTTAACCAAGACTAAGTGATAACTGATAAAGCAAAGAAACCCAAGAACGGGAAGTAAATATAACTGCTAGAACTGAATATTGAATGATCAGCAACTTAAATACAAAGACTTGTAACTACAAACTTGAGAAACAGTAGCAAGAAATACTCCTTATCTGTAAATCAAAACAGAAAAACAGAAATCTAAACTGATTTGTTCAAAGATCTGAAGAAAACTTAAAAAAAAAAAAAAAGATCTGAAGAAAACTGAAAAGAACAGATTTTCCTGCTGAGAATCTGCAGCTTATGTACTCATTTAACAATAATAGCTTCCAAGGTAAGAAATTTTTGCTTTCCCAAAGATATTCTTAGATGCCATTTTTCCAGCTTTTTTTTTTTTTTTTTTCGTTTTGTTTTCAGTGGATCTTAATTCAAAGTACTCATAATCATTTTATCTTTTTTATTAAAGTTTAATTTAAATATAATTATATTAATTTATATTATAAAAGAATTTTAAAATTTTTATTTATAAATTAGAATATTTAAAGTACTATTTTTATATAAAAAATTTATATTTATATAAAAAAAAATTTTAAAAGAAATAATGAAGTAATTATTGCAAATAGTAGAAGGATAAGCATTCCTAGCTAATAAATCCAAAGACAAAAGTTGGATTCTTTCGTCATTTTCTTAAACGTAGGTAGTAGAGTAGAGACTAGTCAGCTATGTAATATGATGATTCAACACTTTTCGGGTTTTGGTGCCCAAATGCACATTCGGTCCCCCAACTTGGTCAACTCTAACGTGTTAGTCCTTTATCTTTAACTAAGTGTGAGTTAATCTATCAACTTTACAAAATTTAGCTAGTTAGACCAAATAGATTGAAAGGGTGACTGAAGAAGTTTCTACAATACCCACCCCCAAAAGGGGGGCACCAATACCCACCCAAATCCCACCGTTGATTCCAGCTAGTGTGACCGAATAACCTAGGCCGCGGGTAAGGAGAGGGAAGAGAAAAAAGAAAAAAGAAAAAAGAAAAAACTTGTGAATGAAAATTGAGAGGAAAAGAAAACGGAAAGAAGAGGGGAGAGAGAAGGAAATGAGGGGGAAAATGAGAGAAAGTATTATATTATCCAAAAATTATAAAAATTGGGAAGATATATTTTTAAAAAAGTAGCGTATAAATAAAAACTTCTAGCTATTTAAAAAAAATTATTTAATTATTTATAAAAATATAATTTAAAATGAGTGGAACATGAATATATGAATGTTGCACTAATGAAAAATAATTTACACATTTTTATGGTACATAAAGAGAGAGCTAAATGACATTGAATCTTGAATCTCGTCAATACAGGTAAAAACCTTAACCACTAGGTCAAAGGTTTGGTTATTTAAGTCAGGTCACTAAAGCAAGATATGTACAGGAAAAAATAAAATTTGGGTTAGAGATACTTATAGTGGTTTTATAGATTATTTACAAATTAGTCATTAGTTTTAGGAGTTTGGTTGCCAACAGTCGTACATCTTTTTTACTTTATTTCAAATCAGTACCTAGAATTTAAGATGTAGTCAGAACATATATTGAGTTTTTGAGACGGGTTGTAAAACATGTTGCAAGCGGAATAGTCTTAATTTTGGGTCAAAATAAAAAAAGTGCCCATTTTTTTTTTCATTTTTCTTATCTAGCCCAATTTTTTTTATTTCAAATTTTTTGTGAACTAGCACAAAATTCAGTTTTCTTTGCTTGGCTTGGAAAGCAATTTGGATGTTTTTATTCCGATAAAAAAAAAATGTATCCATCGTTGAAAGCATATTATGTTAATTATTTAGGGCTCTTTTGGGCCAAGTCCAACTTACATTTTTGTATCATTTTACAATTTTTTCATCATCCCAAAACTTAATTCTTTGTAAAATAGTTATTTTGTGCCAATTTTTTTTAATTTTAAAATGTTTATTATTTGGGCCGATTCGGCCAACTTCCTTTAACAATTTTTTGTGGAGTTCTAAAAATTTTCTTTTAAATCATACTTATTTGATTTTAAAATTAATATGTCTATTTTTATATGATTTTTGTAAAACTTAATTTTAAAGAATTCAATTTTTAGGCAATTTAACGTACGTTAATTTTCCTTCTTTTAGTATGTTTAATTAAAAAAATCATTAAAAAATTGTTAATTATGTTACTGTGAAATTGCTATAATTTCTAACATTACTATGAAATGCAAGTCCAATTCACTAGTGTCTATTGTACTAAATTGTTAAATTTCAAAATGTTTTGGTGAAAATGTAAAAATTTTAAAAACTTAGGGACTCATCGTGTAATTATTATGCGTGTTTAAAAAGAAATTTTTAAAAAAATTAGGTACTTTATTGCACTGCACTTAAAAAGGTGACTGGGTAATGTTGAAGGTACCTTAAATGTGACCGAATCAAATTAAAGGTAACCTAAAAAGGTGACCGGGTCATGTTTAAGGTACCTAAAGTGTAATAGGGTCAGATTCAAGGTAACCTAAAAAGTTGATCAAATCACGTTAAAAGTACCTAAAGTCTGACCGGGTCACATTGAAGGTAACCGATCACGTTGAACGAACTTTAAATGTGACCCGGTCACATGGAAGGAAACCTAAAAAGGTGACCGGCTCACGTTGAAGGTACCTAAAGTGTGACCGGGTCACATTGAAGACAACCTAAAAAAGTAACCGGGTCATGTTGAAGGTACTTTAAATGTGACTAGGTCAGATTGAAGGTAACATAAAAATGTGACCGGGTCACGTTAAACGTACCTAAAGTGTGACTGGGTCACATTGAAGGTAACGTAAAAATGTAATCGGGTCAATTTGAAGATACCTTAAGTGTGACCGGGTCACATTGAAGGTAACCCAAAAATATGATCGGGTCACGTTGAAGGCACCTAAAGTGTGACCGGGTCACATTGAAGGCAACCCAAAAATGTGACTGGGTCACGTTGAAGGTACCTTGAATGTGACCGGGTCACATTGAAGGGAACCTAAAAATGTGAACGGGTTACGTTGAAGGTACCTAAAGTGTAACCGGGTCACATTGAAGGGAACTTAAAAATGTTATTGGGTCACGTTGAAGGTACCTAAAGTGTAGGTGGGTCACATTGAAGGGAACCTAAAAAGGTGACCGAGTCACGTTAAAGGTACTTTAAGAGTAACCGAGTCACATTAAAGGTAACCTAAAAATGTAACCGAGTCATGTTGAAGGTATCTTAAGTATGATCGGGTCACATTGAAGATAACCTAAAAATGTAACCGAGTCACGTTGAAGGTACCTTAAGTGTAACCGGGTCACATTGAAAGTAGCCTAAAAATGTGACCGGGTCACATTGAAGATAACCTAAAAAGGTGAACGGGTCACGTTGAAGATACCTAAAATATGACTAGGTCACATTAAAGGTAACGTAAAAATGTGACCAGGTCACGTTAAAGGTACCTTAAGTATGACCGGGTCATGTTGAAGGTACTTAAAGTGTGACCGGGTTACATTAAAGGTACGGTCACATTGAAGGTAACCTTCAATGTGGCCCGGTCACATTTTTAGGTTACTTTCAATGTGACCCAGTCACATTTAAGGTACCTTTAACATGACCCGGTCACATTTTTATGTTACCTTCAAGGTGACCCGGTCACACTTTAGGTACCTTCAACATGATCCGGTCATACTTGAGGCACCTTTAACGTGAGCCGATCACATTTTTAAGTTACCTTCAATGTGACCCGGTCACACTTGAGGTACCTTCAACGTGACCCGGTCACATTGAAGGTTACCTTCAATGTGACCTGGTCACACTTAAGGTATCTTCAACATGAGTCGGTCAACTTTTTAGGTTACCTTAATTGTTATGTGGTCATACTTAAGGTACCTTCAATGTGTCCCGGTTACATTTTTTGGTTACCTTCAATATGACCCGGTTACATTTTAGGTACCTTCAACGTGACCCGATCACCTTTTTTTGTTACCTTTAATGTGACCCGATTACACCTTAGATGAGCAATGAAAATTGTCATTGGTTACTACTATGGATATACAGTCGCTTTGATATTTGAACTTGAAAGTCTTTTGGGTTCTACTTTGTAAGTATATAAAGAGAATAGATCGCTGGGTTATTATTATTACTATTATTATTATACACAGAAGCATATACAAGATACATGTAGACTCGGTTACACTACTGTTGCTCAATCTTGGGTTTTGGACACTTAGCATTAATTTAATGTATTATTGTATATTATTTTTATAGGAGGAGATTATTTGCCCA
Organism: Aquilaria sinensis; assembly: GCA_005392925.1. Taxonomy (NCBI): domain Eukaryota; kingdom Viridiplantae; phylum Streptophyta; class Magnoliopsida; order Malvales; family Thymelaeaceae; genus Aquilaria; species Aquilaria sinensis. The sequence goes on from SMDT01000326.1 coordinate 37,081, forward strand.
AATTATAATTTTATTGATAATTTGCGCTTTAACAAGTCTAAAATGTAATTTTTACATATTTTTTTTCCAAATTAATTATTTTTTATAAATTTTTAACTTAAATAATTTAAAATGATGAAAAATTTTACAAATATTTTATTTTCATAGAAAGTGTAAATAATTTTTTGGACTTCTTTAAGTTTAAAATCTCAGTAAATTGGTTTTTTTATAAATAATTATTTTATATAAGATTAATGTATGATAATGTATTAAAATTACTACATAACAAACTGTATTTTAAATTCCTTCCTATGTTACTATTACTTGTAAATTACTTTTCATTTGCTTTACTAAGTTGATCAGTATACACAAATTTTATCTTTTGAGTATCATTGGTGTATTTATAAAATAATATTTTAATAAATGTATTATTTTAAAAAAATCATTTTGCCTACTTTATTTGTAGTATTACAGAATATATGTAAACGTCTTAAAAGTTTGAAACATCATTTATGTGTAGATAGTCTTGCTCTAAGGTACTTAAATTAATTACAGAATTAAGATTTAGGCACTTGAATAAAAATTAACAATCTCCTCATCAAAGAGCTACGTTTACAAATCATATATAATTCTTTTTTTAAAAAAATTAAAGTAAAGAATTTGATTTTTGATGCAATGGACACTACAATAATTTTACTTCTCTTTAATTATTTTAACAAAAAAATTCATAAAATTGTAAAAGACTATTTCTTTTCAATTATCTTTCAAATGAGTTGTGCATATTTTTAGGTTATTTAAAATGTGACTTAGTCACATTTTTAGGTTACTTAAAAAGTGACACGGTGTGACTGATTATGGTTTTATATATCTACTTATATGTATTCAATTTTATGAAGTCTCTTGCATACCCAAAGGTTTAAAGATATGATTTAGGGTTTAGCTTTTGGTTTAAAGATTGGTTTAGGGTTTAGGCTATGGTTTAAAGATACGATTTAGGGTTTAGGGTTAGTATATAGGTTTTGAGATTGGGGTGAACGGACGGCGACACGGACAAGCATGGTGGATTGACGGACAGAGATGAGAGATTAAAGTGAGAGACAAGAATGAGATGAGAGTGAGAGGGCTGAAAGAAATGAAAGACAACCGTATAAAGAAAAATGGAAGTAGAAAGGAAGTAGCTAGAGTGACTGAATTTTGTCAGTCAAGGTTTAGTCGGTTTACAGTCGAAGTTCAGTCATGAAAGACATGAATACAGTCACTCCATACATGAGTTTAGTCAAAATTCAGTTACTATGTTTATCATTTTTCCAGTTTTTTTACTTTATATTTTCATATATACATATATATAGTACAATCATAAATATGTGTATAAATATGTGTGTGTGTGTACATACTAAATATGAGAGAAATAAATATAACAAATGTAACATTATCAATTCTACATCCCTAAATCGTAAACATTAAACCTAATTATATACCATTAACCCTAATCCCTAAACCCTAGATACAAATACTAAAACCCTAAACCCTAAATCCTAAACCATAAAAACCCTAAAACAGCTGTAAATCCTAACTACATACATACACAAAAACCTTAAACCTTAAATCTTAAACCATAATTAAACTCTAAACTCTAATTTTGTACCCTTAAACCCTAAACACTTAATACAACCCTAATTAAAACCTAAACCCTAATTTAAGCCTAAAACCTAAACCCCAATTGACGCTTAAACTCTAATTAAACCCTACACCCAAAACCCTAATTAAAACCTAAACCCTAAACCTTAAACCCAACTACCATTAAACCTAAACCCTAAATAAAAACCCTAGTAATTAAACCCTAAACCTTAACCCTAACTACCATTACTCATAAACTCTAAACCCTAAATACAAACCCTAAACCCTAATTATACCTTAAACCCTGAATACAAACCCTAATTAAAACCTAAACACTAAACCTAACTACCATTAACCCTAAACCTTAAATACAAACCCTAATAAAGCCTAAACCTAACTACCGTTAGCCTTAAAACCTAAACCCTAAATACAAAGTTTAATTAAATCTTAAACCTTAAACACAATGCCTAAGTAAACCCTACACCCTAAATAAAAAATCTAATTAAACACTAAACCCTAATTAAACCCAAAATACTAAATACAAACTCTAATTAATGTGTCTATTTTTATATGATTTTTTGTAAAAATTATTCTTAAAGAGTTCAATTTTTATGCAATTTAATTTAGGTTAATTTTTCTGTCTTTTAGTATGTTTAATTAAAAAAATTCTTAATTATGTTACGGTGAATTTACTACAATTTCCAACTTTTTCTATGAATTGCAACTCCAATTCACTGTTGTCTATGGTACAAAATTCTTAGATTTTAAAATTTTTGGGTGAAAATATAAAAATTTTAAAATTTTAGGGCCTTTCTGAGTTTTGGGTCAAAGTCGACATGTTCACAAAAGTTTGACATCTTTGTGAGTTTGGGGTCAAAGTTGACATGTTCACAAAAGTTTTGGTCAGTATGACAAACCTTGAAAATTTAGGGACTTGATTGATAACTTCTTAAAAAAAGGTAGAAATCAGCGTTTTAGTCCTTGAATCATTACAAATTATACCGTTAACACCCCATATTTTCCTTTGGGTCGTTCACCACTACCAACCTCACTAACTTTGCCGTTGCCGCCGTTTATCCGTCACGAACCCTTTCAGACGTCTGCCGCCATGTCACCAGAACCGTTAGAACCTATGTCATGCTTCACCAACAACCAAAAATGCGAAATAGGCTGCCGGACTTCTCGATCGGAATCTCTCGTCCACTATCGCTGTCCAGCAACCAAGATCGGGCGTCTCCCATAACCGCTGCAACATGCCCACGCCAAAGGCTTCGCCAATTTTGTCGCCAATGATCGCAATTGAGAAGAAGAAGGTCGAAAATCAACCGGCTAATTTCACGACCCGAATGTGACCCAGTTTGTGACCCGAAAATTTCGAAATCTCTCTTCTTTAACCTGTTCAACCGGTTACAGGTAAGAGATCCAATGGTTGAGGTTGGTTTGGGCCTATCAAACGGCTATAAATGAGAGAGTTTTCTTACCCTCTTTCTTGGGGGTATTGTAGAAGGGTCCGGGTAAACGAGGTTACATCTATTACTGATGTGACATGGGTTATACTGAGCCGAAATTGGAACACTACCCTCTCATTGACTTGATTCTAGCCCTCCCATAGCAACCTATGTTTTTCCACATCATTTGGTCTCGCCTCTCTTATTGTTCTTGTCTATTATGACAATTTAGCAATCCCTTCTTCCTCTTTTAAATCCACGCCAATTAATCACATTGCACACAACTCTGATTGGTAATAATCCATCAACTAATTAACCCTAAAAAGTTATTAGCAATGGCTATGGCCTTTGGGGAACAACACGACTTTGACTTCTCCAACTATAGTACCACCATTACTACAGAAGATGACTAGGTCTGCAACTGGAATGATCGGTCTCCAGTCGTCAATTAGGATGTCTTGCCTCACAGACACGTTGACTTTCCTGAATTAATTGAGTCAATGATGAACGTCAACGGCTAGACTTTTCCGATGCGGCCCTCCACGATAGCACCAACAACTCTGCTTCTCCAGCGTCATTCGTAGACATGATGTTAATGGATGATGAATTCGCCAACAGTGAGGATTTCAAGGGGCTGAGGCTCATCCACCTCCTAATGGCGACGACGGAGGCGCTCATCAACACCAACAAAAGCCACAAACTGACTTGAACTTTGATTGGTTAGGCTCAAGGTATTGGTCTCCTCAATTGTACGGAGCAACATGGAACGACTTGTGGTGTATTTCATCGACGTGTTGTAGGCCATTCTGGACAACGTCGGCGCCCATAGTGGCAACAAACACTTGATCACCAATGGGTCCTACCACCACCACGAGCATTACCAATCCGACATCCTTGCCGCCTTCCAATAGAGGCAAAAGCAAAGGAACTAAGGACGAGCTACCGATCTTCGGCATCCCTGGTCAGTTTCTTGAATGGCAGGAAAAAGGAAATTCACTGGCAGCTATGGTTTTAATCCACATAAACAAGTCACAGACGGCGTCTGGGTCATGTGTTCGCACGTGCATGTGTTCCATCCCACAAGGGACTGAGTCAATTACTTTAGCCAAGCTGAACGACTAAGTCACTTAATTAAGCAAACTTGAGGGACTAAGTAGCATTGATTAATAGTTTAGGGACTAACTCGTATGAGTTTGTAAAGTTAAGGGACCGAATGTGCATTTAGGTCCAAAATAAATTACTGCTTCCGTCATGTATTATTTGAAACATTTCACTTTTTTTAACTTAAATTTCACTTCAATTTATTCATATTACTATTTATTAAAAACATTAAAAAATATATATTTGGAAACTATAGATCCTTATAAATAATTTATATATAAATATTTTTATTTATATACTAAACTTTGAAAATAAAAAAAATCATAAACTAATTACTATGAATAATGAATGCTATACAGAATTTGAGACAAAGAGTATAATTTTTTGTATTTGTAGCGCTCTTTTCGATTTTACCAATATCATGAAGTCATATACCAATTTAAAATTATTTTTTTATTTTAATTATGTGATTTATCTAAAAATAATTATGATAAAACATACACTATATTATGTAACGCATCCCTAATTTTATAAAAAAAAAAAAAAGTAAATTGTACTAACAATTTTAAGATGGAGGGAGTGCGGATGTGTTTGGACTGAGAAAAGATAAAGGGAGATGGAGAATAATTAATATGACTTATTTGTTTTGGTGGGAAGAGACAAGGGTTCATTATTCCTCACACTTCCAAGCATTTTTTTTTATTCCTCCAACTTTGGGATAATAACTCATCCCCCATATCCTGTTCGCGCTTCTCCTTTCTCTCCCTTAGTAATTGGACTAGAATAAACCATTAGTCCATTAGGGTTGTGTCTTTCTCTAGCAAAATACTAATCCAATTTTTAAGATAAATTGGACATTTCTTATTTTTATCACTGTACTGACTAGTTAACTATATGGATTCTGAATTGTTTCCAGTTTTGGTACATTTTGTCAAAAACCTTAGCCGAGGAAGCTGGTCGAGAGTTTGCAAAAGAAAATGGAATTGACTTGATTACAATACACCCTGGAATGGTTATAGGCCCTTTTCTACAACCTGCTTCCAATTTCTCACTGGACCTGATCCTGGATCTCATAAATGGTACTTTTCTAATAACCTACCCCTAATCAAGATTAACTTCCTCACTAAGTTGTCAAATTAAGCTGTAAGGATGACCTCAGCATGCTACTAACAAAGTTCGGAGCAAATAGGTGATCTTCCTCATCACTAAATTACTATATATGAAGGAGAAAATACACATGAAATCTATTGCTTCATTGACGTTCGAGATGTGGCATATGCACATATCCAAGCTGCGGAGCTTCCCTCAGCCAGTGGCAGATACTTGTTAGCTGAAAGAGTTATGCCCTTATCAGAGGTTCTGAAGATCTTACATGACCTAGATCCTTCCTTGTGTCCCAAAACGTAAGTTGTTGGTTTTGGTTCATTTTCTGTCCATGGTACGTTGATCATGATTTTGATATTGCCCTTCTTCTCGGTTCATGCATTTGCAGATGCAAAGAAGATGTGAAGCCTCATGAAACAGTCAAGAATTCGGTTGTTTACCGGGTTTCCAAGGAGAGAGCGAAAACTTTAGGAGTCGGCTTCATCCCTGCGGAGACAAGTATGAAGGATTCTATTGAAAGCCTGAAGGAGTTGGGTGTCCTGAAGTGAAGGGCACCATATTTTAAGTTTCTTCCTCTACAAGTTAGCCCCAAGTGATGCTGTAAATTCCCATTTTCAAATAATGGGTGCCTGTTGCCTCCACTGCAAGTCATAAATTGGCCGGGAAGAATGGATCAAGCAATCACGAAAAGGCTGTAACTCTTAATGAATCAAGTAGGCCAAGTTCTTCTAATTGACTGAAGTTAAAAACTCTGAACATGCATGATTTCATTTGGTATCCTTACTATTCTGGGGAAAAAATATTTTATCTTTACACATAAAAAACAACAAACAGAAACAGGGAAGCTACTGCCAGGCATGCTAACAAAACTCAAAACAGAGAAGAACTTCATTCATCGAATTAGGAGGATGGCCGGACACCATTCTTTGCAAGCTTAACAGCTTTTTCATTTCGTTCCCTAAGAATATTGACCACGAAGCAGCACTTCTAGAAAAAGTCTTATTTGGGACAACCATTTTGATAAAAGTTTGAAAAATGTCAATTTAGTTGTTGGAAATAACAATATTAAATGTCATGCCAGTGTTCTTGTTAGAAGCTAGAGTTTTAGTGCTTTTGATGATTTTAATATTTTAGGACTAACTTGAAGAAATGAAAAAGTTTTAGGACTGATTATGTTAGTACCAAGTTGAAAATTCCCAATCAAGGGAATCGGACAAGGAAATGAGACATAAGATTTGAGTTTCCATTACAAATAGTTAATTTTGGAAAAACGTCAACATTTAGTATTAAAAATTAAAAAAACTATTCAACCATAGCTTTCAATATTAGATGTTTAGAAAAGTTATTACAAATATTGGTAATTTATTTCAATATTTAATACTAGTTTTAAATGCTATATTCAAATGAGACCTCGCAGATGCCTAAGCAACCTCCCCAATCTGAAGGATTAAGACCTTGTTTTTTTTTTTTTCTGCCGGGCAAGACGCAACCTCCTTTGTTTTCTATTAAATGACAGAGTGCGACAAGAGAAGGGGAAAAGGAAATGTGAAAGAAGTCCATAGGATCAAGCAAAATTGCCAAGCATTTAAGACCTTGTTTTTCCCACCAGGAAGAGAGTGAGAGAGGTAAGAGATAGCAAACTAGAGAGGAAACGACAGTTTGTGAAGCAGGGGGATAGAGAGAGAGAGAGAGAGAGAGAGAGAGAGAGATGAGTCGAGAAGGAACAACAGTTTGTGTAACAGGAGCTTCTGGTTACTTGGCTTCATGGATTGTTAAGCTCTTGCTGCAACGTGGGTACACTGTCCGAGCCACCGTCCGAGACCCAAGTCAGTTTTGTCTTGTTTTCTCGATATTTCTTTCTCCATCCCTCTCTGCTTTCTTCCCAACATCCCCCCTCTTTTGTGTGTTCAAGTGTTCTTCACTAGCTGACACGAATTTGATTTCAACTATTGGAAGGCGATCCGAGGAAGACGGAACATTTGCTTGCCCTTGACGGAGCCAACGATCGACTTCAGTTGTTCAAAGCAGAGTTGCTTGATGAAGGATGCTTTGACTCGGTTGTTGATGGATGTCATTTTGTTTTCCACGCAGCAAGCCCTGTCCTTTTTCATTGTTCTAACCCTCAGGTTTCGTGTTCCTAACAAAATTCCACACATCTTTCATATACTTATCCACCGTAAAGTTTAAGAACTGGACAAGAAAACATAAAGAATTGCAATGTTCGACTTCAAAAGTCTTTATAAATTAAGACGTGTACAAGCCTTTCTCCTCTATTGCTAGTTTGATTTTTTTGGGTGATTATTCCAGGCAGAGGTAATAGATCCTGCTGTGAAAGGAACCCTTAACGTTCTAAGAGCCTGCACGAAAGCCCCTTCAGTCAAGAGAGTTGTACTCACTTCCTCCATCGCCGCTGTTGTAATCACTGGGAAACCTTTGGCCTCCGATTGTATTGTTGATGAGACTTGGTTTTCTGATCCACAGTTCTGCAAGGATTCCCAGGTTTGTTCATCATCTCTTGCTCCTAATTAAATTATTAATCTCATTTGCATTAGTATTTGTCATGCATGAGCTTCTAAAGGTATGTCTCAAACAATGAAAGTGCATCATGTAAATCTTTGATCAATACTGATGTAACTGTAAAAAAATTCTACCAACATATGTGCCAAATAGGGATTAAGCAGTCCTACGCACAAATTATGTTCCAATCATTGTCTGCAACACCAATTTTATAGAATTTTTTTTTTTTTGGTAAATAGGAATGCATTAAGAAAGAAAACATTCCAAAAGTTTACACATGTAGAAAACAGTTGGCCCTGATCAACATAGTGAGCATTACATAACCTAGAGAAACAAGTAATCCCCATAGCATTAGTTTGCACAAAAGTAGAAATGAAATCTGGGCATCTATGGTGCTCTCCTCAGTCGATATTGCTTCTCTCTTGGCCACTTGATCCTCATTTTTTATAGAATCACTTTGCTAAGCCTTCTGCGGCAGCGTTATTTTTAACCTTTTATTAGTACCTCAAGGAGCTCTCGATGGTTGTTTCCAACCTTTTCCACTGTAGCATGCTTTGCTTCGAAGTTCAAGGCCTTTACAGTGTGTCATAACTAATACTACTATTTGTCTCTCTGCCAATCTATTTTTTCCCTAAGTAGGTGGACATTTCATTATTGTTAACTTGCCAAATCACATAACTTTCTGAATTGTCTTCCAGCTTTGGTACATGTTATCAAAAACCTTAGCAGAGGAAGCTGCTTGGGAGTTTGCAAAAGAAAATGGAATTGACTTGGTAGCAATAAACCCTGGAATGGTTATAGGCCCTTTCCTACAGTCTGCTCCTAATTTCTCAATGGACTTGATCCTGGGTCTCATTAATGGTACTCTTCTTATAACCTAATCATGACTAATTCTCTTCAGAAAAGTTCCTGTTATTAACAAAGTTTCCAGCAATGGGTGATTTGCCTCATGACCAAAACTATGCAGGAGAAAATACATATGAAACCTATTGCTTCATTGACGTTCGAGATGTTGCCCATGCTCATATCCAAGCTGCCAAGCTTCCCTCAGCTAATGGCAGATATTTGCTGGTTGAAAGAGTCATGCCTTTATCAGAGGTTTTGAAGATCTTAGATGACCTAGATCCTACTTTGTGCCCCAAAACGTAAGTTAGTTGAGGTACATGTTTCATCCATGTTAACAAGCGATATAGTTGACTCTGATGAGATTACTAGTGTTCTTCCTCGTGATTCATGCATGACAGATGCAAAGAAGATGCGAAGCCTCGTGAGACAGTCCAGAGTTCAACTGCTTACCAAGTGTCGAAGGAAAGGGCCAAAGCTTTAGAAGCTGACTTCATCCCTGCAGAGATAAGCATGAAGGATGCTGTCGAAAGTTTGAAGAAGATGCATGTCCTAAAGTGAAGCACACCATTTAGTTTCTTGCACAGCAAGTTCCACCCAAGTGCTGCTGTGAATTCCATTTCCATATAAAGCATGCCTCAGTTGCAGGTCACAAGCAGACCTGTCAATCATGAATAAGCTTGTTACGGAATGTTATTTATATTTTAGGAAAGATAATAATCTTTCTTTATTCTTGGGGTTTTTTTTCCTTGTATTCTTCTCTCATCTATTTTATAAAGATCTTGTGAGGGTTTTCTATCATTAAGCCCTCAGTTTTCTTCTCTTAATATTCTCTAAAATGGTATCAGAGCCAAAACCCTAGCTCCATCGTCTCCTTCTCCTAAAACTCTTTCCACAACCACCTTTTAGCTGCTACCTTCTTCAAAACCATAACAACCACCCAACCAAATCAAAAACCAATAGCACAAAAACACTTAAAAGGCACTAGCGACTAGAACAGCATTGGCGGTGTTGCCGGAAAACCACCCACGCGCCGGTGCATGGGCATCACATGCCACCATCTGGCGAAGTCCAGTGATGGCGGCTTGATGGGTCTGATCGGTTTTCTATCCTAAACAAGTTTCTAGTCTTCTTTTACATTAATTATGACCAGAAATTGAGTTTCTTCATTCTTCAGTCAGTTTCAGCCATCATATGCTGCAGTACGTCATCAGCTCAGTTTTCTATTAATTTTTGATATTGTCGGTCTTCAATAATAAAAACCATGTCCAGGTCTAATGATAAAAGTCTTCAGGGGAGTCTTCCAATGGTCATCGTCCCACTAGTAGGTCCCCCCACACAATTCATCAATTTGTAAATTGCCAAACAATGTTTGAACGGTAATAACTACTCATTTTGGGCTAGGAATGTGGAATTGTATTTCATAGGTCCAAGAAAAATGTCTTATCTTATTGATGATCCTTAGACATCTGAAAGTTGGAAAGCCAATGATGCACAATTACTTCATATCCTTTTTTATTCTATAGAACATAAAGTCTCTACTCTATTTTCTCATGTCCGAACCTGTAAGCAAGCTTGGGAGTATGTCAAGCTTTTGTATTCTAATAATATTCTCCGTATATATGATGTTTCAGTTTAAGTGTTTCAGTTTAAGCAGGAAGGCAATCTCCTCAAATATTTTGCAAAGGTGAAACATGTATTAGAGGAGATGAATTCTTTGCTGCTTATTACTCCTGATGTCAAGGAGATGCAATGCCAGATGGAACAATTTTTGCTTATGACATTTTTGGCTAGGCTAAAGTAGGAATTTGAATCAGTTCGTTCACAGATTCTTGGAGGGATGGAGCTTCCTTCATTACTTGAAGTTTTTGCAAGACTCTCTCGCACTATGATCAAGGAAAGCTCAGCAAGCAATGTATCTTAGTTCACAAGCGAAGAGTGGTCATGGAGGTGGTCGTGGAGGACGTAGTAATTGTGGTGGTCGTAATGGTAGAGGTGGACGTTGTAGAGGTTCACATTTGCACTGCACCAATTGTGAAAGAGATGGACATGAGGAAAAGATTAGTTGGGACAAGTATCCAACCTTACGGGCAGCACATATCGCATCACATGAGGATTCATCTTCAGCTACAGCCTTACATTAGTTTGTCACGCTATATCGGGAAGAGTACAATAAGTACTTACAGTATCAATCTGCACAGCAGGCTTCCACTTTTTCTATGGCTTCTGTTGTTCATTAAGGTAACCCAACAGTTTGTTATTCCTCTAACCTTCTTAAAAATCAACTCTGAGTATTGGATTTTGGTACCACAAACCACATTTCAAGTAAAATAATCAATTTTGACCATATCTCTCATTTACCTTTATTTTATGATAAACTCACTATTGCAGATGGATCCACCACTATCATCAAAGGTGTTGGACCCACCCATCCCTATCACTCTCTCACTCTACCATCTACTCTGTTTGTTCCAAATTTTCCTTTCAGCCTTATGTCTATAAGTAAGGTAACCAACCAACTAAATTGCTCAGTTTGTTTCTTTTTTGATCATGTCAGTATCTAGGATTTGAGGAGCAAGCATGAATCAAATGAAATGTACTACTCCAATAAATTGCAGTAGTCAGTTGCTTGTTATCATCAGTTTCACCTCACTTAATTTATAGTCGTTTAGGTCAACCATCTTTGGGAAATATTAAGAAACTTGTCTCAGATTTGGGCTTAGTCTCCACTTTAGATTGTGAATCATGTCAACTAGGGAAGCATCACTGTGCTCCCTATTTTTCTCAAGTCAATAAAATGGTTGAAAAACCATTTATGCTAGTTCATAACATTTGTGGTCCAAGTCGTGCCAGGTCCAAGTTAGGTTTTCAGTATTTCGTAATTTTGGTTGATTTTTCTCGAATGATTTGGCTGTTTTTAATGAAAGATCGCTCCAAGTTATTCTCTATCTTTTGTTCCTTTTATGCTAAAATTTAGAATCAGTTTAATTCTCGAATTAATATTCTTCGTAGTGACAATGCTTAATAGTATTTCTCTAACTTAATGTCTAGTTAAATGCAGCAACAGGGAATTATACATCAATTTTCTTGTCCAAAAACATCTCAACAAAATGGAGTGGTCCATCCTAATGGTACAGTTGATCGATTAAAAGCCCCGTCTAGTAGTAAAATGATATACTTAGCTATATGTCATGGACTACTCGGAAACTTTTTATCCAGTATCCATAAGGACATCTGTTCACGTTCCCATTGCATTTGCTGCTACATATGCGTGGAATTTACATCAACTGGACATTAAAAACACCTTTCTTCATGGAGATCTTGAGGAAACTATCTACATAGAGCAACCACCGGGGTTTGTTGCTCAAGGGGAGGCTGATTGTATATGTCGGCTAAACAACTCGTTGTATGGTTTGAAATAGTCGCCACGAGCATAGTCTAGTCGTTTCAGTTCAGTCATTATGGAATTTGGTTGTAGCGATATGGCGTGGATCGCTCTATTTTTTATCGCCACTCTGAAGCTGATAAAATCTTATTAATCGTCTATGTTGATGATATTGTTATCACTAGTGATGATGTAGTTGGTATTCTATCATTAAAAGTTTTTTTGCAAACCAAGTTTCAAACAAAAGATCTTGGTCTACTGAGATATTTCTTGAGGATTAAGGTAGCGCGGTTCAAAATGGGAATATGTTTGTCTCAGAGAAAATATGTTTTAGACTTTTTGGAAGAAACTGGTTTGTTAGGAACCAAACTGGTTGACAGTCCTATGGAGCCCAATGTCAAGCTTGATGTAAATAAAGGAGAATACTTGGAGGATTCTACCAGGTATCGAAGACTTGTTGGCAAATTAAATTATCTAACTGTTACTCGTTCAAATATTTCATTTGTTGTGAGTGCAGTAAGTCAATTCATGGACTTTCCTTATACTAGCCACTGAGATACAGTAGTCAGAATTTTTAGATATTTTAAAGGAGTACCAGGACGAGGTCTCATTTACCAAAATCATGGTCATACTCAGATTCGAGGATATACAGATACTGATTGAGCAGGCTCCTATGATCGACAGTCTACTTCAAATTACTGTGTATTCATGAGAGGAAACTTGGTGTAATGAAAAAGCAAGAAACAGAGTATTGTTGCAATATCAAGTGCTGAATTCAAGTATAGGGCAATGATATACATTACATGTGAACTAGTTTGGTTGGGGTATCTTCTCATGGAGCTTAATTTCACACACTCATCTTCTATGGATTTAATGTGTGACAATCAAGCAGCCATTTATATTGTATCAAATTCTGTCTTCCATGAAAGAATTAAACATATCAAAGTTAACTGCCATTTTGTTCATGAGAAGTTTCAGGAAGGCTTGATTAAGACCCTGTATGTCAAATCAGAAGATCAACTTATGACTTATTTATTAAAGCTTTAGGAGAGTCTAAACTAAAGTCTATATGTGACAAGCTTGGAGCTTATGATGTGTATGCTTTAGCTTGAGGGGATGTGTTACAGAATGTTATTTATATTTTAGGAAAGACAATAATCTCTCTTTATTCCTAGGGATTTACTCTATTTATTCCTAGGGATTTTCTTTCCTTGTATTCTTCTCTTATCTATTATATAAAGGTCTTGTGAGGGTCTTATATCATTAAGCCCTTAGTTTTCTCCTCCTAATATTCTCTAACAAAGATTTATGTTTAATGTGGTCCTACTCTTAAAGATGCTACTAGCATGGAAGTTGCCCACAAATTGGGATTCTGTTTTCTGCCATTCCTGTTTCTTCAGACCAAATGCTTATCAATAAGCAAGATCATAGCTAGATTGTCATTGGTCTCATGGTGAAAACCAAAGTACTTCATGCATCAAATTTCTACTTCCACCAAAATATAAAAACATTTGGTACCTGGTTTAAGGGTATCAGGTAATGGTACCTCTACTTTTTAGTGTTCAGTAGCTAAAATCTACCAAGAATTCAAAATTTTCAATGTTATACTAGTTGACAACAGTTCTGATAATTGCCTCACTAGAAAATGCATCACGAGGAAGCATGAGGCTCAAATATTAGTTGCCCTAAGTCAAATACTTTGATACATTTGTCCTCAAAAGCCTGACTCAGTACTAGTTTAATAACAAGAATAACAAAAGCCAATTGGAAGAAGAAGAGAGAAAAATCGCATGCCAATCACAAGTGCGCAAGGATCAATAACTTGTACATTGTATAATAATATAGCAGTCAAAAGTAGAAATAAAGTAGCACCAATTTTGAAACTTCTACCATCTTAACTTGTTGAAATGATCATATCCCAAAATTCATCTGTTAAATCCAACACGGCTTAATTAGGAGATACTTGTGGCTTTATATTGTGGTAAAGCCTATTCACTTATTACTAATTGGTTTTAAGTTGGATGCTTTAATTTGGTATTCAAGCTCAAGTTTCGCTTCTTCAATCTGTCCAATTTTGGTTTGCTCTTATTTTGAAAAGAAAAAACAAGCATCACATGTCATGTGTGGAAAAAAAAAATCATGTGATGTTATAATACTTCCAGTTAACATGAATTGGTCTAAGTGGAAGATGTGTAATTGATACATTTTAAATAAGAGATCTTGAATTCAATCTAAATTCTTATGTATGACTAAAATTTGCTTAGCATAAGTCCCTGCTTTGGTATCCGACAACTAAATAAGATGTCAAGCCCTGTGAAATACTAGTCAAGCATTCAGTTGTTTACCAAGTTTCCAAGGAGAGAGCGAAAGCTTTAGGAGTAGATTTCATGCCTGCAGAGAAAAGCATGAAGGATGCTACTGAAAGCTTGAAAGTGATGTGCATCCTAAAGTGAAGCACGCTGCTTAGTTTCATCCTCTACTGGTTTCTCCCCCAAGTGTTGCCCTGAATCCTGCTTAGATCCAAATAAAACATGCCTATACTGCAAGTCACAACTTGATCACCTGAATGAAGCTATCAATCATGAAAAATATGATGTTTAATGTTGTCCTATTCTAAACGATCATAGTAGCAAACAAGTAGACATGAAGTGGAGTTGTTACTGTCACTCCGGTTTTTTCGGAGCAACTCTCAAATTAATAAGCAAGATGATACAAATTGTCACTGATCTCACTATCAACTAAGGAGCTTTAGCGACCATCTTTTAAGATGTTCTAATCTAGAAAGGAGTGAGGACCATTCAGCACTAGCAAAACCCTACTTTACCCAACATCTACCCAAAACTAGGGCAACTAGTTTAGTGGGATCGACAAATGATACCTCTAACTCTACTGTTGGTTCCTGTAGAATCTCCCTTGAATTCATACTTTCCAATCTGTGTACTAACATTATGCAACTTTCTGTTGCAATCAGAGAGAGAATTGCCTCAACAGGGCACACATCATAGGAAAGCATGGAGCTTAACTAATTATGTCTTGCATCAAATACCCCTAGGGCAAACAACCTTGCATCAACTTTCTGTTATCCATTACCACTTTATGTTATTCGCTACTGAGTTGGATGATGACTAAACAACACCTCTAGTTCAAAATACTCCTATACAGAAGTACTGATGTCTAATACACCACTAGCTAAATAACAAATAGCAAAAAGTAGAGAGGATTGGAGAAAAATTACATGCCAATTTCAACACTAACTTCTTCATACAATTGCTTTGAGAAGAGAGAGTAACAGCAAATTTGGAAATCTTACCAGGGGACCGATGACGGGTGGCCATGTGAGTTTTTAGATTGTTTGCTAATACTGAAACCAAGTTCCTATAGGAACACAGTCAAAAGATCAAATCCTGAAATTCATCAAAAGCACCAACAAACACCCAAAAGACAAAAACCAAAGATAACGACAACATGATAACAAATGTACCAGAGCAAGACGGCAAGGGTCTCAATGAAGGGGCAGAGCGCTAGAGGTAAGCTGTGTTAGCCTGGGCTAGTGAGGGTGCAGTGAAGTGGCCGTTGGGTTGGAGGGGGTGAGCCGGAATCAGAATATTTAGGACGGTTCAGGATAAAAGGAAACATTTTTCTTTAATTAAACAAAAAAAAAAAAAAACTGTTTTCATTACTTGTCTCTTTTTGCAGTTGACTTTTAGCCCGCGAACTCATGAACAAAGAAAGGTTTTTTATTGCGTCCCAGTTCCTGGCTCGGTTCTGAATTGCAACCTGCGGAGTCACAAAGACGTATCGCCATGGCGAAAGGCTTCATTTTTCTTTTCTTCATCGTAATGCTTGCCCAAGTCTCCCACTCTTTTTCTGGAGCCAAAGCAATCGACGAACTACTCACTCGTTTGGATTCTAAACGCCCTTCCGCTTCAGAGCAAGAATCAGCAGCCAAAGCTGTATTAAACAGACTGCTTCGTACCCATTTACAAAGCTTTCAGCTTAACATTGTCTCCAAGGTCCGTCCCATCAAGGCTGCTTTTTTTTTTTTCCCTTCCTTTTGCACATATACTCATTATCTTTGATGCTAGTGTTTGTTCTTCTATTGCAGGATGTTTGTGGAGGACAGAGCTGCTTCCTGATAGAAAATTACAATCGCTCGAGCCACAGTGAGCCTGAGATAGTGTATGTGGTTTCTAATTCTTGCATAGGCATGTTGATGCAGTAGGATATTCGTTTTTTGCTAACTCAGGTGCTTGTCTTGTGTGTTTTCACCAGAAACATTTCCTGCAATTTATCACTTTATCATGAATTCTTATGCTGTTTGTCGACTTCTTTCATCAAGTCTGTGCATATCTAGAAATTTTCATAATAAGATAGTCGCTTGGTACTTTAATTGTTCGGTTTCAGAGATTTATTTTTAGCCTTATATGGGATTCCAAGCGACTTAAGATATGGGCTTTTCTTTTAATTTTAACTAGAGAATGAAGTTCAATTAAATTGCCCATGGCATTTTGGCTGTTGTTTTTCTCAGGATTAAAGGTACTACAGCAGTTGAAATTGCATCTGGCCTCCACTGGTATATTAAATACTGGTGCGGTGCTCACATTTCTTGGGAGAAAACTGGTGGCAGTCAGATAGCCTCTGTTCCTCACCCAGGTTCACTGCCTCTTGTAAATGATGAGGGTGTCATAATTCGGCGGCCAGTGCCATGGAACTACTACCAAAATGTCGTTACATCCAGTTGTAAGTTATTATGGTGTGACCAACTGTAACCACACACCAAGGGCCTAATATGCCTAAAGACAAAACTCTGATCTATCTCTGGATCTCTGTTATACTTGTGTTTTGTGTCTGAAATATGTTATCACAAGAATCCATATTTCAGGTGGAAAAATTGATGAGTTAATACAGATTTTTAATTTAAATTGATCTTTAACAATTTCCTACGCAGACTCTTTTGTTTGGTGGGATTGGGAAAGATGGGAGAAAGAACTAGATTGGATGGCTCTCCAAGGAATCAACCTTCCTCTGGCATTCACAGGGCAAGAAGCCATTTGGCAGAAAGTTTTCATGGTGAAGACAATAAAAAGGCCATCTAAAGACTTTTACTTTAGATGCCCATAATATGAGACTATGTTGTTTCCCTTTTCCTCCTTTTCAGTTTAGTGTGTGTATTTCTTTTGGTCTTGAGGGTTAATGCTTTCTTTTCTTGCATAATGTCATGTATTCTGAGATAATATACTATTTCTTGACCAATGATTTCTGTTTCAGGGTTTCAATATTAGCAAGGAAGATTTAGATGGTTTCTTTGGGGGGCCAGCTTTCCTTGCATGGGCTCGCATGGGAAATTTACATGGGTAAGCGAAATTGATTTTTTCCTCGTACATTATAAACTGATACTGGCCTGGCTAATCCTGACTCCAACTGAGGTTATTATGTCTATTGTAATCCACTTATTGTAGGGCTTCTGGAATTTAATGGTAGAAACAACAAATGATAGAAGCTTCTATAAGTTTAGAAAAAAATATATTATCTTTTTAGTAATGCATTTCAGCTCTTTATTGGCTCTTTTTTTCGGGGGGGGGGGGGGTACTCGGAAGCAATTCCAAGGAAGGTATTTGCATGTGTTTGTGAGGGTTGCAGGTTAGTTTGCCTATTTCTCAAAACCTAGAGAGTATCAAGCAACATTGGCCAAATTAAACTTGCTATGCGAGTGGGAGGGCAGGGGGCCAACTCAGGCCGAAGCCTGGGCAGCATCTTCGGGTTCTAGTAGAGCTGAGCTGCCAAAGACAATTTTTCTTCTTATTAGCCTTAGCTGATTCTCTTAAAAGTATCTATGGAAGATTTATATGGCTAGATATCTTAGAGTAGTATCAACTTCACTATAAAAAAAATTACTTAGCCTTTTTAATTGAGAAGGGGCAAAAAATGAAGAAAATTTTTTTATCACATTCAACTTATTTGCTTGCAAAATAATTCAAGGAGCATGATGATGAAACTGTACAGAAAATGGAGAGCCCATATCAAATTTTAGTCATATGTAGGAGCAGTCTTTGACTATTCTGCTGCTATTTATACACATTTTATGACTTCCTTTTTGTCCCCAACTATCTGCTTTGCCTATCCCACCAAATTACAGATGGGGTGGGCCTTTGTCAGAGAACTGGATGAATCAGCAATTAACTTTGCAGAAGAAGATTTTAGCACGGATGCTAGAGCTAGGCATGACTCCAGGTATTGTGAAAATTGGCGAGAAGCATTTTCTTTTTATCCCTAGGAAAGAATCTACAATCATTAAATTGGTTAAGTAATGTAATTTGGCTGGAATCTAGATGTACAGTTTATTGATGCAATGTATTTTCTGTCTCTTCTAGTGCTTCCGTCATTCTCAGGCAATGTCCCGGCAGCTTTGAAGTCCATCTTCCCATCAGCAAAAATAACTAGGCTGGGAGACTGGTACATCTTTCTGTCTTCATAAGCATGTTTTGCAGCATCTCATGTGTTGTCATTGCATTGTGAATGACATTGTCAGAGTTAGTCTGCAAAATATCTCAGTTAAATAAAACAATTATCTCAACAATAACCATTTCCTACCCTTCACCCCTGCACATTTCTATGGCAGATGACTTGGAAACCATTTATTACTCCTTTTAGGAACACAGTGGATGGCGATCCCCGCTGGTGCTGCACCTACCTTCTGGATCCATCTGATCCACTATTTGTTGAGATTGGGGAGGCTTTTATCAAGAAACAAATTCAAGGTGATCCTAGACATAGAAGTTCCAAATTTTCAGTTTTTAAGCGTTGGCATTAGTGAAGCCTTGCAATTCCTTGGATGCCTGATAGTTGTTTGCTGAATTTCTTTTTCAGTAGGCCAATGAAGTGACACTAAATTGCTCTAATAGTTAATAGCCAGTCAATCCTCTAGCTTGCTAAATGTGGAGAATTGAAAAAGTAACTGTCCTAGTACACAATCATTAGGCTCTCGGACTGCTAGCAGCATAACTTTTTCTAAGATCAACTAGTGCCCTTTTATTTCAGTGAATTTAATGGTATCACTGTGTCTGCAAAAGTTTAGTCTTACCTGCTTTGTTTCGTATGAGACATGCTCATAAACTTTTCATTGCTAAACTGATAATATGTGTTCGTTCTTCTTTTATCCATTTACTGAATCGTGTTGTGTTTTCATTGTGTGTTCATACTTCAGAATATGGGGATGTGACAGACATCTACAACTGGTAAGTTCCATCACTTCTACATATGAATATTAATAAGTGATTGTTTCGATCTTCAGTTCCTGGAACCTACATATATTGAGGTCCTCAAAACTGCTTGTAGCCTGGACTTATTTGTTGCAACTTAACTTTGCTGCAGTGATACATTTAATGAAAACTCCCCGCCTACAAATGATACTACATATATATCTACCCTTGGTGCTGCTGTTTATAAAGCAATGTCCCATGGTGACAAAGACGCTGTTTGGTTAATGCAAGTATGCTTCCTATCTCCTCTCTCTCTCTCTCTCTCTCTCTCTCTCTCTCTCTCTCTCTCTCGGGCAACAGAGAAGTAAAGGGAAAACAGGAGAGACTAATGTTTCTATGACTTGTCTTGAGGATGTTTTGGCTGGAGATTGATTTATCTCCTTGAAATCATTTATGTACTTTATCTAAGGATCCTGGTGAATCACCCTTTTAGAGAACTTGAAAAGCTTGAAAATTTTGAGATCATTGGTATCTGCAATGCCAAAGTCTGTAGCAACATTGCTTTCAACGTAGGTTTCCTCAAGCTGTAATATATAGAATTTTTTGACTAACTTGATGTCACTGGATTGTGTTGGATATGACCCTGTGCCTGCCACCATGGTTAAATTGTCCTCAATATGTAGCAACTTGTAAACTTCATCTTTTTAGGGAGTCAGACAAGTTAAGATATGGAATCCTCTAATGGCAAGCTTTTCTATGCTGGCTAATGAAAGAGACATTTTTTGTGCACAATTTTCTTTTCCTCTCATGGCTCTCTCGTCCAGTAGTAACCCTTTTTTTTTTCATTTAAGTTGACATTTTTACTATGTGCAGGGTTGGCTTTTCTACTCAGATTCGACTTTCTGGAAGCCACCACAAGTGAAAGTAAGCATCCATAAACAATATCTGTTACTTTCAAATCATTTATGGTTAGAATTTTGCAACTGCATATGTCTATCTGAGTTTGATTCTGATACTACCACCGCTTGCTTTTCAAATTTTTAGTGGAAGAACTATCTGATCATGATCTCTTCCCCAGATTAGCAACCAAAGGAATTATATAATAAGTTGATTAACAAGCAAATGATTATTTCCAAAACCCCTGCGTTACAGGCTAGCCATACTAAAGATGCATGAGATAGAACTTTGACATGATACACAGATTAGAAAGATTGTCCTCTATGATGAGACTGATGTGCAGGAACCAGCCCACACGGTTTGCTAGTTATTTGGCAAATAAGATGCTACTGTAGTTGAAAACTCATCTTCACTTGCTAAGCATCTGAAAAGGATAGTATAATCAATTTACAAAGTGATTTCTGTGGTTTTCTAGCTTATCATTTTTTCTCATTCGTTGGTCCATGAATTAATCATTTTCCATGTGGTTTCTGCAGGCACTTTTACATTCTGTTCCTCTTGGTAAAATGATCATTCTAGATTTATTTGCTGACGTCAAACCAATATGGACAACTTCCTCTCAATTCTATGGAACCCCTTATATCTGGTAATTTTACTTCAGTATATTCTTCTCCAAGAACGTAGTTGTGAGCTTCTTAAGTCTTAACTTTCAACCAGATGTTTATGTTTTGTGTACTCCCTTTTTCTTCCAGTTTTTCCCCTTTCGGCTGACCTATTATCATATCAGGTGTCTGTTGCACAACTTTGGGGGAAACATTGAAATGTATGGCATACTGGATTCTATTTCTTCAGGCCCAGTTGATGCTCGAATCAGTGAAAACTCAACCATGGTAGGATTTAACTCTTTTTTTTTTTTTTTTAATATTTCATGACTATTACCACGAGATAAATTGAACTTTTCTGCTGTATAAAAGTTTAATTACTATAAAATACCACATATATTTCATATTGGATGATTGATCAGACTTCATACAGTTTCACACTGATGTCTGTGATGCCTTTGCTGTCCATTTTAGTCTGTGTTGCTTTTAAACATCAGAGATGCTTATATTTCTATATTCTTTTATGGTATATAACATTTTCCCACTTTTGGGCTGGCAGCCTTTGAACTTACAGAAAAGTTCTCATGCAGGTCGGTGTTGGCATGTGCATGGAAGGAATAGAGCAAAATCCTGTTGTTTATGAGTTGACATCTGAAATGGCATTTCGAAGTGAAAAGGTTCAGGTTCAGGTAAATAAGCATTCTAGTTTCTTTGTGGTGCCGCAAGTGCTGTTATTTAGCAATAGCAATGTGGCATTGTTTACCCCTCCCGTCCCATATAATTGAGATGCAGGTCCTTTATTAATTTTTCTGTCTGAAGTTTGATGCTACATGGCTAGAATCTATTTTTTCTTCTTTTTGTAGGAATGGTTGAAGACATACGCCCATAGGCGCTATGGTAAATCACTTCAACAAGTTGAAGATGCTTGGGAAATAATGTATCACACCGTTTACAACTGTACAGATGGAATTGCTGTATGTTTTTAACTTTTTGGTTATTTGAAAGATGGCTCATTCAAGTATTCTCTGTCACAATGTTTTAATTCTGTCTTTTAATTTTCCATTTTGTGAAGACTCTTGGATAGAGGTATATCCATGTTGCAGTGTTACATGGAACAGACCCACTATTCTGATGGATAAATGTTCATTGAAGCCAATGTTATTTCACTTGGGGTTTCAGTAGCTTATTTTTGTGCACATTTTTTGTCTGAAAACGTTTCCGATTCCCAAGTGAAATTCTTGAATGTCAGTTGCATATCTTAGTGTTTTCTTTCTAAACGAAGATATCTAGATTAGTTCTTGAAGGAATTTTGTGAGTAGAAGCTAATTGACCTTTCTATTTAAGGATTTGCATACGAAATGAGTTGCTGATTTGGTTTCTCTTGTTTCAGGACCATAACATTGATTTCATTGTCAAATTTCCTGACTGGGATCCATCACTTAATTCTGCATTTGGACGAGACAATATGACAACGATTCTGAGCTTACCTAGAACAAGAAGATTCTTACCTGAACAAACCGGCACTGATCTTCCTCGGGCACATTTGTGGTATTCACCTGAGGAACTGGTCAATGCTTTAAGACTATTCCTTTCAGCTGGAAATGATACTTCTGAGAGCCTTACATATAGGTAACTTTCTATGCTATTCCTCTCCAAGTTTCTTGCTTTTAAAATGTATTTCAAGAATATGCAGCTGTTTCTTTGTTTCTGCTAATTTTGATGGAACTACTTGAGGAGGCTTATATAAAAATAAATGAATAATTAAAAAACAAAACTACTAAAAGAGGCAGAATTTCCAACCATGCCCCTCCTAATGTGCTGGCATCCAGACTTTCTCTGATCTGTAAGGGGTCCACCCTGATTGGTTCTAGTCCAAAACCAAAATAATGAAGCATTTCCATTTAAACCGGTGAAAATTGGGTTCATACTGGACCATGTGATACATGCTTAAATTGCCAAAACATGTTCCCTTTAGCAACTGCATGTTGGTTTTGTCTGCGAGTTATTCAGCTTTTTTACCTTTACTCCCAAATCATTCCTGAAAGGGGACCTGGTCTAAACATTACATCAAACAATTGAATCTTTACCTTCACTCCCAAATCATTCCTGAAGGGGGACCTGGTCTAAACATTACATCAATGATTTGAATCTTTCTTCCTGTAATAAATTGTGCAGAGGTGCCTCTCTGGATTAGAACTTCATACCGTAGTTGCACTGGATATTTTTTGTTCTTGATTGATTTAATTTGTTTGTAATATTTTTTGATGACATTAATTGGGTGGGAAAAAGTTATGGAATTCCATATCTGATGACACATGTTATTTACAGATATGACTTGGTTGACTTAACTCGGCAAGTACTGTCAAAGCTAGCAAACAAAGTGTATATTGATGCTGTGATTGCTTTCGGAAAGAAAGACCTTGAGGCGTTGAATGCCCACATCCAAAAGTTTGTTCAACTTATTAAGGATATTGACATGCTTCTTGCATCTGATGACAATTTTCTGCTTGGAACATGGCTTGAGAGCGCAAAAAAGTTAGCTTTAAATCCAAGTGAGAGGAAACAGGTGAGGACACATCTCTCTCACAGGTGCTTTAATTGGATCGCATAAATTATTTGTAAGATTGCTTATGCTTATGCTTGTACTTTATATAGCTTGGAAGTTGGAACAACTTTGATCACTTGAACTATTACATTTCCATAAGCTGAAGAAGCCTTTGCTGAACAGCTCTGCCTTGTTCTTTCTGTTCCTGTGATGTGTTAGTTTAGGGCCTGCTTACAATTGGAGGTTCTTGTTCTAGGGCATTCTTATTTTCATTGAAACTGAAACAAAGAGTAGAGTACCAAGCGGATATATATATGGTGAGGATGTGGTGTCGTTCAACTGTTGAATCAACCAGTGAATTTGTCTAAATTTCCTGTATAAATTAGAAAACAAGCCCCCTCCAAAATGCTTCCCAGTAAAAGCAGCTGGTTTTAATTATTTGGAGTTGCTATCTTTTGTAGTATGAGTGGAACGCCAGAACACAAGTTTCAATGTGGTTTGACACGACAAAAACAAATCAAAGCAAGCTTCATGATTATGGTACTGTTTTTATTCTGCATTGCGGTTATGGGAGACACAGCTATATGTATATAAGCTTATATAACATTCAATGTTTTTTCGCTCTTAACTTCTGATCAGCGAACAAATTCTGGAGCGGGTTACTTGAAGGCTACTATCTGCCGCGAGCTGAAAGCTACTTCAGGCAATTGTCAAAGAGCTTAAAAGAGAAGAAAATTTTCAAATTAGACAATTGGAGGGAAGAATGGATTTCTTTCTCAAACCGATGGCAAGCTGGTACAGAGCTGTATCCGGTGAGTGCAAATGGAGATTACCTGGCCATTTCCAAGTCATTGTTTGAAAAGTATTTTGGCTGATCATCATTGTCTTTAATCATTTGGATGCTGATAATGCCTCGGTAAATTTTAGTAATGCCACCACTCTCTAAAGCATGGTAGTTACGGGTTTTACTTTTCAAATGTTCATTTATTTTCTTTGGGATCGGTAATAAATGTTGCATTGCTTCTCAGTCATCAAGTGATTAAATATTCAGCCTATACAAGTGCTTTTAATTGTTTTGGGCAACCACATCGCTCTTAGTTAGGAACTTGTCAGCCCTAGAAGCTCTGGATGTCAGTATTCGGAGGGTTAAACAGCTCTTGTATTAACACCTAGGAATACAGCATGTGGATGCGGCAATATTTGGAGGGTCAAAAAGCCATTGAAGAAGTTAGTATTTGCGGGTCTCGAGAAAAACCAGTTGCTCTTGTGGACTAGAACCCAGGATAAGATGGTGAGAAGGAGCCTCTGTGAATGCTGATTCTTCCTTAGGGCCTCATCTCCTGCTTTCCTTTGAAGGATTAACAATTGTTCTTGGTAGTAAACAGGACAAAATTTGTTCTGAGACCTGCACCGCCAGTGCAACCCTCTTGGAGCTTCATATTTTGATCTTCATCATCATCGCTGCTGGGACTGTAAATATCGGCAGGTTGGGGTCCATATAGTCATGAAATGGCTTCTGGAATGCCAATCTTGCGAGTCAGATATAATTGTGCAGGAGTGTCGTATTTGTGGAGACCTGAGACTGCTTCAGCCTGAGTCAGTGTTAAGGAGCCCGTCAATGCTAGTAAAGGCTCTAACAATAAGTTCTGCTTCTCGCTTATTATTTCCTTCTCCCTTCGTATCTCTTCTAATAGAGCTTTACTTGTATCTATGCCTATATGAAATTGATCACCAAACAAAATTAATGTCTCGAATTAATAGTCTCAACAGGAAAAGGTAGGAAAAGAAAGAAAGGTTTTCCCACTGACCTGCAAGGTATCCACCGTGGACATAACCATTAAATCTCTCGCTTGTATGTTCGCCGGTGAAAAAGACGCGTCCAACTGGGGCCTGGATAAGCACAAGCAAACAAAAAGTAAAGCAGTGCTTGTGAAATCACGATTAATGGTTCGTACGTATCCGATATCCAACCTATTTACTATTCCAAGCTTTCTTTCAGTTAATTTTACATTTGGTTCACCAAACAAAGTTCAAGTTCAGTAAACCGTCATAACTCAAAACGAAGTACTGCAAACAAGTTGCATCAAGGCATCAAGCAAAGCAGGGTTATCAATTAGGTACGTTCGTTCCTGATTGTGATATTTCAAGATTAGATGTAAACAAACAGAAGCCTGATTACCTGAATACTGCGAGCCATTTCATTGTTGGAAATGATGGGATAGTTACTGTAGCTACCACGCTGGAACCTGTTATTCCACCAGCGGGGAACTAGAATATGGGTGGCATTGGGTATGTTGGGGCCGAACATGTCCCTCAGGACCTGCATGGCTTCTTTTAGGGTCTCATCATCGGACTGAGCCTCCACACGCTTCGATTCTCCATTGGTCAAAGTTACCACCAGGATGTTGGAACCAGGATACGCGTTCTCCATGTGCTGATGACATGGCAATACATCACCAATCCCATTGGATGATCAATAAAACACAACACAACACAACATAGATAAAACGGAATTGATTCTCTATCAATTACTCTTTGGTTTATCAATAACATGGGCAGGGAATATAATCTTCATTGGAAAATTGCATATACGTTAGTTAAGCGACAGTGTGGCCACGTGTGATCACTATAATACTCCCCTTAATTATTCCTCGTTGGAAATAATAAAGGAAACAAATTAATTACTACCACTATGATTTCAAACCTTATCGCATACCGATTAAAGAACTATTATCAGATCCCAACTTCTCTCCTTCGTATACAAGGCAAGATGGCGAAGATTGGGACTGGTCACGCTACAGTACAACTAATGCCAGCTATACCATTAAGAAAGTGACTAGCTAGGTAGCTAGCGATCTGTATTATAGTATTAACTTTTGGGGGTGGGTTCTATGGCTAGGAAGGATTCAGAGCCCCGGCCCCTGGTGAAGTATGCGAGTCCCAAAATCCAATTACCAGCTTTTTTCAGATAATCTATATTGAGGTTACAGGGACGCACACTTCTGTTCAATTTTCATCCCCCGACTAAATCACAAGACTGAACAGTGAAGAGTAATAATATTATTATTACATTAATAGCAGTAAACTAACCTGCCAGAACGTGTAGTACCCTCTCCGCTCGTGGGCATAGATGAAGAACTCCTTCTCAGGTCCACAAGGCCAGAACTTAGATGGAAACCTGAGGAAGATCTTGGTGTACACCATCACATCACATTTCTCAATAGCTTCCGTTTTCCACCTCTGTGGACAGCATATAAGCATTGGTTTAGTATTGTTTTCTTCATGGAAAATTACACGGTCATGGTTACCGTGCATGAAGATAATCAGTCTTGTCCATGCATCCACCATTAACATATACTTTCCTCCGTTATACATCCTCTACAACATTTATTAGTTTTAGCAGTTCCAAATCTTTATACCATTTTCATATTCAATAAACTACTTTACCATATTATCTTTTAAACTACTATTTCATATTCATTTTTTTTATTTTTTCTGATTTAGTGTAAAAGTTTTAAGGGTAGAGGTGAAAAAATATATAATTTTTTTAAATTTCCACACCAAACCGAAATATTTCAAACAAACAACCTGAGGCAGAAAAAGTAATAAAGTAGGAACTTGTAAAATAAAAATAAATCAAATCGAATGGAGTATTATTAGACAGTGTAATTAATATACTGACTATTGTATAGCATACTATGTATTTCAATAATTTTTTCATCTGCATCTGCTGTAATTTAATATAATGGCTAATATATTTTTGTGAGGATCCATTTTCCCTAAACATGAAAAAGCGGTTGGTCCTGAAATTTATGTCATTTTTCCGTATGAGACCCAAGTTGACAAAACTGTGGATTTTTATCGAGCAACCCACGGTATTTGTATTATAATAAAGACACCTCGAAAATATAGGATACTCTATTGCAATTTCCGTCAGTCAAAAGCGAACTTTAATAAATAGGTCATCCAGCTAAGTGGCCACCATAAATTCAACTTTAGGGGATTAAATATTGTGGGCCACATCTCTATAGATAAAAGAAGCTACCAATGCTAGTCGTATATGAATTTTTGCGTATAATCATGCAAGAGAGAAAGGGCACGTTTATATATTTTATTTCTATTTTTATTTTTGTTATACATAAATTAAAAAGTGAAAGAAATTGAATATTAATATTATAATAAATTAATTTATTACAAACGAAAATTTTAAATTATAAAAAAATTCAAACAGTAAGAATTTGAAAAAATGTCGGAAGAGGAAGTAATTCTTTTTATATTTGAATTAATTACGTAAGAAGTAATTCTTTTTATATTTGAATTAATTACGTAAGAGCTAGCTTCTTATAGAATTATAGAAAATATATTACCTTCAGGATTTATCATTTAACTGGCTAACCAAATACGTAAAGAGATGGGCAACTCCTCAACACCGGGACCCAGTTTTCTATTAGAAGTAGAACGATAAATTATTAGGAAACTTATAATTATCCATTTAAGATTTTATCATTTTTATTTTTAAAAATCTACATTCTATCCTTATTTTTTTTACATTTTTCAATAAAAAATTCTAAAATTATAATTTAAATTATATGATAGTCATTTTCTAGTAATATTAATCTTTTTAAAATTTTTTATAGTTAATAAATATTATAAATTATTAATTTTTTTAAATATATTTTTCTTTTTAAATATATATCAGTATTTTTTAAAAGTTAATTAGCTGTAAAAAAAAGTTTTAAAAATCTTGAAATTTCTAGAATATGAATATTAGCTAGCTTAAATTATCATTTCAAAATTTATTATCAGACAATATAAAGAAATAAGAGAATAAAGTGTAGCTTTCTAAGAAAAAAAAGCAGAAAAAGTGCAGATTAGATTAAACTATATAAAAAAAATTTAATTTTCCTTAAATTATTTGAGCGATGAAAGATATAAACGAACTAGTGATAATCGGCAGGAAGGCACATCATCAGAAGACATAATAAGCTCAATCAAAAAGAAATTTACCAGGTGTTGAAAATGAAATGCAAGTATAAAATAAAGCTAGAGAGACGTACGGGCAACGGCGGCCTAAAGGAAATGAGGTCGCTCTGAAGAACACCGATGCTAACAGACAAAATAACGTAGTTGGCTTCATAGACGCAACCGTCCTCCGTTTTCACCACAACGCCGTTTCTCGAGTGCTGTAATTCCCTGACAACCTGCCCAAATACATGCACATAAGAAACGACTTTATTATGGTTCAGTGATACGCGTAATAATCAAAAGTAATAGTGGACCAGTGGTCAGCGGAAGCGTCTAAATTCTACTCAGCAACTTGGCAAGTGTGTCAAAGCGTCCAACTCTTACGTCAGACTTCAGAATCCGGCCCTTGGTCATGGGGGCAGAAAGCGGAAAGCAGTGGAAAAGTTACAAAATATGGAAAACTAACAATTAGCTTGAAGTTTGTTATTACCTACATCTACAGCTGTTCTCTTTATTTTTAAAATTTTAATTTTTTTTTATATTATCTAACAATAATTTTTAAAATTATAATTTAAATTATATAATAGTCATTCTTTAGTAATTTAAATCTATTCAATATTTTTTTATCATTAATAGACATTATCAATCATCAACTCTTCAAAAAGATGTAATTTTCTTCCTGTAAATATATATTAATATTTTTTAAATACCAATTTAGCTGTAAAATAAAAATAAAAATCTTAAAATTATTAAAATATAAATAGTAGCAAGTTTAAATTAAAATTTTAGAAGTTATTATCAGACATTATAAAAAAATAATGGGATAAAGCGTAGATTTCTAAAAATAAAGGAGCAAGGTGTAAGTCATACCAAACTATGGAAAATTTTTTGTAATTTTCCCACAAAATATAGAGCCCTAATGCCGATGCCCATTTATGATGATTTTGCGAAAGCAGCACCCCAAACAGCGGGATTTGAAGTTCAAACCTCAAAACAGTAGAAAGCGCCAAGGAAACAGGTATTTTTGAAGCTGAATTCGGCACAAGATCAGAGATTCAATTGTGATGATACGAAGACAGCAGGTCCATTAAATGAAGAAAATGACAAGTCTAGCTATTTGTATGTCTATATATGAGTTTGACAAGACATATCAACTCCTGGGGTGTTGTTCTTTCGTCATGATGGACAGTGTGCAAAGAGGTGAAAATTTGAGAGTTTGGGGCCTACTGCTTTTGAAAGAACAAAGATATATGCCCATCGTACTGATATGCCATTACAACTTCTAGTAGGTCAAATTATGACCGTTTATTGCTCAGTCCCAACATTGAAAAGTTGTTCCTTGTTATCATTGAAGTAGTTAAAAAAGAAGAATGTTTAGACCCACACAATGGAGCTGACTACTACTAATTTTTCAATTTCAAACAACAATAAAATGACGATCTTGAAGGAAAATAAAGTCCACCACGATGACCTTGAACATATACAATTGCTTGCCTCAGAACTCTTACTACGTTGTTCTTGCTTCCAAGGCTAAGCATATTGGTTTTCAATTTGACTATTTGATGAAGATGATGCAAGTAGTGATAACTGCAACCCCATTTCAGAAATAAATGTTAAAAACCAAAATCGAAGGCCAGGAAGAGTTGACGGTTTAGAAAGAGGTTCTCCAAAAACATCATACGAATAATAAGCAATAAAATAAAGAAAGATGAACCAGCGTTCAGCAAACGTCATTGTCTGCAAACCCCAAAAGTGGTCAATCAATCTTGGAAACAAAAGGAAACCAGTGCATGCATACCAAAAAGTGTGCTTTGGATGTTTCACATACTACTATTATATTCATCCATTTTTCTGCTCTATCTGCAAGCTTATGTTTTTATTTCGTCATCATCCATGATTGAGCGACAAAGAAACAAAAGAAGAAAATCATAAAACCGTACGGAGCAGAAAAGCAAACAGATAGAAAAAGGGAAAAGAAATAAAAAACTATTGAGATTACTATATATATATGTTCCTGTTGCCTGTGTGTAGGTCCGTACCTTGTTCAGTTTGAGACGAGAATCCAAGATTTCACCGTCTGATATCAGAAGAAAATCCTGGGCCATCTTGTGGAGTAAATGCTCGTAACCCCTTTCATCGGCTACTAGAAATTCTCTCTCCCCAAAATCCAGGTATGTCGATATGGGCTCTACTTCTGCGCGCCCACAGTAAAATACGAGATGAAACAAACACACCTTATATTAATTCCTTGATGATCGATTCATTTGCTTTCTGAAGGAAGAGAGTGAAATGCACCGACCAACTTACCGGCCATCTCAAAATCATGCAATATGAAGTCAATTGCCAACTCTATCGGTGTCTTCGCGGCACTAATCATCAATTTGGAAGAAAAATCTGGTGAATATTTGTGCCACGAAGAGAAAATCAAAGCATTAGTAGGAAACAAAATCAATGATTACCAAGGCGGTTCAATTACTTTAGAGCCGCAATCGGCATGGTTGGGCTCTTGGCTCTTCAGTTTATCGATAGCTGATTCGACCGCCTTCCTGTACGAGTCGGCCGCGATTCCACTGGGAAAAATTTTGCCACTGAAACAGAATTTGGAGGAGAAAATTCAAATAATTGCTAATGTCCGTAACCGAAGCGAGAATGCGGGAGAAGAAGAACAGGAATAAGAGTAAAATTCAGGTGTAGGATTCGGACCTGCGGTCGTAAATATTGTAGCGAGCATTGCTGTAGTCGGAGAAGCAGGTGCGGAGGCCAGTCTTGGAGGCAAGCTCCCAAACAGGATTCGGCTGTTTTCCACCGACACCGGCGATCCAGCCCGCCCCGAGCTCCACCGACACACCTCCGAAGTGCTCTTTCCGGATCCTACCGCCGATGCGATCCGACGCTTCCAAAATCACCAAATCCTCTAACCCGTTCTCTGCCAGCACCTTGGCCGCCGATATACCTACAAACCACGTAGTCCATATTTAATTAGGAAACGGACGATTATCTCGCGCGGCTAGTACAAATCAGTTCTTTAATATTTTCTTCGTTTACGGATTTTTGAGCTCGACTTTACCAGAGATTCCGGCGCCGATGACGATGACGGAGGAGCGACTCGGTGAATCCATTGAGAGAGAGAGAGAGAGGGAGGGAGGGAGGGAGGGAGGGAGAGCGAGGTCAGCTGTGTTTTTAATTAGTTGTTGTTGTGAGAAAAGCTGAAATAGCGGGAGGCGGTTTATATAGATTTTTTCACTTTGTTTTTTCTTTTTCTTTTTTTTTGTGGACTTATTTATTTATAAATTAATACGGCTATGGGATTTTGAAAAAAGAAGAATTAAAAAAAAGAGTAATTTACTGGTGGTTACTGGTTCGTCTCCATATTTAAGAGGAACACTGAGAGCTAGCAATGGATTCCTATTCGAGGACGCGTGATGGGCACCGCTGCCATTTGACGACCCACGGACGGTAACGCAGAAAGTTTGTATCTTCTCTGAAATTTCCGGGTCGGCAATTCTGCCTTCACTTTAAAAAAAATAATAATAATTTTGCTTCTTTTTTATCAGCATTTCTTGGTTCAGTTTGCAACGACTCGATTCACTGTCGATGTTTACGAGAATCCTTTGCGCGGTCTTTGGATATAATCAATTTTCTTATTTTTTTTCTTAAATAACTTATATTATCTTAAAGATGTGAAAAACGCAAATTCTGGAAACACCAATGGAATTGTTTTGCTCCTACTTTGCGGCAAAAAAAAAAAAATCAAAGGGTAAATAACATGCTTTGCGACAAACAGATTAAATTGGATCATAATCCAATAATATATATATATATATATATATATATATATATAGAAGTCCCAAACCAAAAACAAAAACTTATATATACATATAATTCCCCATTGGTCAATGCCACAAGTAAGAAACGGAAAAACACCATTCCAAATCCAATGTTGTTTGAGTATGGATCCAAATTCAATCAATAAATCGGAAATGGCAGATAAACGAAACAAAAAAGAAATAGCCATTACGAATCGATTTTGATACCAAAAGAAAACTATTCTCAACAATTTGATATGAAAAAGGCTTTGATACCAATTGTTAAAAATTTGATTCTTTTAATCAAAATAATTATATGCAAGATTATTTATGTTGAATCATCAAGATCAATCTGCAAGTAGAATTAGTACGTGGACCCATTGTAGAATTCTAGAGTAAGTATCTTACAGCTTGTCTTCCAAATCAATATGTAAGAGTTTCTCTTTACTCTTTTTAACAATGGAAACTCAGAGAAACCCAAAAACTGAAGAGAGAAAACATTAGTACGTATAATTTGGGGGTCATAGTCTTCTTATATAGACCGATCATATCAGCTTTGTATACCTTTTCATCATAAAAATAAAGGTAAATATCACCAAACATCTTAGAAGTATGTCATATGTTGCACATTCGTCCAAAAAAGTACAAAATGTTGCACAATTTGTCTCGCAAGCATGCAGTTATTGCACTATTCATTCTTCCGTCAAGTCTTATTGCTGGAAAGTAATATAAAGCTGACCTGGTGAGATGAATAGTGTAACGTAAGACATACTTCCAAGATAAATGGTGCAACATAAAACATACTCTCGGGACGAATGACGTAACATAAGACATGCTTTCCAATAGAAGAGTTGACGGAAGGATGAATTGTGCTACAATTGCATACTTCTAGGACGAATGATGCAACATAAGACATACTTCAGGGACAAATGACATAACATAAGACATGCTTTCCAATAGAAAAGTTGACGGAGGGACGAATTATGTTACAATTGAATACTTTCAAGATGAATAATGCAACATTTTGTACTTTCAGGACAAAAATGAAATATATGGCATACTTCCAAGATGCTTTGTGATGTTAATCCTGAAAATAAAAGCCACACTTTGGCTACATTAAAATTATTCCCACTTTACAAAATGTACAGAGCCAAATCTAAACCTTATTAGATTACTTTCAATTGGGTCAAATATTATGGTAGCAAATATAATACACAATTTATTCACATATTAGCCCATATAAAAATATCTAATATTTCTTGCTCCCTTGTACTTGCTTTCTTACCTTAATACCCAGTAAAGTGGTATCAAAGCCCTCTTGATTTTAACAGACCTATAAACTTGCCCATACACCTTTCTTACAAAAAAAAAAAAACAAAGCCTCACAACCATAAATTCAAAACCATCATTCATTATACTAGCACTACTAGAGTTTGATGGCACAAATTATCAAGGATGGGTTATTCGAGTAGAGGTCTTCCTTGAAGCAAATGACTTATCGGAAGCTGTAAAAGAAGACTATGATGTCCCTCATTTGCCGGCCAATCCTACAATTGCTCAAATCAAGAGTTACAAAGGTAAGAAGCATATAAAGTCAAAGGCCGAAGCATGTTTGTTTGTAGTTATTTCTTCTGCCATTTTCATAAAAAAAAAAAAAAATAATGGCACTAAAGACAAGTAGGGAAATCTAGGATTTCTTGAAGCCCGAATATGAAGGCAATGAAAGAATCAAAGGGATGCATGTGTTGAATCTGATTTGAGAGTTTGAGCTGCAGATGATGAAGGAATAAAAAATAATCAAAGATTACTTTGACAAACTTCTTAGTATTGCTAATAAAGTAAGGCTTCTTTGTTATAAATTTAAAGACTAGAATTGTGCAAAAGATTGTAGTTACTATCCTAGAAAGGTTTGAAACTATTCTTTCATCTATCGAGAATACTAAGATCTATCGAGTATTACCCTGGCACAATTGTTAAGTGCATTACAGACTTAAGAGCAAATGAGGCTTATAAGGCAAGAAGAACTCCTTGAAAGTGCCCTTCAAGTTAAAACACAAAACAACAACAATAGCAAGCATAGGATAAAGAAGCAGAATTTTAATAGGTCCAAAAGTTCAAGCAATAGCAAAACAAATAACAGCAGTTCTCATAAATTTCCACCATGTATCTATTGCAAGAAGACTAATCATCCATAACCATAAGATAGATGCTAGTGGAAACCTAATGCAAAATGCAATAAGTGTGGCCAATTGGGGCACACTGAAAGAATCTACAAGTCTCAACAACACATAGGACAAGCAAACTAGTTGAATATCAATCTAGGATGAACAGTTGTTCACTGCAGCTTGTTTAGTCACCTACTACTCAACTGAAGATTGGCTGATTGACAATGATTATACAAACCATATGACATATGATTGTGAGCTCTTTAGAGAACTTAACAACATAAACATTTCTAAAGTCAAAATTGGGAATGAAGATTACAATTGAAGTTAAAAAAAAAATTGGGGGGGGGGGGGGGGGGGGAATACACTATAACAAGAACTAGCTTTGGAGACAAATAAAACAAGGCAAATAGAGGGCAAATAGAGTATTTGTCTCCAATAATTATATTTAAAATTGGAGGCAAATAATTGGAAATAAATATTATATTTGTCACCAATTAGAATACATTGGAGACAAATAAAAAATTCAACTAAAATATTTATCTTCAATAATTAAATTCAAAATCAAAGATAAATAATTAGAGACTAATATTGTATTTAGCACTAATATGGGTAGGAATGTTTTGCAAACTTTTAGATAATTTCATGAACTTTCTGATTTTTTATATTGATATCATTATTAGGTACTTTTTATTATTTTTATATATGAAGAGATACTTTTACTAGTAAGACTTGGGAACTTTATGTTGTTCATATTCTTCAGGAATTAGGAAGGAAAAACTTATTAAGGAATTTTATTTAACAAACATAAAAATAATATAAAAATATTTAATACTAATGAATTTATTTCAAAAAAATTAATTTATATATATTGGATTTAAGTAGACACAGGTTATTGTATAAAAAATTAAAATAATAAAATTTTAGCACAAACATGGAAAAATAAGTATAGAAGCAAAGAAAATAAATAGATTATTTTACTCCTCTTGACAAATTTGCTAGTTTTGGCATAGTGGTTAGGTAGTTAGAAGGCCTTCGGATCAAAGGTTTAAATTGTAACAAAGAGTGGACAAGTTCATAAAAAATTAAATAAGGAGTTGTAGAGCTACATATCTACTTTTTTTTTTTTTTTACATTTTTAGTTGTTTACATAAATCTAATAGGTGACTCTTGTATTTGTTTCTATTTTTTTAGGAGGTCATAATTAATTTTCTTGCATTTGTCCCAAAAACTTTTGGCAACACCATTATCTAGGACAATTATCATAGTTGTCTCTAAAAATTTTGGAGACAAATAAATGACTTATAGAAGCAATTATTTTTTTCCTTAAAGTAATCACTGGACACTCTTGTTTGAAATTAATTTTTAATGTGTTATATGTGCTTGAAATTGATCAGAACTTATCGAGTGTTGGCTAGCTAGTTGAGAAAGGCTTTAAGGTAATTTTTGAAGACAAGAATTGCATAATTAAAGATGAAATAGATGTAAAGTTGTTCAAAATCAAAATCAAGACCAAAAGTTTTTCGTTGGACTTTACGGGAGAGGAGCAAGCTTCTATACACAAAGAAGATTCAGATATCATTCTATGGCGTAAGAGATTGGGGCACTTCCATCCTAGTGCTCTATTATACATGAAGAAAGATAATTTGGCAAAGAGTTTGTCTGAACTTAAGACGGAGCCTTCTACATGTGCTACCTATCAATATGGGAAGTAAATAAGGTTTTCTTTCCCTCAAAACAAAGCCTGGAGAGCTACGCGAAAGCTGTAATTAGTTTACGCTAATGTTAGTGGACCTCAGATTACACCATCTTTGAATAGTAGTAGGTATTGTCTTACTTTCATTGATGACTACTCTAGAATGCACAGGATTTATTTTTTGAAACAAAAATATAAGGTTATTGATATTTTCTAGAAGTTTAAAGCTTGAGTTAAAACTCAAAGCAGCTGTAAAATGCAAATGATAAAATTTAATGGAGTGTAATATGCTTCTTCTAATTTTAACAAGTTTTGTGAAGAAGCAGACATAGAACATCAATTGACAACACCATATATGTCTCAGCAAAATGATGTTGTGGAAAGGAAAAATAGAACAATCATAAAAATAACAAGATGCCTGCTTCATGACAAAGGATTGCCAAAAAAATTATGGGCTGAAGCTACCTGTGCAATTGTGTTTCTATTGAACAAATTACCAACCAAGGCTGTTTTGAAAAAGACTCATTTTGAAGCCTGGTATGGTTGTAAAACCAAGATTGCTTAATTTGAAGACATTTGGTTGTTTATGTTTCTCTTATGTTCCTCAGGTTAAGAGATACAAGCTTGACAGAAAAGTATAACCAAGAATCTTTGTAGGCTACAATGCAATTTTTGAAGCTACAAAGTTTAGTTGTCACAAAACAATAAAGTGATTATTAGTAGAAGTGTTCAGTTTTGAAACAGAAAACTAGAATTTTGAAGAAAACAAGCTGATTGAGCTTTAAAATGACAATGCTAATATTGATGATGTCCCTATTAGAGGTACCAAACCACTTGCTGAATTTTATAAGAGGTGCAATGTTGCTATATTGGAGCTTGTTGAATACAAAGAAGATATAATAGACCAGAAAGGGGTGGATGCAATGAAGGAGGAGCTCAAAATGATTGCAAAGAATCAAACTTGGGAGCTAGTGGATAGACTTACATACAAGAATGCTATAGGAGTCAAACGGGTTTACAGACTAAGTTATGTTGGTTCAGCAAACAAGAACAAAGCAAGGCTTGTTATCAAGGGATACGCTCAAATGTTTGGAGTTGATTTTTCTGAAACTTTTGCCCCGATTGCAATATTGGATACCATAAGGATGCTTCCAACTCTTGTTGCACAAAAGAGTTGGATTATACACCGGTTGGATGTTAAGTTTACTTTTCTGAATGGGTATTTGGAGGAAGAAATCCTTGTAGAATAGCCCAAAGATTCATTGTTTATCAATAAGAGGAGAAGGTATATTTATTGAAAAAGGCTCTCTACGGTTTAGAGCAGGCACCAAGGGCATGGTATAACCAAATTAATGACATTTGCTAAACTTGGGCTTTAAAAAGAGCCTTAGTGAATTTGATTTATATACTAGGAAATTTAATGATGAATTACTTGTGGTATCTTTGTATGTTGATAGTTTGTTAGTTATAGGAAGTAATCATCAGTAAATCTACAAATTTAAAAAAGAAATGCAAAATGTGTTTGAAATGATTGATCTTGGCAAGATGACATTTTTCCTTGGTATATAGGTAAAACAAAGCCAAAATGAAAATTTCATATTCTAGTAAAATATGCAAAGCAAGTCCTCAAAAAATTTAAGATGGAAGGTTACAAGGCAACAATAGCTCCAATGAACCAAAAGGAGAAGTTTTGCAGAAAAGATGGAGTTAGAAAAGTTGATGAAAGATTATACAGAAGTATAATAGGTTGCCTGATGTACTTAACTATAACCAAACCAGATATCATGCATGTTGTAAGTCCTTCATCTAGATATATGAACTGTGTTAGTGAGGTTCATTTTCAAGCAGCAAAAAGAGTACTAAGATATCTAAAAAGGGCATCTGATTTTGGAATAAGGTTCTGTCAAGTTAAAAATTCTAGTCTCTAGGGGCATTCCGATAGTGATGGGGCAGGATGTGTTGATGATATGAGAAGCACCTCAAGCTACTGTTTTAGCTTTGTTTCTGGCATTTTATCATGGTGTTCCAAGAAATAGAAGGTCATGGCTCAATCTACAGCAAAGACAGAATATGTAGCTATTGTTGTAGCTGTGAATAACGCACTTTGGATAAGGAAACTCATAACAGATTTGCATACTGAGCAAGAAGAAAGCACACAAATATTTGTTGACAATCCAGCTGCAATTTCTGTTACCAATGTTCAAGTTGTTCATGGCAAAACCAAACATTTCAAGATTAAGCTTTACTTTTTGAAAGAAGTACAAAAGGAAGGAGAAGTGAAGTTTGTCTATTGTCAAGTAAAAATTCAAAATGTTGACATTTTCATAAAGGCACTTCCTAAAACCCATTATGAATTCTTGAGGCAAAAGCTCAAAGTATACAGCTCCAAAGTCAAGGAGGAGTGTCAATTTTATGACCATGAAATTGCTGACAAGGACTTGAATAAACTAGTTGTTACAATTAGTTTCATCATTAAGTTGAAAGTTAAGCTTTTTTGTTATTAGCAAATTTTCTGAAGATTTTATAAAGTTTGTTAGCTAATTTTCAGCATTTCTATTGCTTTCATGGTTGCATAAATTACTGCTCTATGAATCAGTAAAATGTGTGGTTTCCAGCCTTCTGTTGTTCTCCTATACTTGCTTTCTTATCTTAATACCCAACATACAAAATTCTTCAATTACAAAAAATTGTTATCCGAAAAAATTGTTGAGGATCTATCCATCAGAAATGGTCGGATTTGAAGTCAAGAACAATTAGGACATACACTTAAAATATTTGGTTATCCGTAATTTGAGCACTTGCAGTTAGGGGATTGTCAATCGTTTTTTCAGTTTTAATCAAAACAGAATAATTGAATTTATTCGATTTTCAATATTATGTATTAATAACCAAATAGATAGAATTATAGGAGAAATCTGAAATAACTAAAAACCTAAAAAAAATTAGTTATTTGATTTTCAATCGAAATAACCGAATTGTATATATACACAATTCACTTCTCACATATCCATCAAATATCCCAATCTAAACACACATTCCAATCACATAACAAACATTTATAATCCATCCGGATCCAAACATCATATATAGACACATAACAAGCATTCATTAAATACATAATCCTTTATAAGACTCAAACATAAATACTAGTAAAATAAAATTTAGTTATTTCAGTTAACTGAATTTTAATTGAAATAAACTAAAAACTGAACAAAATTTCTATATCAATTTTTTGTTATAATAGAAAATTGAAATTACAACTAAAAGTGAAAACCAAAAACCAATTTTTTTGTTTAATTTTTTCGGTTATTTTAGATATAATTGAAATTTTACTTATTCCTATTTTAGATATAACTAAAATTTTACTTACTCCTACTTGCAATATGGAGAAAGGCATGAAAAGATTAGGATTGTGCGAGAAGCAAGAAGCCTAGAACATACTTGTTTTTCTTGTTTTTATTTTCTTTTGTAAACAGAGGCAAGTTTTCATTGTTTCAACTTTCAAGTACCCTAGATGAGACAGCTTCGAACTCGAGAAGGGTAAAAGGAAATCCGTTTAATCTTCCCAATGTTTTTTTTTAACCTAGATGAGACAAACCTCTGTTCCACTACAGCTCTACTTGTATATTTACCTCTCGGTTTCTGTTTCTTCTGCTTCTGGTTTTGCGGGGTTTCGTAGTTGTATGAAATAATGTGCACATAGGTGAATTTGAAATTTGGCTAGACTAATGATTTTAAGATTTTAGCATAATATGTAGAACATAATCCTATATATATATATATGTCACGCAAAATAGTTTTGTGTACATTCTCTGAACCAAACTAAAACTCCAACATTGATCTCTCGCCATCATTATTTAATTATTTCATGATTTTGATTCTGGCATATATATTAATCAATCTTCGTTATTTCCATTACCTGCATGTGATGAATTCTTAAAATAATGCCCCAACACTAGATGCCAGTTGTGTCACTAAATTCATTTGTATTATCACTTGAACGTTGCTCTGTTTCGAGAACTAATTAACATATACCTAAATGTGTTCTTTGGTTTTTTGTTACATTGTTCTTTTTTTTTTTTTTTTCTGTTCCATTGGAAATATATTGCTTTCTAACATCCTAACTTGCTACTTGAAGTTTCATGAATTTAGTAAACTAATTTAGTTTTAAATGAAAACTGATTCCTGCTCGATCGCTAGCTTGAATATATATGCCTAATTATAATTAGCTCGTGATTAATTAAGTGGCCATCGATGATGGCACTCGAATGAGCTTTCGACGTCCACACCTACTTGATCTTAAGCCTCGTGATCATATGTCTTACTTTAATTTGTGGTTATTGGCACCAATTGAATAAATCCAATAATTGTCCCTTGAAATGAAACATGGAACTCATAGAGTAGCTAGTAACTAGTTCTCCCCATACAATGTGACTTCTATTTCCTTAACCCCCAAGACACGAAACTCATCTGCCAAATATATAGCCACACTCAAGGGTCAATTAAGCCTCTACTTAGAATTCAGTGTGCAATTGGAAACTAATGATACCCATGCGGGAGAAAAAAGAAAATTAGAGGAGAGCTCTAAAAAACAATACGGGTT
This sequence comes from Aquilaria sinensis, assembly GCA_005392925.1. Lineage (NCBI taxonomy): Eukaryota > Viridiplantae > Streptophyta > Magnoliopsida > Malvales > Thymelaeaceae > Aquilaria > Aquilaria sinensis. The sequence continues at coordinate 77,553 of SMDT01000326.1, forward strand.
CACAAGTCTCACAGTAAGGCCTAAAAGCATATTATATATGACTAGATAAGCTTTGGGAAAGGCCTATAGGATTCTATATGTAATCAATGGGAGAGATTTACCCCCCCCCCCACCCCATACATTTTTAATATATATGATGTATGTTTTATGAACTATATTAAGAAGTTAAATAGTAATACATACATAAATACATGTATGTATGTATGTGCATGTGTAACTTGTTTTTTTCATTTAAAAGTTTATGTTTTTATGTGTATAAAAGTGCCTACAAATATTTAAAAATATTTGTTTCTTACATTTCTTGAGACACTTTAAGACTCACAAAAAGCACATGGTCTCTCTTTCTTTCTCTCTTAGACCCTTATGCCTGCTATGGTGAAAAGTAAAACTAGAATAAATTATGATGTTTTCATGATTTTTTTTTTTGTTTTTCTTAGAAGCTTTATAAGGAAAGGTTACAAGAAATAGTACATATATAATATAACTTATTTGATTTCCCACATTATCCAACCGACTGACTGCAAAGATAAGAAAGCACGTACACAAGTAAAAAAATTTGAACCATAGCCGGTCATGTGATATGATACTTTTCATGCCAATTGAGTTAAGACCTAGATAGTTTTTGAAGACTTACTTGATTTTTTAATGGAAAAAATAAATATTATTAAAATCAAATATAAAGTATACATACTTGATTGTTTATATTGAAAATGAAATAGTTCAAACTTTTTCAACAAATAAGATCCTAGATGATTTATACTCAATAAAAGAAATGCGAGCACAAGTTCAATTGGAAAAGATATTGATACCATACTAGGGTTAGAGCCCAATACCAGGGCTAAGACCAAAAAATGTGCCTGTTAGGATTTGGTTTTTATGAAATTTGGCCAGGTGGACTGACACCAGACAAAAGAGGTAATTAAGTAGTAAGAGTTCTACATGGATTGGGATCCAACATTGACCATACTTCCTTAAGCATTTAGATCACCCACGATCCTATAAAAGGAGACCCCAATAACACTTCAAATATATGCCCTGTAACTCTATTTTTCATAGCTACTTCAAACACTACGGGAGAGCTAAATTTAATAAAATAATGAGTTAGGAAACTGAAAAAAAAACTTGATGGTAGAATTTTTATTAAAAAATGCATCTTGAGATATGTAATATTTACTTTTGGAATAGAAGAATGTTAACGAAAATTGCAGACATAGGGAGTAGTTGTTATTACTAATAAATTCACCCACTATTCATCACAAAGTTCGTTATTGTATTTCATCCTGTAAAGTATAAAAAGTTTATCGCATATATATAGGAAATATGATCTTTCTTAAAAAATGCTAATTTGATTTAATTCCAAAAATAGAAATTTATTCAATATAGTCTAAAACATTTTAGGACTATTGGAAGAAACCCCTAAAGTTTGAGTGAAACTACAATTTACCCCCTCTACTTTAGAAATCTATATTTTGTCCCCGGAAGTAAGAGAAAAGAAAGAAAAGAAAGGACAATTTTAATTTGCATTTATGTTGAAGAACAATTAATAATTTAAACTATTAACTAACTTTAAAGTTATCACTAAATAATCTAAAAACACTAACAGAATAGTAGTGTACAGTTGAGATTATAATTTGAAAATTTGAAATCAGATATTGTAGAGAAAGATAATATCTTATGATCCAATTTATTTAAACTTAAATCAACTTAACTGAAAATAAATTTTTTTTTATTTTTATATCTGTTTTGATCTAGGACTAATTTCATTTGGAATCAAATATTATGTAGCTTGTAAAAATCCATTCAAATAAAATTTTTTATTATATTATCAAATTTTTATGATTTTTTCTTTTTTAATGCCTAGAAAAATAAAAATTTATAGAAATTTAATAATATCATAAAAATTTTACAATCACTGTATTATTACACCTAAATAATATTGATTTTCAAATGAAATTGGTTCCAAATAAAGAAAATGTAAAAAAAAATAAGTCATTTTAGATTCAGTTAACTTAAGTTAAAATAAACTAGTTTTAGGTTTCTAGAGAATAAAAATTAGTCATTCAAACTATCACTAATTTTAAAATAATAGACTAACTAGATTTACTAAAAAACAGTGATAAATAGTTTAGATTATATTTTTTGAAATTAATGTCAAATGGGGCAAAAACAAGGTAGCAGTGGGTTCCAAGCCTAGTTGTGGAAGTGCATTTGGAACAAAATCTCCCGGGTGAAACTTGAAAGTGCATTTAACAAAAAAATAAGAAAAAAAGAAAATCGGCAGCGCCTCTTCTCAGGCTTTTTATTTTTATTTTTTGTTACTCTCCTCAGATTTTGAAGTGCATCAAGCCCACCAAATTAAGAGTGCTTTTAAGAAGGGGTTTAGTATTAGTATAATAGTTTTTAATGATTTATTTACCTTGTTTAGGAATAGTTTTTTGTTATTAGTATTCAAGTTTTTGATAATTTATTAACATAAGAAATCAAATCACTAATGTTAAAAGCTACCCATTGATAACTTTTTCAAAAAAAATTAATGCTAATACCAAATAAGGTCATTAACATAAGAATTAAACCACTAAAACTAAAAGTTAAAATTTATCTATAAATAATTTTTTTTCAAACTCTAACATTAATCGCTAACACTAAATACCAAATGGGGCCTAAGGATAAGTAAGTGGAAATTTAAACTTTGGATTTCCTAGTGACAACTAAAATTTTAATTATTAGGCTAACAGTAAAGAATTATTATTATTATTTTTGGTAAACAGAAAGGAAATAGAAAACTAGGAAGGATAAGATGCTCTAAGGCCCATAGTGGCCATATAGTGAGCTTTATGAACTACCAATCGGCAAACTACCAAAATGCTTGCATTCCTGAAGTGGCTTATGAGCTATCGGATTTCCTGGATATTTGATTTGGCATCTAGATGGACTAGAGCATAATCTGCAATTTGAAGAAACCCTAACAAATAATCCGTCAAAATTATGATGTTAGTCATACCTGAGGAGAGAGCAACCCTTACAGCAGAAAGAATAGCTTTGATTTCAATGCAAATCGGTGAAGGGCTTTAAAAAGGTAATTTTCTGTGTATAGTGATTATTTTTTTGAATTCTACACTAACTAAAATCTTACACTTTAGGGAGTTTAAAAATCATTTTTATATAATTTTTGTAAAAATCATTTTTGTTATATTTTTCTTCTTTATTAGATTGTGTAGCATAAAAAATTAATTTTTCTAAAATATATTTTTTATATCTCATATCTATTGACCCATGTTTTTGGCATTAAGATCAAGAATGTGAAAAAAAAGGTTTATATATTGTTTTCACCTTTGTCCTCAACCTTTTACACAAATCAAGAAAGTTGGAAATAAGTAAATATTGATATAATAGTTTCAGAGGTAATATAATAAAGTAATTTATTAAATATAAAAATATTATAAAAATTTAAAATTATTCAAAATAAAATGTGTTGCAATAGTTATGAATCTTATGATACGGATAAAATATTATTTAGTGATTATGAGATAAATGTAATATTATCATTGAAAAACGTCATCTGAGATGAATGGGAAAGCGGGAGCAGGGTGGGGCGGTGGTGAGTGGAGGGAAAACGCAAATGTTTAGTTGAGTTATCTATTCAAAGCTTAAACTTTAAGATCAAGAAAGGAAAATGATCACCTAGGCCGGCAGCGAGGTTTTTACTTTCTTATTTTTTATTTTTTTACCGACTGGGCGGGGTTCAAATTAAACGGATGATGAATGTTGAGGTATTATTACCTCGTCATTTAAGTGTGAATTTTCAGGAATAATTTAAGAGCAGATTTTCTTGAAGCACATAGCTGTTTCATTTGAAAGTGAAATGCCATTCAAGAATCAACAGATAATTAGGTTTTTTCTTGTCCCCGTAAGGAGAATAGGTTAGACAGTATGACCCTGTTTAGTATTAATGTCAACAATTAACAGTAGAATTTTTAAAAAGTTATTTAGCGGTGATCTTTACTTTTTAATTTTTAATTTCAGCAGTTCCATCTCCACAATTAAATAAATTCTTCAAAATTTGAATGTAAGTAAAAAAAAGTTATTTTCAAATTGCACTCATATGGTAGGAATCCATGCAAGAAATTAACAAAATTAAAGTGATTAATTTCATCAGAAATTTTATCTTATTTCTTGTTGGTAATTTTTAAGTGCACCAAAACTCTTGAGTCTTAAAAGAATGGCTCACCTACCTTTTAAAATAATTGATTCTGTATATAAAAGAAGTGGTAGTTGGAGTAGAAACCCAGATAAAGTGGAACAAGCGTCAAATAGAAATATGAAGTAACGAATTTGAACCGATTCTTTATAGATGTCGTTAATGGCTATTGGCCTACATCTCGTGTGTCGTCAACAGTGGACACCAGCTAGGGAGAAATACGTACTATCCAATCCCTTGAAATGGGCTTGTTCACCGTCTTTTTCCTTCTACTTTACTTTATGTGTCATTCGTAAATTGACTTTTTTAAAAAAATAATTAAAGTTTAGACTTATTTTCTTAATATAAAAAGGGCATCGTCTTATATTTTTACAAAATATGTTTCTATCTAGAATCTAAATGATGTCATCACAAGTCGAAATTGAAGCAGAAAAGTTTTAGGTTAAATTCCACTAGTTGTCTTTAAATTATGTCTCATGTTACTTAATCATACCAAAATTGTTAAGTGTTGTATTAATTGTCCTCAAACTTCCTAATTATTGTTGTCTCGTTTTGCTGTCCATTATAATTGTTAAGGATAAATGGAAAAGTGACATGACTGTAGCTACATCAACAGATACATAAACTTTCAAAGTCACATCAGCAATCATATCATTTTTCCAATAATTCTTAACGACTGTAATAAATGATAGGATGAGACAGCAACTATTACTAAAATAAGGGTGGTTTCCAACTGACACTTCCAATATCTACGTGTTGAAAATTTTGAATTTATTAACGATTGGCCAGTTGGTAAGCAAGCATTGGCAAATCACACATTGGAAGGGTAAGTTGTATGCGCTACCCTTAACATTTAATTATTGTTCTTGTTTTAATCCTAACCTTCAATTTGTTTGTAACGTATCCCTAACATGGTTAAAACGTTCCATTTTTAACCTTTTTGTGATGGAAGTCATTATTTCAAACGGAAAAAGACACGTCGGCATATTATTGTTGGGAAAACTCCTAATTTTGACCCCAAAAAATCTTTCTTTTAACAAATAATCCTTAAAAATTTAAAACCTTCATCACCCACCACCATTCACCTGTCTCCACGTCACTCACCCTCACTCGCCGCCATTCGCCCATTTTATTCGACCTGACCATGCCGGCTGTCGTCATGATCACCACCTAAACCTCATTTTTCCATCACCGTACTCGCTGTCGACTGCCTCCCTTCTGGTGCTAAGACCACCCTACCATGGTGTTTCCTTTGCTCATCAATCTCTAAAGCCCAATGATTTGCTTACCGCTACCTCCCTTTTTCTGATCTTCTTCATTAATCACCACTTCCACCAACACCCTCATGCCCAAAACCCAAATCCTCATCACGCGTGAAACCCAAAATCCTCTTCATGCCTGAAACCCAAATCTTCTTCATGCCCGAGCTCGGCTAAACCTATAGCGTTAGTAGTTTCTCCCACTTCCTCTCTCCCATCTTCATTTCACCCAAATCTAGTATGAATCATGATGAATCATGCACCAAATCTGAGGAGGATAAGAGAAATTGGAGGCAGAAGGGAAAAATCAAGCACGAAATCGGAGGCGAAGGAGAAGAATCGGAAACGGGGGCGGAAGAGAGGAATCATGACGGAATCGAAGGCGGAGGAGAGCAATCGCACACAGACTCGCAGGTAGGGGATGTTGCAGAAGGGTGAATGGCGGTGGGTGAGGGTGAACGACGGTGGAGACAGGTGAATGGTGACGAGTGAATGAGGTTTTAAAGTTTTAAGGATTGTTTGTTAAAAGGAAGATTTTTAGGGGGTCAAAATTAGAAGTTTTCCCAACAATAATATGCTGACGTGTCTTTTTCCATGTGAAATAATGACTTTTGTCACAAAAAGGTTAAAAAATGGAACGTTTTAACCACGTTAAGGATACGCTACGAATAAAGTGAAGGTTAGGGTTAAAACAGGAACAATAATTAAAGGTTAAGGTAGCGCATGCAATTTACCCTACATTGGAAGAAAAAATACCAACGGCAAAAATGTAAATCGTTGGAAAATTGCAATGCAGGACTGTTGGTAACTTACCAATGTCTCATGCCCAAATCAAGTAAAGCAATGGCCAAGCCTTGTACTAACTGTTTAAACTGTTGGTAAACTACTAATGATTCCAACTGTTAGTTGTTTGCCAACAGTTCAAACCGTTGGTAGATTACCAACGATCTAGTTGTTGGAAACTTACCAATGGTTCTAACCATTGCTTATTTACCAACTACTAAAGCCGTTGGTAAATTACCAATGGATAAGCTATTGGTAAACTACTAATGGCTTAGGCAGTTGGTAATGTACCAATAGTTGAACCACTGGTAATCTTCCAACAGCTTAGTTGTTGGTAATCTTATAACTGCCCAACTTAATTTTGGTGTAACAATGGCTTTGAAAGTTGGTTTGCACAATCTCAAATCGGAAAGTGGTTCCCAATTACAATTTTGACCTATCTATTATCTTTTCCATATCCAATATACATATCCAAAAATATTGTATGCACCAATAAACACATTCATAGAAAAACTGATATAGGTTTATACAACATATACGTTTGATTCAAATAAGTCCTAAACAATTCAAATAGGTCTTATCACATGAATCTAAATGCATCATCTCATATAACTTTAACAATTCAATAGTTTAGGAGACACAGATTTATATACCTGTTCTATGTGGTCATCAAGCTGATCCCATCTCCTTAATATTAAAGTTTGAGCCATCTAAGGTGGCCCAGTTTGCCTTCATCTTAGTGCGCTGTTTCATTTTAAGTCACTGTAGCTTCTTCTCATACTCAACATCATTTCATGCATTCTCTTTTATTATTACCTTTCATATTTGTTTGTTGAACTGGGGCATCTAAGTAATAGCAACTTGTGGAAGCCTACTAACAAATGCCGACCGTTGGTATCCTGGCACACCACACTGCTAAAACCCAAGGCAAAAAACCCATCATCGCCTTCTTCCACCAATAGATGAACTATTAATTGCAACCTCATCAACCTCCTGTGAGGACCCTATATTGTCCTCCTACTGCACTAGCTCCTCAATCTCAACAGATACCGGGCCTACACTAAACACATTTAACCAACGGCTTCATGTTCAGTTGTATATAACATAAGGCTCAATATTTGGGGGATACAAGTTGAAGGACACTTATAGTAAAGTCTTCAAAATGCTTGCTAACATATTGGCTATTCTTCTTCTTATGTATTACCTGGAGAACCTTGAACAGGTTAGGGTATTTCTTCTCCAGGTATCTTTCTCTCTATAGTATTACACATTTAGCATGATGAACATTTGTAAATAAATTTATTAAATATAAATAAGTTTAAAAAATGATTAACATATCATTCATTCTTGGTGGGCAAACATCGAAAGGGACCCTTTGTATATGTGGCACTACATGAGTTGGAATATGAACCCTCCTCAGTTGATGATGCTCTAATCACCTTAAACTCTGTGAATTTCTCCTTAAACTTCGAGCTGTCCCAATATGCCTCCATTTTTGCATATGCAGCATCACTCATGAAATTGGCCTTGGCTTGCCATTTGGCAAGATTCGTTATACATCGGATGTCTTCCATGAGACAATGTTAGTGCTAAGCCCCTAACATTTGTCATATCTAATACACCTTATTATGGTGTATTGGGTCCCACTCACAAAGTGCTCTATAATTAAATAAATTGAACCCCATTAAGTGTAGATGACGTGAAATTCTAATAAGGATGTTAACTTTGAGAAATATGTAAAATTTGGATTAACCACCTTAAACATGTGCCACTGGAGTTAAATGTCTGATATAGAAACATACAACCAGTCAGGATTCGGCTTAAAGTGCATTGTGAAGCACAACATCACCAATCGTGTCGCAGCAGGTGGAAGGAATCTGTATAGGGAACTTGTATGTTTGATTAGTTGTATTATATAAAATATTAAAATATAGATTGATAGATACTTAGTGTTACTATGAGCATATATCCTCAACCAAGGTTGGGCCAATGTTTGCGATATTGAGGATGGGACCTCGGCTCCAACATCATCATCTAAAGCGTAAGAAGTCATAACTAGGTGATTGACATGTGCATTTTGGGGGCCATGTGTAGATCCTGCATCATCTACATGTCTTAATGTCTAGTGTTCCAGTGTCTTAAACCGGTGTCTTCTGTCTATCTGGTTCTACATCAACCTGTGGTCGGGGAGATGTCTTGGTCATCTGCGCACAAGGAAGCTCTGTTTGAAAGACCTCCTTGAATTGTGCAAATGGCTCCTTGCTTGGTTGGCATTTATATGTGTTATCTCATTTAGGCAACATCTGTAGACAATTGTCAAGGACAAAGTGGTTTAGATATCCATACGTAAGCTTTATATCTAAGGTAAAAATGTAACTAATATAAATAATGCCAAGTTTCACAAAGCTACCTTTATTGCGATGGCATATTTAGAATTCAAAATGAGAAACTTTGACATTATGTCCCGCATATTTAGTTACTAGACTGGTGCCCTCATTTTCGTCACTTTCCTTATAATATGTGTTGATGTCACTTGGATCACTCTTGATCCCCTCAGATTCAAACTCATCCTCATCCTTTGTCTCATGATTACATTAATGAACAGCTTTTTTTTTTTGTTATTGTTGATCATTACATCCATGATCGTTACATCCTGTAATTGTTAGCTACTAATAATCTAAAATGTCTTCCTTTCCATATAATGACACCTAATGGAAAAATAATTAGCAATTTTGTATAAATTTTTAAATAAATACAAAAATAAAAAAGCCAACTTAAAAAAATGCATGGCAGACATTACAACTACCTAACCATTTCTAACAAAACATTAATATATCAAGCAAAATTACCAACAAAACATAATATTATTTTCAAAATTTTGTAGAGAAAAATAAGAAAATTAAAAAGCTTACTTCCAAGCTCAAGAACAACTCAGGATCTGCAATGTGGTAGCTCAAACACTGTAAGAAAAATAAAAAAGCATAAAAAATCAAGTAATGAACTCACATAACCAACAAAATAAAAATAAAACTACAAATCCCACAAAAATGCTTGAGGAATCACAAAAATACCTCACATCCTCTCCATTTTGGTACTAGATCTACTCATATAAGTTGCTTCAAAGCTTGGGTAGGTTGGAAATGAGCTCTGGTGAAGAAATGGTCAAGGTTGGGGTGGTAGACATGCGAAGAGGGAGAGGGATGTGAGCTGCAAGTTGAAATGGCTGGAGGAGGAAGGGGGATATTAAATAAAGGGTACCAACGATCAAACCATTGGTAACCCTAAAATGAAACACATTGTTTCACGAAAGGGAGTTACCAACAGTTCTACCATTGGTTCCCCTAATTTGAGTTCCTGCATACACGATAATGGGCTTCACCAAACCGCCCCCTAAACCGACCAATCCTTTAACCAATAGTTGACCATTGGTATATTATATTGGGACTAGACCAACGGCTAAGGATGTTGGTATTTACCAAGGGTTTGACCGTTAGTAAGCAAGCAGTTGATAATTAAATTTTTTTTAGTTGTAAGCAATTAAATAATTTGAGGGCAATTGATGCAATAACTAATAGTTCTGGAATAATTAAGTAACATGGAGTATAGTTTAGGGATGATTGATAGAGTTTTCTCATAGTTTGAACATGTATAGTTAGAATTCCAAGTACTCAGGTGAGTTGATTGAGGGATACCAAGGGAATGGGGGAGGTATAGGGTTTGACTTTAACTAGTCTCCTCCTACTTCTCCACATAATAATCTAAAATGCTGATTTGATTATTTTTTGAGTCGTGTAAAAGCAAGCATTCCTCCATGTCCTTGTATAAATGTGTCCTAACCCTTGTACACAATGTTTCTCATTAAAAAAAAAAAACATATGAACGTAGAGATTTCACTTTTATAAATTCTTTCAAATTAATTAGCATATCCGGTTTCAACTGAAAACGCAACCCAAAGCCATTATTGAAGCTTTTTTTGGGATCCTTCAAAACTTAATTATTCTGTTTCAATTATTTGAGGATATGTGCCTCTTGATCGATCGGATGCAGACTGCCAAGTGTATTGGAAGCATATATTTAATTGTGGTGGCTTGAAGAAGTGGGAAGTGGAAATGAAGAACTATACGAGCAACACAATCCATGTTTTCTTGAAAAGTTTACAGATTCCATAATATTCCACATATATACATGTTTTTCTCTTTTCTTTTACATCGGAGATTTGATTTTGAGTTTAATTGAACTATATGTATACGTCGTTGATAGGAAAAAGAAAAGACGACATAATAAGAGGCAACCCTCTCGCTCTCTTAACCAATGGAGAAATTAGGATTTTGGCCCAGGGGTGAAAGCGGGTGGCGATTGAGGAAGCGACGCCGAGCGTCAGCTGTGTGGTGGAGACGTGGAGCGTAGGACACAGATGGTTGCAGTCAAGAGGCGTTTGGGGATTTACGGAGGTTGGTGCAGAGGCAGCTGTTAAATACCGTTACTACTAGGTATACTGTATCCCAAATTTTTAAAATATACTGCTTAATATATCACACTGCATACAATTATCATTTTTATAAAAAATAAATAAATATTAGAATATTATTTTAAGATAACATAAATTTAATATTTTTTTTACACAGTTTATATGTATTCTAATTTTTTTCATCATATTTTATCAAATATAAAAAAATATGTGTTATAAGATATTTTTTAATACAAAATGTTATAGAAAAATAATTATTTTTATATTAACTAAGAAAAATAACCAAAAAAATAATAAAATATTTATTTTATGATATGTATATTAATTATATTTTAATGTTTTATATATTTATAATTTTTAATGTAAAATAACAAAAAAAAATCTCATACACATCTGTGAAAAATAAAATATCGTGATACGTACCTCATGGTATTTGTGGTATACCGCTGTTTTTGGACAAAATTTACATAAAAAGTGAGCGGTATGTGAAATATCTTGAAATACCATGAAATACCGCGTATTAAAATGACAAAATGTAAAAAAATTTGTATCACATACTGCTTACTGGCAATAAGCGATATACTACGCGATATACCATTATACCGCGCAGCATTTAATTCCATGGGCCGGGGAGGGCAGGAGGGTTTTTGTGAGAAATTGATGGAGAGGGTTAAGAGATTGGAGGAGAAAATGACATTTAAAGAAGGAAGGAGTGAGGCAAAAAAAATGACAAGGCAAAAAAAATGACAATGTTCTACTAAAGGGCAAGGTGCACTTCTGCTATTTGGGAAATAATTATGCATGCCACAAGCCACATTGCCCCCATTTTTATATTCTTCTACCAAATTTTGGGAGCGAAATTTCCCACCTCATTTCTAACTTTTTACAAAAATAATCAGAATATTACCTTTATTCTAAGATCCAAAATCATAAATAGCCCCTGAACTTTGATGACTTAGACACATGACCCTTTAAACTTTGACTTAGGCTGACTCGCCCTTCCAACTTTGTTAAGTAGAACACTTAAGCCCCTTGAATAGCAGAAATTAGGTACGGAACTTATTTCAGTTACAGAATTGATGCAATTGGTTGTAAGATAACTGAAACGAAAATCATAGAAAACTCTAAAGACCTGACTTTGGTTTTCCTCTCATGAACGTAATTGTTTTTCCTCTCTTAAATGCTTTCCATCTGGCTACCAACATCATCTTCTCTATGCCTAAATGACCACCCCCGATCCGTCTCCCAAGCCACCAGCATAGACTGCCACATTAGCAAATCCTTCCAAATCCCCACCACCTCCTACACCATCTTCTTTATTGGCAACATCCCCCTCACCGTCCCTATTGGTGTCTATTTCATCCATGGCTTCTACATCATCACCTATGGCCTCGGCATCCACATGTTGAATCTTCTAATTGGATTTCTCTCACCTCAGGTGGATCTGAAGTTTGAAGATGGTCCATCACTTCTTTCTCGTAGATCTAATGAGTTCCATCCATTCATTTGATGGCTATCAGAGTTCAAGTTCTAGTGCGCCTGATATACTACAAACGGGTTAGACATCGGCCGGTTGCAGATACTTTGAGATCATAGTAATACTTTGCTAGAAGATAAAATGATTATTTTTGTTGTAAACCTCATTTTGATAAAAGGGAAATATTGAAGTGAGTTGGGCCAATTGGGTTAATTGTTGCACTGATAGGAGAATCTTTTGTTCTTAGAAGGTCTTGTTTTCCATCCAGTTCATTCGGTTCCGACAAGCTTAGACCTCCCAATCATAAATACATGCAATCTTCCTTATTGATCCAAATCAATTTTCATTATTCGACTGGTAGAATCGTTCGACAACATGAATCACAAAAACCATGGGTATCACGGAGAAGGAGGAGGGAGATACAATTCAATTGAATCTCTTGATTTGCGCCAATTTATATATGGATGGTGGGAAAACCAAAGTCAGGTCTTCTGAGTTTTCTCTTATTTTCGTTTCTTTCCTCGTACAACTAATTGGATCAATTCTATAATAGAAATAAATCGTGTGCTTCATTTTCTGTCACTCAAGAGGTCTAAGCATCCCACTTACCAAAGTTGGAGTGGCGAGTCAGCCCAAATCAAAGTCTAAGGGATTATATGTACGAGTTACCAAAGTTCAGGAGTATTTATGATTTTTGTCCTTATTCTAAGCATTTTTAAAATTCCTGGGGAACAACCCCCACACATTCCGCCACTGCTCTTAACCCCTTTTCGCTTTAGGGATGTTGAGACTTGAAATCTCGATATTGGTTTCAACCTCAAACATTTTTCTATCTAGCTGGCAATAACTTCCATAATATTTGATATGCACATATTTATATATATGGTACCATCACTTTCGAGAATGATTATATTCTTGCTTTGTCAAGTGGAGCACAAATTCACAATTGCCATATGGTACTTGCCCAGAATGGGATCCACACCATGAGGCAGAGATATTCTGTTTAGATGCAATCTCTTATGGTGCACAAAATTTCGTTGTACTTCATCTCTTTTCGTTACTCTGATCTGTTTGTATTAAATTTATCATGTTTGTTGGTATCATAAAACTGATACTTTTTTTTTTTTAATAGAAAGACACTTCATTTTAATTATCAGTAGGCTAAATAACATCTTACAAATTAATAATGTATGCCATTAAAGAACAACGAGGACATATAAATTGAGCAATAAAATGCTATGCATCCTTGCGATATCGAATAAATGGAAAAAATTGAACCGAAACCTTCTAAGTAAATTAAGATAATCTTGGAAAAGTAGCTCACAAGTAACTGGTAAAAAAAAAAAAAGACCAAATAAAAGGTAAGATAAATAAAAAAAATGACATATGATCATCCCAATCTATTGTTTGCAAACATCTCATTATCCAAGTCTTAGCCGCTTTGTACATCCTCACTCGATCTTCTCGTAGCTACTAATTTAAAAAATGTGTTAACTATATCTGTCTATTATAAAGCGTCAAATAAACTAGGTGATACTTCTATCGATGGTGGTGAAGGAATTTTGTAGGAGAAAAATAAGGATGAACGTGATTGGTAATAATCATGAGAAATAATGATAAAAAATTAACTGGCCAGACTTAGATTGGTATCAAAGTTTGGCCAAATATACAAAGAACAAAGGAGAAAAAACAATGTGGGAGAGAAAAGGGGATGCAGCTAGGATTTCACAGCGGGGAATTAAAATTAAGCCTAGAGAAATCGTAAAACCGACGACATAAGAAATGGATACAATTATATTAATGTTTTTTTCTCGCATAAGTTATATATTTTCCAAGTTTGTCAATGGTCCCAAATGCCAAGTAACATTGGCTTAGAATAAAGTGGGACGTTAAAGTTATAATATATTTGCAGAATGATGAAGTAAGTTTGTCGCGCACAATCTCTTACTTAGCTTACAATTCCGGATGGGGGGACTTGTTTTTGGAAAGGGCTTTTTCATATGAAAGTGGCGAGTTGATGATGTAGAAGTGTTTGAAAAACGAGTGAGATCGTAGCCTTCCAAGCAATGGACGGAGCCTGCTTCACTAGCATTGGTGGCCGCCCGAGAGCAGTGGACTTGGAAAGAGGAGCTAATTGAAGTGATGGGTGTTTTTCAGAGACCTAATGATGTTCTAATTAACCGCCTTTTTGTCTTTTGGAAAATTGGTTCACTTATGTATGGATGATTGGCCCATCCTATTTCATTCGATCTTAGAGACGATTGGTTAGGTCGGTCCATCGGTTGCCTTTGGATTGGACACCTGCTCGCTCCACTCCACTTCGAACCTTCCGGCCTACTACTGCCACCACACCAATGGCAATGGTGCTTGCTTGTTCCCACTTTATTTTCAACTCTTAATTCCCTTCCCGCTTCCTCCTATTCCTTTCCCACTACTCTCCCCTTTTCTTCATCCAAGCATTAATTCTCTCAATTCAGGATGTTTAGGACTTCCATAAATAAGTTAGAAATTTCTTCTCTCTTTTTTTTTTTTTTTATGAAAGTTCTTTTCCATTAACTATAAAACATATGGTATTTACCAATAAAGAACAACACTAAACTCCATAGAGTGTAAAGGCTTTCCTAGTGTTTCCTCTACTTTGAATGTTGAAATAAGTAAATCCCAAGTTATTTCCCTCCAATAAGTTTTATTAACCAAGGAAAGCAAGCTAAGTAGGGTTAGATTGAGTTCTAAAATATTTGGCACCTAAAGGGCAAGGAGGGTAAAATGGTAATTTTGGCCTAAGTCAGCGGCATGACCATAATTTCAGTAAAATTATGGTCATGCAAATGTCTTAAGTTAATTGATTTAAGGCTATAAGTGTTTTTAGCCATTTGAACCAAAAGCAAAAGTTAATGGTGAAAAATGCACTAAGTGAGAAATTAAGCTATTATGCTTTATAATGGCTTAAGTGACTTAAGGGCAAGTGTTTGAGTAAGAAAAACCTTTCAATTGGACCAAGGAGTGATGGTGTGGGAAGTGTTTAAGTGGCCTAAGTGATGCAAAGCTAAATTTGAGGGCCAAAGTGTCAAATAAAATAGAAGTTGGCTATATAAGTGGAAGAGATGACACTATTCATCATTTCCCCCATTTGCCATTTTCGTGGCTCTCTTTCCTTCATAGCTCTCCACCTTCAAAGCTCCCATTCTAGCAAAAAATTCCATGAAATTGAAGGTCTCAAAGCCATCCTAACAAGCCATTAGCTCGTTTTTTGTGAATTTGGGGCATTTGGAGTTGTTTTTGCAATGTTTTGGTTTAAACCCAAACGTAAGCATCTTTGATCCTTATGGGTAAGTTCTAAGCTTATTAAATGGTTAGAAATGGTCTTAACTTCATGCTCTTGGTGTCCAATTTGGTTGAATTTAAGCTTGAAACTCAAAGGACTCTATGGAGCTCAAGTGTGCTTGCTGCTTATTTTTTGCTGTAAGGATGATTTGAGGTAAGGGATTTAAGTAAATTCAGCTAAAATAATGCATATAAATGTAGTATTATGTGTGGGATTGAAGTAGAAACAAGACCCATGTGAATTGGCCTTGGTATGGGAAAGTTTGAGCAAGTTTCGTGCAAGTTTGCACGCTGTTGTGAAATGCTGTAGTGCATTGGCAACGCGTCATTGTTGGTGATGCAAATTGGTGACGGCGACACGAACTGGAGACGTGTCGCTGTTAGGCGTCAAGATTCCAGAGCATTGATGCTTTTGGCGACGTGTCATTGATGACATCGCCAAGGCATTAATGCCTCAAACTTAGGGCATCTTAAGAATGTCTCAAACTCTTGGTTATCATCCTTAGGCTAATTTAAGATGTTCCATAGCCTCGGTTGGGTCAAGAAATCATTCCTAAGTTATGAATTATGCATTATTTAGGTGGTAGCTAAGTGGTGTGGTTAAGATAGGGTAAGGAATAGTGGCTAAGGGAGTTAAAGTGCTTCAGTTCCTAAGAAGGCACTAAGGGGATTAAAGTGTGTTTTAGACTCTTTGTTGGCCTAAGTGAAAGGTCTTAGACCTTTGGACAATCAAAGAAAACCTAAGAGGATTCCAACCAGACCTTAAGATTTGGTAAGTGAGCCACTAAGAAGTCATAGCTTGGCAAGTTGAACCATATAAGGCAGTTACCCTGCACAATAAGTTAAGGGAAGAGACGGGTAAAGAAGGAGTAAGCGGTGACTTACTTTAAGTAACTCGTCAGATGCAGGCAAGGGTTAAGTAAATGACGACTTACTTTAAGGCGCCTGTAAGAAGACTTCATAGGGTTAGTTAAGACCTAGCATAGGATACAAAGGCCAGTATCCAAGTACCCCAGCCGTATGAGCTTACGGCAAATCTAGCACCTACTAACGTAAGGAAGTCCTAAGTGCATTTACATGTGTATATTTCATTCATTCATTCATCCATCTATTATTTGTTTGTTGTTTTATTCTTGACTCTGGCTGTGTAGTTGGTTGCTTGTTTTGTTTTGTATGCTATATACATATACTTATTGTGCTTTGTATGCTTGTATATCTTTACCCCTGTCGGTACTGAATCCCTTATTGAGTACTTTAGAGTACTCACCTCTTAAGTGTTGTGCAGGTTAAGTGGGTTAGTCGGGTTTAATAGTTGGTAAGGGGCAGTTGTTAAGGCTAAGTTTTATTGGATTGAAGGTATTCTCTAAGTAGGAAACTTTATGTTTCTAAGTTACTTATGGCATAAGTTAGTACTGACGAAAGTGTTTGCCTTATAGTTTGAGGCTAAGTGAGTATAAGGAAAGTGTGGCTCATCACTGGAAGTTAGCTTGCTTGGGTATATAGCTAAGAAAGGATCTTAGTAAATATAAGTTGCTTATTCTAAATGTATGGTATTTTCATACAAGAGATTGCCTCTACTAGTGTCGGTTGGTGTGTATAACACTAGGGTTATAGTTAGGTGCATATAAGTTTGAGATGTATGTACATAGTTGTTACTTGAAGTTAAAGCAACTAAAGTTTTATATCTTGGTTTGGTTTGAATTATGTTTTATTAATTGCCGCAGTATTGTTTTTAATGATATTTTAATTTAATTGTTATCGTACAGCCAGGATAATGCATGCATATTTCCTATGTAGGGTACGTCAAGTAACTAGTTGCACGTAATGATTTAAGATACTTCTCGAGTAATAACTAGCCAATTGTAATCTAAGTGGAATCATAGTTCCTAAAAAGCCTACCAGTGTTAGCAATTTAAGGCACTGAGGCCCTATTCCGCCACATAGAGATAGTAGGTTTAACGTATTTTTTCTTCATAGTGTCTTTGTGATACCATATTAAACTGAAAAACTGTAGAGAATATACGAGTATGCTCAACATTCAAACCTACAGACTAATACAAGAAAAAACCCTCAAAGATAAAGCACACAGATCTAACATAATTTTTGTATTAACAAAAAAACTAATGAATGCTAATACTTAATCCCCTATGGGAAAGCATATTGGTCGACCTTATTGAATAGAGCACCCCATTATTTCCTTTTCAATTTGCAACTCATTCTCCTCGTTTGAGAGAGAAGAAAATGGATCTAGCAAGAGGAAATAACATTACTAAAATAGAGGCTTTTTCCAATCGCCTTCACCAGGTAAATTTGAATTTACTAATGCCTAACCATTGGATCATGACCGTTGGTATTTCATTCATTGGAAACAACTTTACCAATGGTTCAATTTTCAACCGTTGGTAGTTTCCAACTTACAACCGTTGGTAAGTGAACCGTTGATAATTACTAGTGGTCTATATGTTAACCAGTTTTTCCAACAGTTTGTAGGGTTTCCAACATGCAAACCATTGGTAAATTAGCAACAATTTAAACCATTGAAAAATCACCAACTGCATCAACTGTTAGTAGTTTCTAATAGCTAAACCTTTGGTAACCAATAGTTTTTGCCGTTGGTATGTACCAACAGCTAAGTTATTAAAAACTGCCAACTGTTCAAACCGGTGGTACTTACAAATGGTTTTGATTGTTAGTACACTGCCATGGATTTTTCAATCCCATTTTTTCCTGATTTTGCCTATTCTTGAAATTCAAAATTCAATATGACCCTGTTATAGTATGCACATACAATGTACATATCAATTGTTTGAGAGGTCCACACAAATAATAATAGAAGGTCAATGTGTCTTATGTTCAGTCATACATCATAGTAAAATAATAATAAGTTATCAACAATTCATATAAACCACTGTAATGCAACTTTTCAGAAAATTCATCTCAATATCATGCCTATGAAATTTCATCCAAGTTTCCTAGTACATGAATCATAAGATGATTTACCTATATATGATCACGATCATCAAACAAACCCATCTTGTCATTATCTGAATCGGACACATCAGTATAATGTGGCATAGTTTGAGGTGGCAAGCAACGAAGGTTCAATGATCGACAAATCAACTCAAACTGAGCTCGGTTGGCATCCATGGCAGCCCTATTTGCCTTCATCTCTACTCGTTGTCTTCTTTTGAGCTACTCCAGCCTTTTTTCATACTCCGCGTCCCTTCACGCAATCTCCTCTACCATCATCTTCTGTACTTGCTCGTTAAACTGTGGTATATCCAACTACCAATTAATATCACGTAGACCATAACATTAATAACTTGACACATAATTAAACATTAACCAGAATTATAAATAATTAATTTCTTTAATTAACAGTAGATTCACTAACTTTAAAAAGAGACACATAATTAACATTAATAAGAGACACATAAACAATAGACTCATTAACATTAACAATAGCTAAACACTTGCTTAATATTCTGCACACTAAAATAAAATAGAGACACAATAAGTTCATTGTAAATAATTAGTTTCTTTAATCATTTCTCTTAACAAACAATAACATAACAATTGATAATATCACAACACCATATAACATAATTAATTATAATAATTAATACTCCATCACTAAACTTCTCCATATTTAATTAAACCCTAAATTCCAAAAAACTATATACAAAATATAAAACAGTTGAATATAACAAGATTGTTTTAAGAAAAAAATCTAAAATTGCCTTGAATAATTTTTTCAATTAAACGTAATAAAACCCTACAGTTAAAAATATATCAAAACAATTTAATTACATATATATTTAAACAAACCCAAAAATTAAAAAAAATTAATCATACATCAAATTTTAAAAAACAAAAAACACAAACTTCCATAGAAATGTACTACGCATTTATCTAATTTTCTTACAAAATAAATTATCTTATTCATCATTTTCCATAAAATACCCTCATTAATTTTCAAATTTTATTATGCAAAAATTCAAGAAAATTAAAATTGTACCTGCCAAGTGAACAACAACTGAGGGAACACTTCTTTGCAGCTCAAGCACTGAGAGAAGAAGCATAAAAACAAGAAGCTCGAACTCAAAAAGCAAAATAAGAAAGATAAAATAAAATAAAATGATAATATCTAACAATGTAAGAAGAAACTTGACAAAATACCTACATACACTTCAAGATCAACATCAGATCTATTGAAATCTAGTGATTTCCAACTTGGGACCGTTGTTGCTGAGCTTTGGCGGTAGCATATGGATGAACTTTTATAAGTGAGAAGAAAGAGTAGAGAAAGAGCGAGGTGAAGCCTAAGAATCTAGAGAAAGAAAGAATTGGTTTTAATTTAAAATTTGGTTACCAATGACCTAACTGCTGGTAACTGTTTAAGTGAAACGATGCGTTTTACTTAAATATTTACCAACGGTTAAGTCGTTGGTAATTGAACCGCCTTAACCTGTATTGAATTGGAGTTATACTTTACCAACATGTTGCAAATATTTACCAACGGTTATTTAAGTTGGTATTTACCAACGGTTTGCCAACGGTCAAACCATTAGTAATTAGACTATTGGAAAAATGGTTTTTTTTAGTAGTGTAAAAATCTCTACTAATGGAAACGATTATTTGAAGAAACAATAGCTAATTCGTTTTAACTTAAATTAACTTAATCCAAAATGACTTATTTTTATTTTTACATCTTTTTTAACTTGAGCTAATTTAATGTAAAAGCCAATATTATGTAAATACAATAATCCATTTGAAAGTAAATTTTCATGAAGTTATTAAATTTTAATAATTTTTTCTTTTTTTAATGTCTTAAGTTAGAAAAATTCATCTAAATTTAGTGAGATTATGAAAATTATATTTTCAATGTACTGTTACACTTACAAAATATTGACTTCTAAATAAAATTAATTTCAAGTAAAAAACTGTAAAAATAAAAATAAATTATTTTGAATTAAGTTGAAATGAATTAGCATAAATAGCCAAATTCCGCTAAAAAACCATTCAGATTTATCTAAATAGGCCTAGGTTAGAGGGGCTTTTTTCTATGGAGATGGAGGAGAGTTGATGGCTAGGATTGCAAAAAATTAGTTCCTCTAATTATATTGATATATCATTTCTTTGATCATTTTCTTTTCTTTTTTCTTTTTTTATTTTTTGAAGGTTACAATTTACACCAATGAAATTGTGGAGTATATAAATATAGCATCAACTGTCTCGCCAACCCAATCCGGTTGGCAACGGATACTTTGGCTCGGAGGTAAGGTCCAAGGTTCGACTTACACGACAAAATTAAACAACCAATGTGGCATGAAATTCTTCAAGTTTTCTGCAACATGCAAGTCCTCCCCTAATACTACTGTCATAAATATATATTGTATACTCATAGAATACTTTTGACTATCACAGAGACACATACATACACATAGCATTTTGTAGGTGGTGTTGTGAACTTTATTTTTAAATATTTCACGAACCCCCTTTATAAAATGAGAAGCAAGCAAGAGATATTTAAGGGTTTCTCAGATTTAGAAAACAAGATTTTTGTCATACTCCCAATCTATGTTATGCATTCATTTCTCATTTTCAAAATTTGCTTGTGTTTTTGTTTTACTTGTTTATTATTAAGAACTTTTATAGAGTAATTAATCATTACTCTTTTCATCTCAAAACTATTGCAGCATATTCTATTTTAAATTATCTCAAATCTCTGCAACATTTTTATATTTAGTAAATTACTTTACCATACTATCGTTTAAAGTATCATTTTGATATTTACTTTTTCCAACTTTCTCAATTTAAGTGTAAAAAGTTATGCACAAAAATAGAAAAAATTAAGGGTAAAAATGAGCTGAGGCTCTTATCAAACAATTCAAGCTTGAGCTTGTTTTTTATTTGTTATCTAGCTAACCCTAACAAGTTTTGAATTGAGCGTCAAGCTTCATTTTCAGTTCAAACTCTTAACGACCTAAGCTTCAAGTCTGATACTGTTATGCTTGAGTTCTTATCGAGCCTAATGAGTCTAATATTTTGTTTACTATAAAAACTAAATAATTTTATTTTTACCATCCCTAAACCTTAAAATTTAATTTTTATTTCTTGAATTAAGCTTCAAACCTATCGAGATATTGAGTCAAGCATGAACCTTTTCAAGCCGAACATTGAGTCCCATTTTTAAAGCTCAAGGCCTAGCCAAGCAAATCCTTAACTAGCTTAACAAGCCTAGCTTTTAGTCTATGGTGTTCAGGTTAAGCTCGGCTTGTTTCCACCCCTAGAAATAACACAAACTTTCTTCACTTTCTTGATTTTCATATCAAACCAAATATGTCAATAAATATGGAACAAATAGAGTATAATTGTCTCTCATGCTGCTTAAAAAAAATATAATACTTATGAAAAAATGTTTTGAAATGAATTTTTGACCTTTTAAACCATAAGTTTAGTTGGTATACAATTTAAAAAAATAATCATTTTTATTCCTTTTTTCCCAAAATCTCCACAAATTATATGAACTCCTTTGACAGCTAGAAAATGTGTAGGTGAAAATATCTCACAAAAGTATTTGTGATTTTTTCTTTTGGCAACTAGAATAGAATTAGAATTCCAGCCAGAGCTTTCTTCTTTTCATCAGGAAGAGCAAACAAAACTATAATTCTAAAACAACCAAAAAGGATTAAAAAAAAGACCCTTTTCATATTCACCGTTCAACTTTAAAGAAAATAAACATATGCGCCAAAAATTAAAAGAAAAACATATATATTTCTTTGGAAATCATCAGCCAATTCCTTTGAATTCCACATTACCAAAAAATCATAAACTGGGAAAAAAATTTCAATTCCACATTGAATGGCTTTATTTTTTACACCATTTCCATTCCACGAACCAAACTTCTGCATTTAAAGAAATTTGGAAAACGAAAGCGAAATTTTTCACATCTTGAGAGATCTTAATAATTCTAGCATTTTATTTTCATTTGTCAGCAAAACACCATTTTATTTTTATACACAGAAGCATCTTACAAGTTTGCAAGGAAATAGATATACTATTATAATAATTAGGAAAAAGGGGCATGCTGTTTTTTTTTGGACCAAAATGGCAATCAAATCAGCTTGTACAGGCATGTTTTAGACAAAAGGAGCATACTATTTTTTTTAGGATTAGAATGACAACCAAGTCAACTTATGTAAGACATTGTAAAAAGTAGAGGCAAAATTCAAACGCTAGACCTTCCTAGTATCTCTCAAAGCCCCTAGCTACTAGAACAAAGTGCTGGAGATGCAAAACACAATTTGAAATTATATGGTTGTCCGCTCAATAAGTACCTGCTTATTTTTCCTAACACTTATTTTCTAGATATTTTTCCTTTCCTACGCCTGGAAAAAGAAAAACAAAAAAAAACACAAAATAATAGGTAACGACAATTATTTACGATACTAGAATGCTGGTTATCAAATAAGATGCTCGCAGAAGAGCAATAAAATGGGGGAAAAGCACGCACATTTTAATAGAAAGCCAAACAAAAAGGAAAAATTTTATTAAAAAATCAGTAAAATATCAGTTTACTTCACCGCCGGTTTAACTTCATAAGCTTGAACCAACCCCAAATAAAATAAAAATCAGAACTTGCGCTCTGGTCTATGGTCAAGTGGCCAGCTCACCTTGTCCAACGCCAGGGACCAAATCCTACCTTCTCCTCATGCACAGACCAAAAGAAAAAGAAATTAAATGCAAATGCAGCGAGAAAATCTAGTGCAACCAAAGGGTACGTTGCCAATGGAGGAGTTCCATAGATGACTTGTAATTCTACAGTAAGACCTGAGCTAATCATAACATATGGAAAAGGCCTTACATTGAAGAAGCTCCAAAGGAGAGCCTTGATGGCGAAGCATTGCGGTGCCAAAACCACTACATTGTGCCAGGACTTTTGCCACACATCATGTACAGACAACAATTCATTCCGAAGACAAAACACCAGGCCTTAGAAACAACGTTCAAACCAGTGTTGATTTGATTTGAAATCCACCGCTTCATTTAAAAGGTCCAACTAACAAGAACCAACCAAGGATCAGGGCCAAAGATCCTTCAACACCATCGTGTTCCACATGTACTGAAGCAAAAGAGCACAGCCAACAAAAACAACAACTATCTCATCCTCTATAAAGGATAGCTATCAAAACTCGAGAATGAAAGCATGACCCAACAAAAGGATAACCTGAGGCATAATGATGTTTCAACCCTCTTCATATTGTTAAGATTCATGTTGCAACTTCTCTGCACCAAGTTCGATGCCATACCCAATTCATTCACAAAACCTTTGCATCAAAAACTAATATCTTCACCTGAAAATCTAAAACCCGCAAGTGTTCGCACTGTTTGATGTTCAAACAATGGCATAGCCTGTTCAAAATGAAATTCTTCATATATTCTTTCCAAAGTAACTACCTTGACTTTTGAGGAACTAGGTGTTGAGCTAAAAGAATTGAAAACTCCTACTTAGCTACCTCTTCCATGAAGATGATGCAAATCAAACATGTTGACAAGTGCGCCTAGCAAAGCTAGCTTAGCCAAGATGGATAGCTGGACTGAAGACGATCCAACAGAACACAGAATTTTAATTCTATTACTTCCAGTCATTAACCCTCTCACTATGCAGCAGAGACAGAATGATATATCATTTTAGTAACAAAAACATTATGCAAGTTAACGAAGATTGTTTCAAAAGAACTGAAACTCTCATCTGTAGCACCGCAATGCTTTTGATAAGCATGTTGCCTGTCCTACTTGCACGCACGGGGTGAAGCTAACACTTAGCTTCCTGCATCATTGCAGCTTGTTCTAGCTCTCCTCATATGGAAATGCTTTGCAGCCAAATGCAAGTCTTACAATATCGCCCAGAAACTTGTTCATATATATGTTATGGAACTTGGCACCCCATGCTCTCCACGGATCAATGCACTCTAGATGATATTGATGAACCACCCCGTACAAACTGTGGTACACTGATACAATCTTTTCCATAAAGTTCTATGTTTTCCGGAGCAGCGATTTTACATAGAGAAAGAGTTCCAAAAAGAAAATGCCTTACTGTTCACCATTGTTAAAGCATCCAACTTAAAACTAATTTGTCATAAGTGGAGGTGTTTTGCAACAATATAAAATGCAAGTAACTCCTTTATTAAGCCATGTGGGATTTAACACTCCCCACACATGCAAGCCTCAGCCAGCTTGCATGTGAAACCGAAACTTGAAACAGATCGGAAGCAAACCTGAACCAAGTAACAAATGATAGAACTTAGACAAATTGGGGAACCGAAACTTGAGCTCTGATACCATGTTAAAGCGTCCAACTAGGTGGATAATGGTATAGGATGTATACAGCCAATTACCTCATCACTTTATTTTTGAAGATTTTCCTCATGCCCTTTTGATCGATGTTGGTATCTATGATCTATCTTGACCTCATTTTTGTAGAATGCATCATCAATTTTGCGCTGCTTACTTGAGTCAACTTCATGTAATGGTTTATCCTTCATATTTTCATCAGTTTCGCTCTATAGTTCTAGTCCAAGGTTGTTACTATCCTTCACAGTTTCTTTAGTTTTCCCCAGTTGAGGGTGTACTAAGTTTTCCATAGTAGTCTTGTAACTTGTTGAGGGGATGCAATATGAGGATTCGGATCCGATGAATTAGTGCTAATACGATAGCATCCCCTCAACAAGTTGCAAGTCCACTGAGGATAACTTAGGACACCCTTTGCTGGTGGAAGCTAAAGAAACTGTGAAGGATAGTGACAACTTTGGACCAGAACTACAGAGTAAAACTGATGAGGATAGACCATTACATGAAGTTGACTCAAGTAATCAACACAAAATTAATGATGCATTCCAGAAAATGGAATGGAGATAGATCACAGATCCCAACATCAATCAAAAGGGCGTGAGGAAAATATTCAAAAATTAAGTGCCACCTCACACATAATATACTATTATCCACCTAGTTGGACGCTTTAAAAACCATCATTGTTGTCAGTCTCCAATAAGTTGTCGCACGATTCATCCACCTTATCTACCACCTTCTCCACCAGAACAGCCAATTTTCTTTGAAGAATTACATGTTTAACTCTAAAATTGAACAACTATAGATAATCAAAAGATACGATGCATTCAACAAGAAAATAATTATGTAAGATCTTGACATGGTATGAGGACATAGGCTCAATGTTCAAATTGAAAGTTGGGAAGCAGAAGTGCAGAACATCTATCTCTTGACCCAACTTTTTGCTAGGGGAACAGAGTGCACATGGGAAACATATTGGGGTAGGAAGGCATTTACAAGCGTATAACAACATAGATGGAAAAGTTTGCCTCAACAATATTGGAGGTCTCTAGACCTTTAGTGTCTCTGCAGTTATTAGGTTTGGGCAATATGCAATAACAATAATGGAAAGCTTACCTACTATACAAGACGTCCTAAGCAAGAAATAAGTTGCTTCAGTATGGAGTGTCATATGATTGCCTTCATAGCAATTAGCAAATCTATGCTAGCATTCAAGTAGCCTTGTGCCTAAAAATTTAAGAAATTCAAGAAGGCAACAAAGAATCATTGATTAAAAGATGCAACAAAGAATCCTATTGAGCATGAAACTCATCTTCTTGCACCCAAAAAGAGGGGGGGAAAAAAAGAAATAGGAAAACCATTGATTACAGAATCAAGAAAATCCCAAAAGAAGATTATTTACAAGATCAATACTCTAAGCATTAGAAACATTTAGTAAAAGACACTTCTGAAAATTGGGATTCAATATTTATATTTTGGCGGGCAATTCTTCACAGAATTTCCTGAAGGGGAATCATGGCCAAAAGGAGAGTTCGCTACTTTACAACTTAGAACCTAGAGTATGGGTTTGGGAGAAGACACTTCCCCTACTGTCATAGAGACCTTGCGCTGGAGAGCCTTTTTATACTTGATAAGGAATTTCCCAAACCCTGAACACTACATGAAAGAAAAAGAAGGTTGTTTGGACAGAAACTACTACCGTATACTTAATCAAGACCTTAGTGAAGGATAGTTGCTTAGACGAATTGGACTATGATCCCCTTAGTGATATAATTCCATCAGAGAAGCAACATGTTTGTTTATATCATTTACCAAACAATCATAAGATTTATACTTGCTTAGTTGCGTATCATTGAGGAACATAGTTAGGCATGGTAATACGGAATTGAAAGGGTAATCATGTTTTAACCAAAAAAACTAATTAACTCAAAAATTTATAAGCTGTGAATTGCAAAATTATTGTACCAATTAAGAAACAATTTATCAGCAAATCATATATCAGAACTGGGGAAGGCAATACAAGATACCTGGATTCTCCTTTGTGTTAATCATCTTACGCTCAAGATCTTGAGCAGCCTTCATCATTCCTTGCGCATTGTATGCTTGGATCATTGTAGCGAAGGTGATTTGGTCAGGTGTGCAGTTCTTATCTTCCATTGCCAAGAATAGCTCATCCATTTTCTTTAGTTTACCAGCCTGGCCATAGGCACTGATGATACAGTTGAAGAATGGAGTATCTAGCATCACTTCTGAATTTTCTACCTGCCTCAAAATGGAATCAACTTTGTTGAGAAGCCCAGCTTTACTATAAGCACTAACAAGTGAGCAATATGTTATAGAATTCGGCTTCATTCCCTTATTCTTCATATCCTTAAAATACTCGTCCATCTTCTCTATATTTCCTGCTTTTCCAAATATTTCAATCACAATATTATAAGTTACAACCGAAGGAGAGAAAAATCTTCTGTCCATGTACTTCATCACAGATGTCATTTTCTCATACATGCCGGCTCTTCCGTAGGATTTGATAAGGATATTAAAGGTTTTTATATCTGGCTGTAATCCCATAATCTGAAACTCATCATACCACTGCTCCATCTTCCCAATATGCCCAATATTCCCATACGCCCCAGTAATTGAGTTGAAGGTGAAAATATCAGGAACGGAATTACCACTTTCAACCATATCACTCAGCATGCACTCCATTTGCTCAAACATTTCAGCCTTGCCATAGCCATTAATAATAATATTGTATGTCACAGTACTACACTCGATTCCCAAATAGGACATATCAGCAAGGATTCCTCTTACCAGATCAAATCGGCATACTTTCATGCAACAGCTAATAAGAACAGAAAAAGTGTATACATCTGGTTTGCAGTCAGAAACCGATTTCATCTCGTCCACAACTGAGAATGCCTTGTTAATCAGGTTACTGTTACCATATGCGCTGATAAGAGCAGTGTACACATCAACAGAGGGCTTGAGCCCTTCAGAAAGCAATACCTCAAAGAGCAAGCTTGCCTTCTCAGGCTGCTTGCACTTGCCTAGCATCATTAGCAGTTTAGTGTACGTCTGGCATCTTGGCTCATACCAATGTTGCTTACGAAGAAGCCCAAAAATCTACCAACAGGGAATAAATTGTTATTGTTGTTAAACTAATTGAACTGCGCAAGAAAATCGCAATGAAAATAGAAAACCCAAGAAACGTAGATTTGAGAGAGGTGGCGTACCTCGAGGGCAGACTGCCATCTATTATCTCTGATTGCTGCATCAAGAGCTTCCAAGACAGCCTTTGGCCAGAGCTGAGTTTTCTGCCTCTTGGACTTTGCCTTCCTTGGAATGCCTTCAATGGCGGCCTCTCTTCTCAGTAACCGCGACAATGACTTCTTCGATTCTCTTTGCAGCCCCGTCGTAACCGGTTTGAAGCTCCGCCGAGATGACTGAACTAAGAGCTTTGGCGGGCCTGGATGGGGAGTGATTTCTCTGGGGACTTTCGTCGAGCAGGTGATAGAAGCAGGCACTGGACACCCCAGGCCAGTAATGAGAAAAGCATTTTGCTGCATTTGGGTGCGATTCGCGGATTACGATAGCCGAGGGGCGAACGTTTTGGAGTTCAACTGGACCAAACTGTTGGCGGTCATATTCGATGGCGAAATGGTAAGCTAATGGAGGCAGTCCTGAATTTGACTGAAAATTACCCCTCCCCTGAACATCTCCTACCCTAAAAAAGGTAAAATGTATTTATCATCTCTAACCTTTACAAATTGTTCTAAATGGGTCCCTACCTTTATTTTGTTCTTTTAGAATCTCCGGCCTTTGATTTCATGAATCATGTCCCAATCAATGTCCTCTTTTAATTTCTCTGTTAATTTGACAAAAATCGGCCAACATGGCGAATGTAGTGTTACCACATGGTTAAAAGGTTCAAGCATGTGTCCACGTTGGCTTCAAGCTATTAGTCAGGGTTAAAGGGCGGGAAAATGGAAAGGGTTAAGTGGCAAATGCAGATGGTTGCTGAATAAAGGTAGGCTCAACTCAACAAAAGAAGGAGATGAAGGAGGCAAAACTGAGAAGAAGCAAAAGACATACGCATGCAAATCTGAAAGCTGAAGCAGATGGCAACTAGAATTGAAAGAACTCAGTGTGACTATGAAGCCCTCATTGTAGCTCAAACATCTTGGACTAATGTCAACCCGAGCCGTCACTTTTACAATTGGTGGTTATTGAATAAAGGTAGGCTCAAGTCAACAAAAGAAGGAAATGAAGAAGGCAGAACTAAAAGGAAGCAAAAGACATACGCGTGCAAATCTGAAAGTTGAAGAAGATTGCAACTGGAACTGAAAAAACTCACTATGATTGTGGAGTTCTTACTGCAGTTCAAACATCTTGGACTAATGTCAACTCCAGTCCTCACTTCTACAATTGCAGATATTACGGGGTAAGTACTAGGTTCGAAGTTGTTTGGTTTTGCTAGGAAGTAACACATTAACCTATTTGGTCAAGGAATGAAACTGGGTTTTTTTGTATTCTACAAACAAATATAGATTGTGTGAGTTTTTTGAGTGGCATGATTCCCTAACCAAATAGAGGGCAAGGGTAGTAATCAATAGGCTTCTGAGGAATAGGGCAAAGACAAAGGCAAAAGTGGAGAAAACGAAGAGAAAGATTATAGCATTATTGTTATGGCCTTCCTAGTATGAAGCATGCCTGAGGAAGGAAAAGTACTGTAAATCAAGTTTGAAACCTTAATTCAAGTTTACATAACAAGAATAAGTAAGTTTATGAAAGTTCATTAAGTTCTAAGGAGGTTAAGGCACTAAATAAGATTCAGGGATAAAATGGTAATTTTGTATCTTGAATAGTCGAGCTAGGTCCCGAGTAGTTAAAAATGAGTTTTTATAACCTAACTTTTAACTTTAACCCAAACTTAATTGAAATAAACAAAAATTGACCAAGAATGACTAAGGTTACCAAAAGAAGGGGGTTTAAGTGTTCCATGTCTAATACTTTGGTGACTTGGGTTTTAAACTTGGTTTATAAGATGGTAAAGTGGTGGATGGTTGCCATAACCCGAGTTCATCCTTCACACCATCATTTCTTCATCCATTGGAGCCCAAAATCAAGAGTTTTTTGTGAAAAGAGAAGTTACCATAAGTATTTAGGCTATTGGAAGCTCATTTCAAACATAAAATCATGGTTTTGAAGCTTGGAGCTATGTTTTCCACTATCCCCTGTTTTTTATACAAGGTAATCAATGTGTTCTTGATTGATTTCATGTTTATTAGTTGATTGGGAGATTGCGTTTTGATTAGAAGTTAGTAACTTGATGTTTTGCGCCCATATTTACTTAGAATTAGGTAAAGCTTTGTAGAATTTGAGTTCTTGAGGAAGAGTTGCATAATTCTTGCTTGTTACTTGGAATTGAGGTAAGGGAATTGTGTTTTCAAGTTCAATTAATGCTATTCGAATGAGTTTGCTTGATAAATTCAAGTAGTTCTAGCCATAGCATTAGTTAGTGGGCAAGGTTGAATCATGGTGGACTATGAGATTTGTGATGATTGGAATAATGTTATAATGCATCATAGATTGGCTTGTGATAGTTGGTTGTGATCTATGCAACATGTTTTTATGTATATGTGAAGTTTGGAGGCTAACCAAACCTGTTTGATATGTTTGGTAAGTGTCCAAAATTAATAGTAGCAAAATTGGAAAAGTTTTCTAGGTTTCGCAGATTGGCGACGCGTCACCAACCCTTACCATTTCCCACGACGCGTCGCCAATGCTACAAAATAGACAGTTTGTCGACAACTGTGGCAACGTGTCGCCACAGACATGTTGGTTGAATTTTCCAAATTTTGCTAGGAGGGTCGAGGGGAAACCTAAGGGGGTTCTTAGGGTACCTTGGGGTCTAAGCATTCCAGGGGGTACTCCGAGACTTTCAAAAGTCCTTTGAGGCCTAAGAGTTTTCTTGAGTTTTATAAAGTTTTATGGTTACTTCTATCATAAGCAAGAAAACTAGTTTACTAAGGATCACAACTAAGTATAACTAGCTTGGATGAGAGGTTTAGAACCTTTGGCAACCAAGCCATGCCGTTAACTATGAGATTGCACGGTGGAACCTTAATGCACCTAGTCTACAAGGTCTTTATGGCCTAGTTTACAATAGTCCCATCATAGTGCCCCTGTACAACATAATCGGGAAAGGTTCAACTGGTGACTTATCACTAGTTAGACTGGCAAGCCAAGCTTGCTAGAAGACAAGACTATACCTTATAGTTCAAGGACCAGGATGAGGAGAGGTCCCAAGGGACCTAGGTATATGCATATATTAGATCCTTAGGCTGTATAAGCTCATAGCAAGTTACATATGTTCTCATATGTGGAGTTTTTAGTAATTTTCTTGCAGATATAGTGAAGACCCTTACTGAGAATGTTTAAGTTCTCGCTCCTTAATTATGTTGTGCAGATTCTAAAGTTGTCGGGTTGGGTAACCGCTGAGGGTTATCACGGTAGTTAGCTTTTGTTGCAGGTATTTACTTGAGGATCTTTATGATTCTAGTTACTAAGGTTACTTGTTGGTTAAGTCACAGTGTTAACTATAGTCTTCCTTTGGCCGCAGAGCCTAGCAGCACGTGGATAAAGACTTTTGTGACTCGCCACTGGGACTTGCATCCAAGGTGAGAGTTTGTTCAAGAAGATCTCAGTTGAGGCTTGTATACATAGTACTCCTAGTTGCCTCAATTGTCTATGTTTTGAGGAGTCCTACACTCTAGGGTTGCTCTTAGGTGAGGGCATTAGTCTACTTTATGTATGAATGCTCCCACACAGTTGTTATGTGTAGTAAACTCATATAAATGTTGATTTTGTATGCTTTGACTATTTGAACTTATTTTCATGGAAATCTTTTGGCCAAGTCAATGTTTTTATGGATTTTGTTAATCCAAGTCAAAGCATGAAGAGCATGCATTTTGCATAATCTAGGTTAATCAACTAGCATCAAGAAGTTTTAATTTGCGCACATATACAGCTAGCCAATTGCAACCACCGTGAGACCAGCTCTCACAGGCTTCCTAGGCAGAGGCCAAGGACGGCCATGTCAATTATGGTGTTGGATGCTGGTTTCATGGGTTATGCATGTTCTTTATATGGTTGTTGGGTGGGTGGTAATGGTCATGTAGAAGGTGCAGGTGGGGTTGTTAGGGCAAGTAATTATATATGGTTGTTATTTAAGTGTATGGGTGATAGTGAATGTAGAACCTCCAAATATGGATGCAATTAAATAGTGTGAAGGCAGCCCTATTTTTGGTTGGAAATGCCTTGCTTTTGATTTTCGAAGATGGATGGAAATTGAATTGCCTTTTGTATCATTGTCCCACTGCACTTGTTTGTGCTAATATAATGTAACCAAGTTTCCTTTGGA
Organism: Aquilaria sinensis; assembly: GCA_005392925.1. NCBI lineage: Eukaryota > Viridiplantae > Streptophyta > Magnoliopsida > Malvales > Thymelaeaceae > Aquilaria > Aquilaria sinensis. The sequence goes on from SMDT01000326.1 coordinate 109,839, forward strand.
ATTGTGTTTCATTTTTTACACAAAACTACTTATCCAATCTCATTTCAAAAGAACAAAATGACAAAGAACCGTAGTACAAAGAAAAGTGGCCATAGTATAAAGAAAAGTGGTCAACTAATGCATTGATTTCCAAAATCAGTCATCCATAGCTTGTACACGCTCTACTTCAGCATCAACCATCTAAGGTCTATACAGAACATACAAAAGAATATCACTTTTGACAAATAACTAGGCTCTAATCTGTTCCACTATTAAGAACATACAACAAAAAAAATTCCATCAACAAACTATGATCATTTTGATAACTAACGAGGCCCAAAAATGTTCCACTATCATAAACTAAGGAATATTCATGTATCTGCTAGGAGCTAACAACTTTCCTTTGCCTTTAGTCTTACAAACACCTCTTCCTCGCCTAGGGCACCTAGCTCTAGTAACATCAATTGATGTGGTTTGTTCTCGACTTGAGAGGTCTACTTGTTGGAAGTGGTCATGTTTAGTGCATGGTATATGATGAAAATAAAAAAGTAAAAAATAGCTGAAATCATTAATATATTTCAAGACTTGTGTTCCTCTAGTATTTCTGTCTTGAAAGTTATGACGTTGTTCTTCAATTTAAGAACTTCCTTGAAATCTCATTATTAATAACTTAAAACATTGTAACCAAGTACTAGTTTAAACACAAATCAACTTGCAACCATACTTACATAAAAGACATTCTGACTTGCACTTCTGGATCTTTAAATTTGTACATTTCTAGAATATGTTGGATAAGTTTTGGAGTTATGTCCAGGTTGCTTAAATATTCTACAATGCATAACCATCCCAAACCTCCTCACTTTCCCACTGGGGGCTGTCTTTTGTGCTTCCTTAATCCACTTTTTGTTTTACCTCCATTTCTTTACTGGAGTGTGGTTTTGAGGTTTAATTGGAGTGTGTCCAGTGTCTTCCTATTGGTCCATGCTTGTCACTGACCTTACAATATGCTCATAAATTTTTCTTGTATGTGGACAACTTGTGACTATCATGAACATATTCATCTGGATTCATCATATTGTGAGCTAAGGCAGCATAAACATGGGAGTAAGGTATGCCAGTGAGTTGCCACTTTTTGCAAAAGCAAGTCCAAAAACTTAAATCAACTACAAATTGATGACTTGGACAACTTATTTGATACTCATGACCTTCAAAATATAATGGCCAACAATGCCTACTTTTATCTTTAATCTTCTCCAACTTCTTTTGAATTTTTGGATGGAGAGCCTTAGTCCAAAATTGCATTGCCTTTCTTTTTTTTTGCTATCCTAACTGTAAGTTTGCATCTAATGATCTTCATCATTGTTAGGATAGGCTTATCTCTTACTTCAAGAATAAACTTATTGAAACACTTAGATGTGTTGTTCAATAAGATATCACATTTACAGTGTTCCCTAAACTGAGACCTAGACCAATATGAAGCCAGAATTTGTTCCACCCAAGCCTATGCATCAGCACTAATTAAACTAAGTTTATCCATATATTTTCTACACTCACAAGAATATGTATTTCTTACAGCCCCCCATACGGTATCCCTCAAAACTCCATCAGGATAACTTTTTTTTGAAATTTGTATATAAATGTTTCACACAAAAATGATATTCAACATCTGGAAACAAATTCTGGACAACTGGAATAAGACCATGCATCATGTAAAACAGTACTATGTTAGCAAGAACAAAATTATAACATAATTATTATGACAAACGTGAGTCTCTAATGATACCTTTTGTCTGTCAGACATTAATCACTGGTCTTTGGAATGCACAATGCCAAGCTTACTTGAAAGAGCATCAGGAACCAAGTCCAAGTCCCTATTGATTCCACTTCTACAACAACATATGTTATTGCCCAAATACAGTTGTTTGCATCAAGTCCTACAACTATTAGTAGCTTGCCCTATCAATACCTTTCATGGGTTTACAACTAGCCAAGAAACCTCTTTTACAACCATCAGTACACAAACATCCTCTAAAATACAACCCCTACATCTAATGTAAAAAAACACTCTAGTTCCACAATTGGTTCTTCTAAACTTTTCTCCATAGTCAGCTAGTTTCCCATATTGTTCATTTCCATCTCCTCTTAGTCTATCTAGTGCCAATTGTTTTGCCTTATGCCCCTTTGAGCTATACACATTAAGAGTAATGCCCCTTCTCATGTGGTCTATTAATAGAGACAAGGGGATCTTAGGATTAGATCTTATTACGTCTAAATACTAGTAAAAAATTCATCCATAGTTTGAGGACTAGTTCTTGAACTCCCTACTGTACCAGTGTTCAGCAACGTAGGTCTTTATCTGGGCTCTTCCTCCTTATCCCATGGGTGTTGCATATAAAACCCATGGACAACTAGGTTTGCAATATGCCCTAACATTCTCTTGTCATTTTTCACAAATTCAACAGCAAGTATTCTTAACAGATTATGCTTTAACAGTTTTTTCAGACTATCAAATGAGGGGAAAACCATGATAGTTTTGAATTTAGGGTCTTTTGTATCAATTTTTAGATTAAAAACTAGATACCGAGATGTTCCACTATCATTATCTGAATGCATACTATTAAGTTCATTTGAGTCAGAATAGTCTAAGTCAACCTTAAAGGAATGACCCATACACCTGTTTACAGTAGTAGCTTCACCTTCTAACCCCGCATTTGGCATTAGATGGCCCGCTTTTATTGATATTCACATTCAACTCCAGTTCATCATCCTCATTTTCAATTTCATTGTCAAATTTCTTAAATTTGGTATCACAACTCCAATAGTCATAATCACTAGCATTATTACCAACCCTATAATCGTCATCTTTACTATCATCTGTAAATGAAGATTCCTCCCCTGCGTCAACCTTAACCTAACCAACAGCCTTATATACATGGTCCTCCCTTACACTAGCAGCCATGTGATTACCTTCCTTACTTCCTACTACAACTACCTTATCAATATGATCACTTTCCTAATTACCAACCTGATCCCCCCTAAAAGCAAGACCATTATCTGAATGATTTTCCTATTCCATATTGGCCATATCCTGATTTTCCCCTAAAACATCATCCTCACCCACATGTCTTGTTGCAACTATAGAACCAGGAGATTGAACTACTCTGTGATTACTTGTTGATGATGGCAAGAGCAAATTCCTACACACATATAATCTTTTGGGCTTCTCTTTAGCCTTTCCTTTTGAATGCATACTCCCTTCACCCTATCCTGATTTTCATCATCTGAATCATTAAGACTAACTATTTTAGCAACCGAAGGACTACACAATTTTGCCATCTTCTCTATAAACTTTCTTTATTCTTCAAGTACTTCCTCTACTGTCTTGAATACAAGATAAACCTCAATCACAGTATTATTCGGTAAATTCCTTGCAAGCATCTTCAGAACATCTTTTTTGCTTTTCAAAGCATGCAATTCATCTTCATTAGATAGGCTTATTGTTCCTAACTTCCAGAAGTACCTTACAAACCCATTGTACCCAAATTCTTGCATAATTTGATCAATCACAACTAAGGCCATCTTGTCCCTCATGGAAAAAATTAACATAGCTCACTTTACCATCAACATATGCTTGTTATGGCAACTCTGCAAAAGAACCCCCATGGCAAAACTTCAATGTGAAATATCCTGAACCTTTGGCTACAAATGTATGGAAAATCAGAAGATAACAAAATATCTTTGACATTTGTTTATGTCACCTAACAACTACCAAACAGTACTAAAAAAAAAAATGGGAATGCTCCTCCATAGGCACATTTTGCCCACTAGAAAACTATCATTTAAAAACTGTGACATAGCCTACTTCTGGATTTAAAAAGCTTCATTAATGAAGCCATTCAAACATTTAAACCGCCTATTCATATATCCAAATAACTCACCATATGATGGGCCATCGCCGCCATAGTGGCTACTGCATCCATCTGCCATTTTTGAGTCTTTTACTTAGGTCATATACAAGATAGATTATGGAGGACAATTGCAAAAATTTGGTCACTTTTCATAGGGTAATTTAAATCTTTTGCCTTTGTAGACTCAGGGATACTAGAGCAAAACCCTTCCCATGTCACTTTATGTTATACCATGGTAACTCCAACTGTCTCTTAACTTATTTTCTGAAGCCAACCTGGACACATGTTTAAACCTTTAATCCATGTGCATTTACCACGTCGATGATTTTCGTTAGATAAATAGAGAAATTAATGGAAGGATATTGATTGAGACATGAAATCGAAGGTTGGGGTCTTTAGGAAGACAAAATGAAGGTTAGTGTTTTTTTTAGGACAAATTGAAAAGGTTACAGATGATAAATGAATTTTAGCCATTAAAAAAAAAACTCTAACCAAAGGCACAACTTTTCAAGTTTATACAATTTGCGGAAATTTGAGGCTATCAATTTAGAAGTACTGGTTGCCAACAAATCCATAAAGAAATAACTCATACTATTTCAAGTTCCAACATTAGCACTTTAAAAGCATCTTCAACAGTTTTCCTCCAATTTCTACAAAATAGTGAAGCAAAAACCAAAATCTCTATAATTTTTCTACTCTGACTTTAACAACTTCCCTATTATGTAGAATCTTGCATTTATTATACAACAATTGAATATTATGCATTTAAGGCAAATTCAAATTAAAGACTAGTTTAGTTATTACAATAATTAAATATTATATATTTAAAATAATAATATTCTATATTATTGAGGACAAGTTAGAAAAATCAAAGTGTGAAAGGGAAAAAGAAATAAAAAATGAATTGGAAGGAAAAAGAAGAACAATAAATTTTAGAGTTTCAGCAGAGGCAAAAGGGGCAAATCCCTCATCTAAGTTTCCATTATAGCCTGGATCACCCACTATTGTTTTTTTTTTACCATTAAGTTCGTCATCCAAGTATATTTTTTAGGAATATTGGCCACTAATGACTACAATTAGGGTAAATTAGCCATCAAGGAAACTAATGACCGAAATATTCCGTTATCTCAATCAATATTTCATCAAATATGATAATAACATGGCTGATTGAAAAGGTAAAATTGCACAATTCATCCCTTAATTAAATACACTTATGCACATCAATTCCTAAACTGAAAAATAAAGCATAAAAATATTTTTTCTCTCTTATCCTTCATCTGTAGATTTTGAAGTTGAGCAACAGGAATGTGGATCAGTGAGATTCCGGGCGAAGGTCAAAAAAATTCCTATAACTTTCACAACTTTTCTCATTCAATCCTCTAACTACACAAGTTTCTGTTTGAGTCCTATACATTTGAAAACATTTGCATTGTTCGTCCTATATTTATTGGATGGCCTCAATGGAAATCCTATGTGACATATAACAATGTTAAAAACAAGCAAAAATATCAAAATTAGTCATCTAACTTGGTAACTTTTCTAATTAATTTTCATAAGAAAAAAAAACCTCAATTTTTCCCCACTGCCTGACTCGCCATCTCGGCACAACTCTCTCTTTTGCTCCTCCCTAACCTTGCCAGCACCAACATTGATCAGTTTTATCTTTCCCTTCTTCTTCCTCTATAAGTATGAATAACAGGGGTTTACAACCTTGTCAGAAAAACTATACAAATTTCATATATTTTTTTATTGCAGATATACAAAAGAGATATGAGATCAAATTAAAATTCATATGGAGTTGAAGAAAAATATTACAGCGAACAAGTTCCACCGGATAAAAGAATTGTTTTAATTTTTTAGTATGATTAACATCTCTCTACCAAAATTGATTACCAAATACGAACAGTAAAATGAACATCTTGTTTGGCTAGTTCCCCATGTATATATGACTAAAAATAAAAATTAATTCCTCAAAATACAAACTTAAAGAAGGGATGACTACCAAATCAGGCATCATCATTATCAGCCAAACCATGCATAAAATTACTATCATGGAAACTTGAAAAACTACCATATTAGAAAACATAATACTTGAAATGCTACCTACAATCTTCATATGCAGATGATCCCTTGGTAATTTAACTATATAAGGCACTTGTTTAACTGGAACATTAAAAACAAAGGCAGGAAACTGAGATGTGGAAGGTGTAATCTACCAGTAATTTTGAAATTACCATTACAGAACAGTTGGTAATGGCCGTTGGTAAATGTCTTTTTTTTAGTGGTGAATCTTAGCACAAACCTGATGGCCCTTGGCTAGTTAAAAGCTAACCATATGTTGTAAATATCAATTAGAGCTTTGGATAATGTTTGCCTAATCTAATTGAAACCTTAATATGGGAGTAATTCAAAAGGAAATGCCTCGACTTCAATAATTAAAGGTTCATAAGGACAAACTCAGAGTATAACCAGAATTAGTTTCCATAGGGCTTTGTGTTGAACAAGTCATGTGGCTAATAAACGGCTAGGTTGACTGAGTTGGGGGTCAGTTCATTTTTTAGTTCCGTCAACACCATGACATCTCCCCGAAAAGTTTTAGCATGTGTTCCCAAAAGGAAGAACAAGAGAAGAAGAGAAAATGAGGAGAAATTAATAAAATTCATGGAGCTAAGTTAGGATAAAAATGTGTCATACCATCATTTACTTAGGCTTGACATGTGGACAACATTTGCCATGTCTTTATCCTGCGTGATCAACGTGACGATAATGAGCAAATTTGTAAAAAAAGATAACTTGGATGATTGATTTAATTGCTAAAAAATTATGGTGGCCAATCTGCCTGTTTCACAAGCATGGGTGGAATATTTGTCCTTTTTGCACTACTAAAAAACCCCTTTTTTCCAATGGGCCATTTTCCAATGGCCAATCCGTTGGAAACTTCAAATGTGCAAAGCCGTTAAAAACTATGAAAAAAAATTGTAAGATGTAAAAAAAATTTCCAATGGTCAAAGTCATTGGAAAATATGTAGGTCAGGTAGTCCCTTTTCTCATTTATTGTTTCCAACAGCCCTGGCCGTTGGAAACATTTGGTGAATTTCTCTAACAGCCTAAGCCGTTGGAAACTTTCTTGGTGAATTTTTCCAATGGCCAAAGCCGTTGGAAATATTTTGTGAATTTTTCCAACAGTTTAAGCCGTTAGAAATACTTTGTGAATTTTTCCAACGACCTAGGCCATTGAAAATATTTTATGAATTTTTCCAATGGCCTAGGCCGTTGGAAACATTTGGTGAATTTCTCCAATAGCCTAGGCCATTGGAAACTATTTTGGTGAATTTTAAGCTGTTGAAAAAAAAAATTAAAATATTTTGATATATATATGTCACATACACACACACACACACATTTATATATATGCATATTTATATTACATTGATATTGATATTTATATATATTTATATAATATATCATAATATATATTTATCATAATACATATATATTAATACGTATATATATCTTACACATTATTATTATATTTATACATAGTATATGATATATGATGTATATGCCATACATATATTATTATTTATTTTTTATTATTATTATTATTATTATTATCTATATATATATATATATTATATAATAAATATTTTATCATATATATGATATATATTAACATATATATCACATATATTAATCTGTCATATATATTATACTACAAGGTTTTCATATATTATAATGTATGTAAATATATGGGTTTAATGTATATAAACATATTATAATGTTTCATATATTATAATGTCATATAACATATATATTATACTATAATATAACTTAAACCATATATATTATAACCCAGCCCAAATATTAAAGCCCAGCCCATATAATTGATAATTATATTTATAATTATTTCTTAAAATAAATATAATAGATATTTAATGATAATTGTCACATGTGGTTTTATTGATGATGATGATAATAATAATAATAATAATAATAATAATAATAATAATAATAATAATAATAATAATAATGTAAATACTTATGAACATATTACTACGTATTTATATGTCATAATATGTATTTATCATAATATATTAGTATAATATATAATTTATCATAAATATAATATATCATATGTTAAAATGTATCATAATATACTAGTATAATACATAATTTATCATAATATATCATATAGTCAAGTATTTTATAAATATATTTTTATATGCAAATATATATATATATATTATATTGATATTGATATATTTATCATATGTATTTATGTTGTATGTATATATGTCATACACACACATATTAATGTTTTGTTAAGAATAATAATAATAATAATAATTATTATTATTATTATTATTATTATGATAATATAATACTAACAATACCACTATATAACCCAACTTACTAGGCCCAAATTGGCCCAAAACTAACATAGCTATATATACATACATTATCCCTCTCCCTCACCCTCACCCTCTCGCCTCCTTTACTCTCTTCTCCGTCTCAGACCTCTCTCTCGCGTCTCTCATTTCTTTACTCTCTTCCTCTCCTTCTACTCTCTTCGCTCTCCGTTTTCTGCTCTCTTCGTCTGTGCTCTCGACTTGCTTGCTTGTCTCTCTCTCATCGCTCTGCTCCGTCTTCTCTCTGTCTCAGCTCTCTGCCTATTCGCCTGTCTCCCCTTCGTCACTGCGCTCCGCTCGCCAGTCATCGCCCAAATCTGCACTAGATCCGTCGTTCTCCTCTCTGCTCGCCGCTCCTCGCCCAAATCTGTTCTAGATCCGTTCATCGCCATCGTTCTCTTCTATGCTCTCTGTCGCTCGATGTTCATCATTCGCCGTGTCTCTCTCCTGCTCGCCATCAACCTTGGCTCCTTGCTCTGCCACCCTTTTCGACTGCCGCATTTGCAGATCTGCTATTTCAATTTTTGTTCTTTGTTTTTTCAATTTTAGGGATCTCGTTATATTTTGTGCTTTTGTTGTATTTGTTCTGTTTTATTTTATATTAGTGCATATTTTTTTCAGTATAATTTTTCTTATTTTTTGCTGTTTATGTAATTTTTCTGATTTTGTTATTTCTGTATTTTTATGTATTTTTTTATAATTGTGGTTTTTTGCCTTCTCGTTTTGAATTTTGTTGTGTAATATAAGATATAATTTTTTTATTTTTTTGTCATCTTATAAAATACTACCTCCGTCCCAAAAAACTTGAAACATTTGACTGGGCACGGAGATTAAGGTGTATGTAATTTGTGTTAATTTTTTATGTAGTAAAAGTTTAAATAATGATTAAAAAATAAAATATTCTTTTTTGGGTTTTGTGCAGTGAGAGATTGAGTGAATATTAAAAAAAAGTCTTTATTGGGTTTTGTGTAAAATGATTATTTAATTGTTTAAAATTTTCCAAAAGAAGAAACGTTTCAACCTTTTGGGACATCCCAAAAAGGAATATGTTTCAAGTAAACTGGGACGAAGGGAGCATAAAATATAATTTAGGACTATATAAACTATATGTTTTATATATATAAATATTTTTTTGTTTTCGTTTAAAAAGTTTCCAACGGCGAAGGCCGTTGGAAAAACCTATTATATAGGCCAAATATGTATGTGAACTTCGGTCGTTGGAAATTTGCAACAGCCCAATTTCCAATGGCTGACCGTTAGAATTTCAAACGACTATGTGCTAGGTCGTTAGAAAAAAAATTCCAACGCATTGTTTTCCAATGGTCCTATTTCCAACGGCTTTGCGTTAGAAATTCTCAAATTTTCAACGCAAAGCCGTTGGGAAACCTTCATTTTTAGTAGTGTTGCCTTTCCGTAGATATATCAAATTAACACCTCTTTTATCTTATTCATTATTTAGAGAATGAGATGATAAAGCTATTAGAGTGAAAAATCACTCAATATTCTCTAAAATAGAGAAAATTTTCGATGAGAAAGCTGTTGGAAATATTTTAAGAGATTATAAGTTACAAAAATTCCAAATTAGCCAAGTTAGCCAAACTCCAAAAAGTGGGACTAAAGTACCATATTCAATAGCTAATCTAATGTTTTTATTTTAAAATGAGAAAAATATATTGCAATAGGCATAGACATTACAATGAAAATCATAGATATCATGGATAAACCTAGGTCATCCATGTTAGTCTCATGTGAGACCCATTGTCACAGACAATTCAGATTCGTCTGTGACATCTATTATTTGTTCTCCTATCACCATCCTTTAAAATATCCCAATTTATTGTTCACTTTGTAGATTAGAAAATAAAAATTTATTTTTTTACTATTATATTCCTATTTTAATGTATAAAAGTTAAATCAAAAAAATATAGAACTATTAAATAAAGGATATGATTAGCAAAATACTCATTTTGATCCATTAAGTACGGCATTTATTATAACTTTAATATTTTAAATTATAAGGGATAATTAATGCACAATAATCATAATAGGACATTAACTCTCTCATTTTGTGTGTGTGTGTGTGTGTGTGTGTGTGTGTTTTGGTACTTCTACGAGATATTTCAACCTACTCTCATTTAGATGTCATGTGTCTGCCTACACCTACAGGTGGACTTGGCTTAACTCGGTCAAGGCATGGCTAGACCTAACCTGAGGGCAGGCACGGGAAGTGGTGGGCTATTTCTGAGCCTGGGGAAGAAGGTGTGACAGGTTCCTGGCATGGCCCAGCCTGAGTCAAGGCTCAAGCTTAGACACACCGATCCCTACGTTAGGCTGGACCAGTAGTTACTCCTCCAATGGCTTCCTTTTTAAAATTTGCAAAAAGTGACAAAATTACACTTTATCCCCCTCCCCCCCAAAACGGCTCAAGCATGCTTTTTAACCCTAAATTTTTATTTTGTCCATTACAACAACTAGTTTTTTAAGGCTTTTTAGTCCAAAAAAATATAAATAAAGAGTCCCATTTTTCACACTTTCTCAAACCAACAATTGCAATCTCTCTTCTTCCAATACTACATTCTCTCTTAGTTTGTTAAAGCTCTCAAGCATTTTTACTAATATTTTCTTAATCTTTTCCTAATATATTCCAAATCTCTTCTTCATTTCTATTATTTTTTTCTCACCAATGGCATCAAGAGAAAAAGGTCAAGCCACCAACAAAGGTGTGGATAGCTCCTCATCCCACACCACTGGGCTAAGAGGTTTGTTCTATCATTAATCCAAGTCGGCCGACTGAGGTGTCCATATCCAAAATGTGGCTGATGACGACCAATTAGGCATGGAAAATTATGATTTGGGGCTTAATGATCAATTATTCGACAACAACGCTGAAGAGGTGGAGGCCACCTTTGTCAAGAATCGGATGGAAGGGAGATGACCTAACGAAACGCCAACAAGACATCACCCTAAAGCCAAGGATCCACAAGCACAAGGTAAATCATGAAGGCTAACGGCATGGGTGTGAGAGCATTTTGACCTTATCTGGGAATGAGAATCAAGGTATGAGAAGTGCAAACATTGCAACAAAAAGTTGACACACAGAAAGAACTCTAACATGGGAATGCTCAAGCGCCATATGGAGAATCCCCATACAAATCTCTACCCTAATACGACCAACAGTTCTAGTGGACAAGCACAATTTGGGAGTGCCGCCAGTGAACCAGGTATTTTTAGATTTAACCAATAAGCTTATAAAGAAGACATGATTAATTAGATGATACTTATTGAGAAACCCTTCTCACAAGTGGAGGATCCTTATTTAGAATCTTGGATTAGATATCAATTGAACCCTACATTTAGAAAAATATCTAGGAGTACCACTAGAAGGGAGATCTTTAAATTATTTGAAGCCAGAAAATCTAACTTGCAAGCATATTTCTCAAGTCTAGATTATTGTGTGGCATTCACTAATGATATGTGAAGATCTCCTATAGGACAATCATTTTATTGTGTGACTGCTTATTAGATTAATAATGATTTGGTGATGCAAAAATGAATTCTCTCATTTAGATGCATAGAATCTGATCATATTGATTATTATATCTACAATTGCATCTTCAAAACTTTGCATCAATTTTTTTTGTGCAAATAAAATTTTGTGGATTTCATTTGACAATGTCTCAAACAATAATGTCACCACTCAACTTTTGAGTCAACAATTGAAACCGCATCTAGAAGATACATGTGTTATATTTTAAACCTATGTATCCAAAAGGGGTTGGAAGTTTTGTAAACTGAAATTGTTCCTCGTTGAAATTCATTACAGTATCTGATATCAAGGCCCAAAGAATATCATGAGTTCAAAAAGTTTTGTCTTGAACACATAAGGATTTTAGTTTGAAACAGTTTAAATTAAATTGTCCAATCCAGTGGAACTCAACTTATTTGATGTAGACAGATGCATATTCATTTACAAATTTATTGTTCATTTTCTTAAATATGAAGTTGAATTATGAATTTCTTATAGTAAAAATGTGGGAGAAATGTTTCAAAGCATGTGAATTGCTAAATTTTTTATAAAACAACCAAATTTTTCTCTTGTGTTTATTACCGCACTATTCGTCAAATTTGTTACATCTGATAAACATTACTTATGTTTTATATTAATTTAAAGATGATGAGTTTTTGAAACCCACTGTGAAAGCCATGAAAGAGAAATGGCTTTAATATTTCAAAAAAATTCCCCCAAACTTTTTAGTTACATCTTTGTTTGACCCATATGCCAAATTGTCTAGCACAAACACATTGCTTGAGAGCCTTTTTCACACTTATTTAGACATGAAGCATGTTAATGTTCTAGCTATATATACTACTGTTGACAATTATTTGTAAGTTTTTGTACAAGTTGTATTATGAGCAGCATTCAGATAAAGTAGGGTCCAAAACTCCTCAAACGGTAAGTTCAAGAATGTCTGCCTCATTAAGGTTCAATCTCGTATTCCAAACGCTAAAACATTATCGGCTAACTACTTTGAGTCCAGCTGAAGTGGATAATTATCCTAACATGTCATTTGAGTTGAGAGATATTGAAATATTGGAGTGATGGAAACAAAAAAAAAAAAGTCAAGATTTCTAATATTGTCCATCGTTACTCAAGATTCTAATAGCATCAATCTCAGTTGTACCTTCCTAGGTAACTTTCAGTGTAGGTAAATGCATAATATCAAAAAAGCGATTAAAAATGACACCAGAGGTAATTGAAGTACGCGTATGAAATCAAGATTGAGATCTTACTGTAACTCAGAAGACAAAAGAAGCCCCAATGATAAGGTGATATCAAATGACAATGCTTGATTTGTTTTCTTTATCATTTTTAAACTTTAGTTTATATTTAATCTGAATATAATGTTAAACATATACCTTAGGTTTTAATTTTCAGTTATTTTTGGAACGTTTCGTCATTTTCTTCTAATTGTAAATATCGTTTTACTTTTAAATTAAGAAAATTTACTTTGGCGGTGCCCAGATGATGTTTGTCCAAGGCCTAACCAATACAAGCCCAGGCCCGTCCGAGTTGGCCCACTGCCCACCACCGCTTACACCAACTTGACTGGAGGCTCGCGCCCAAAAAATAACCCGAGGCTAATTAACCAAATTAAGCATGGGTTCAAGCTAAATGCAGGCCACTTAATTTTTCAAAACACAGGCAACTACCAAACAAAGGAAAGGAAAAGCAAGTCTCAGAATCTCCAAATTCCAACAAGGGTCTACCAGTTTCCAAGTAAATCTACAAAGTAGCAGGCCGAGACAGCTGCTCTGCATGCGGTTTCCGAGCTAGGAAGAAATACATAGGCGTAAATATCTCCCTCCTGAAAATTAAATAGCCAAAACATTAATCCACAACAGTTGACAAAACTGGGAGAAAGGGGGAGTGGGGGTGCTAGCAAGAAGCAACTATTCTGAGAAATACGCAAAGGATCGAGTCTCAACTACACTAGGAATGCATCAGAGTGTATTTATGTGTCTTTTAATCGTTGTCCGGCTTCGTTTATTGGTTTAAAGAGTGACAGCATCCTTAGCTTCTACCCTAAATGAAGCAAAAGGTGAGGAATTTGGGATTTGGCAAAGTTTCTTTTGGGACGCAGCCAGAAAGCTTATCTCAAAGAACGATGTAGGAGCAAATATAGAAAAGGCAAGATGATGCCTGTTATCCTATTCTTTGTTACTTTCCGCATTTATTTCTATGGCTTTCCCCCCAGAATATCCGGTTTCTGGTTTTCTTCTAGGTTGGCATGAATTCAGGATAATGTAATAATGTACCTTCCACCTTCAACCAATCCTTCAGCTGCATTCTCCAGAAAAGCTTGAACCCTTTGGCTTCCCTTTGGTGCGAGTCCCACGAACTCTAGAGCCTTTACCTATCAAATATGAGCACGTACCTGAGAATTGCTTCCCAATGAAAACGCACTACTTCCAAAGTTTCACTTTTCGCCAAGGTGGAAAAGAGAGAAAAGTTGAAAAGAAAACAAAAAATAAATAATAGGAATAGAAAAGAGAATTCTATGTTACCATATTTCTGGTGATGAAACGTCCAGCTGTTGTTAGACGGAAGCTACTGATCGAGAAATTATTTTTGTCCAATGGCAAGTACCATGGAACAGATGAATCCACAGCAAGATCTTTCTCCCATATTACCTTAACAATGGTGAAAAAGGCAAGGTCACACAACAGTTCAAGCCATCATCCATCCAAATTCTGGTCCAGAAGGGGAAAAAAAAAGTTACCACCTCAAAGCCAGCTTGCTTTAGAGCTTCTATGCATTTTTTGGTCAATCTGATATCTGGAAGGCCATCACCAATCTCAATTTCGGCCTGTGTCACGGGATTTCAACTTTTACGCTCCATCAAGTTATTATAGTAAAAAGTCATTTTCGGTTCATGCATGACAAACCTTTATTTTTTGGTGTTCTTGGTTATTGGGATCAAAAGCTTCTGTCATGCACCACTCATATGCAGCGAAACATTGGCCAGGCTTCAATACTCTGTAAATCTCCTTGTAGCATCCCACCTATCCAGAGATACATATAGAAGGAACATTACTAGCACAAATCAGTATCAATGGTTAAACCTTTACAACTGACTTAGCAGAAAAAGTCAGAAATTATCTTCTATAATCAACCAACATACAGCATCTGGCGCATGGCATGTAGCTTCAATTGCATAGACTGCATCAAAGCTATTGTCATCAAATGGCATTTTCATGAAGTCAGCCTGCATAATGAAGAAAAAAGAAACAATTAGAAATTAGTTAATGTTATCTTATATTGCAGTCCTGAAGTACGTTACAAATTTTGCAACAGGCTTGAGTGGGGAAAGTATCATAAGAGCTTTGAAGAATATTATAAAAGGAAGCAATTGAACTTCTTGGGAAGGTTCCAGACCTTTATGAAGTTGCAAGTCTTGTCTACTCCAGCAATACGATTCAGTGTCTGAAGAACAGCAAATGTTAAGAAGCAATTAAGCATGTTCTGTTTCAGTACTCATGTATTCACCTTAAGAATGTCAATAGAGGTCTATCATGGAAGTCAGAAGGCTATAATATTGTCCAGAAGTTGCCTTCAGAAAAGAAACTTATATTATAATAGCCAAAGCCATTTATATCTAACTTCATTGATAACAAAGCAAAAAACTGAAACTTCAGTAGCAAGGGATAAAGTAAAAAATACACACCTTTCCTCTAGTTATCTGATATTCATTGTTATTCAACCCTGTCACTGACGTTGAACTGAAAAATTACCATCACAGTCACTGTTAGGGTATTTTAAGGAACCTTTTC
Source organism: Aquilaria sinensis (assembly GCA_005392925.1). NCBI lineage: Eukaryota > Viridiplantae > Streptophyta > Magnoliopsida > Malvales > Thymelaeaceae > Aquilaria > Aquilaria sinensis. The sequence continues at coordinate 125,467 of SMDT01000326.1, forward strand.
CCTTCAAGAAAAAAAAAAATCCTACCAAACGAGAGAGATTTCAGAAAAAATCTATTAACTTTATATTTTTATATCAGAAGTGAAATGTTAATGCCAATTATCCAGAAAGAAGTTATAAATCACACAAATGGGTGTCCAAAGCTCTACGCTAGGTACATAGTATGTTCCTTCCTCATTATGCCCTTCAGGGATAGTGGAAGTTAACACTAGCAACAATAAACTATTCCCATTTTCCCTTTAGGGAAGTGGTGAGGGCACCAATTATACCATACAAAATTTACATTTGACAAAAAGAAAGCAATGTTTTCTTAACACGGTAATGAAACTAATAATAAATTGATCCTTTATAGGGGAAACAACTTGGTTCTTCAATCACTACGACATGCACATATGGGCCTGCTCACGGGGACAAACACAGACCCGTTGACTCCACTATGTTTATCTTTTTTGGTAATAGAAACTTTATTAAGGACCGCAGATAAAGCCAAAATTGACTCCACAACGTGAATCATGTCATACTGAACAAGGAACAAAATTTTAGCAGTTAAACAGCACTCAGAATGATCTGTTGCTACCTGAATCTGGCAATTTCCCTCAAAGGACCTCCAATTCCACATCCTACATCCAATACCTAATATGGAAAACAATAATATTAATGCCTTGAAGATTCAGAATTTCAGATTAACACATTCTCAACAATGCTTCATAAGAACCAGATCAACCTTTTGTCCAGGCTTCAGACCAAGTTGTAGAGCAAGAAAATGTTCATGCCGCTTGATGCTCTCGCGAAGGGACTCTCTGTTCCACCTGGAACAATAAAAAATTGAAACTCAGGATTCCCAGTAGCAACTGAAAAAGCAATTGCTCAGCCTCACTGATTCAAAGAATAGACGATGGAAACTGGATACCTATGAGCAAAATGGAAAGACTCTCCCCATCCAAACTCATAAAAGCTGGTCACAAGATCATAATACTTGTTAACCTGAAATGAACGACCCCTTCATTAGGCATATATACGGCCTAATTAAAAAAAAATCTTGTTTTATAGCATGTTACAGAGAAGTGGTTTCCTAGACAGGAGAAATGCAATTAAGGTAGCAAAAACCGTCATCTGCAAGACCTGGCATGAGAAAAAAAATTGAAAAACCATGTGCTTTAAAATATTGCACTAGAGAACTATCTGCTTCTGAAAATAGATGCAAAGCTTCAACAAAAAAGGATATTATGTTTCACATAGCACATGATTACAGTAACTATTTTTATGAAATAATGCCTCAAGACACTTAGGCGGAGAAAACCTATGATGATTCAGTGACAACCAGTTTTGGTATACCATCACATTATTCCCTCACAGGCAAGTGGCATTAACGAGGGAATCCAACATAAAGTGCTTTTGCATGAACTTAGGAACTTATAGAGCCTATCTGAGACTTCCGAAAGCTTGTTGTGCTATTAACTTCATGCCTGACAATCTCAATGTAGTTGGGATTAATGTGAAGAATGATGATGACAATGATGGTGATGCAGCAGTAAAGTACTCTTTTATACAGAAGCTAGCAATAAACACTTAATAAGGGCCTCTCTTACCATGTCAGCATAATTGGCTTTTCTATCTTCTTCCTCACCCCCGTAGAAAACATGATACTTCTCATACCTGAATCAGTAAGACATGCTTGACTATAAATAATTCAAAACAAAAAGCTATGTCTGGAAATAGAAGATAAGCGCGCAGGAAATGCAACATTATTCATCACTATGCAATGAGCTCATCAGAGTATGCATCAAAACCTTCTTCAACACAAGAACCTTAACAAGTATTAACCTTTTACTTCAAACTCTCATATATGTTCCATCATGTGCTGCCGAAGATCTCTTACCAGCCAATCAATGAACCCGCCCCCACACACACACACACACACACAATAACACACAAACGTGCATGCAAATGAAGAAAGCCTGACAGAAACATTGTTTTGCTTCTTGAAATTGCCAACAGCTGCAACCACCACCAAAACTATTACTACAGAAATTAGAAAATAACAATCGATACAATTATTACTGCTTAACTAAGAGGTGGACCCCCCTCCCCCACAATAACACACACACGTGCATGCAAATGAAGAAAGCCTAACAGAAGCATTATTTTGCTTCTTGAAATTTCCAACAGCAGCAACCACCACAACCACCACCAGAACTATTACCACAGAAATTAGAAAATAACAATCGATACAATTAATGCTGTTAACAGAATAATAGCAACATCAAGAGAAGTTCTAGATGCCATGCAACGTTATAAACACAAGAGATGGACTGGTGGTGGTCGGCTTGTTCACGGGCCTGGTTCAGATGTGGGCTACATTAACATTAACACCGGAAAATATTTCGTTTGGGACGGCAACAACTTGGCCGGCCACACACTAGGACTTGTCTATCAATCAACTGACTCCACACAATCGCGTCATGTCAAGCCAGAAGAATTCCCAATGAATTATAATATAGGCCAGAAAAGGAAAGATGAGCAATGTGATTAGAGCAAAATTAGTTCGGATCGGAAGGAAAACGCTAGATCGGCGTTCTGATTCAACAAAACCCAGGAAGAAATCTCACAGACAAGTTTCAGAAACACAAAATCTATGTTGGCCTGGTCGTCTTTCGTTTTGAAAACACGTGCTTCCGTGTGAGGTTAATATATGCATGCTTGTTCATTACTCTATTCTTCGGGTCAAGCGTAAGAATATGTAATTAAATAACTAAAAAGAAAATTAAACAAAAGGACTCGGTAGAGAATGCCGTAGAAAAAGGTAGTCTGGATCAAAAAAGAAAGGAAAAAGAGAAAAAAAAAAAAAAAAAAAAAAAGGAAAAGAATCAAAGGGATTACTTTTCGACGGCAGAAAGGACTTCGGCTTTGTCGATCTTGCCGCCGACGCCTGACGCCAGATCGAACGCACCAGTCTTCGACATTCTCGCAAGCCTGACAAAAGAAAACGGCAAGAGAGAGTCAGATGAAAAGAGGTCAGAATTGAGATCGGAGACTAGTAAGCAGCAAAATGGACATGTAATAGCGAGAAATAAAGCTCTGCGACCAAATGCAGATCTGGTGGTGACAACATACTCTGACCGGTGATCAGAATGTAAGAGACAAGTGATGGGAGAGAGCTGAGGACTGAACAGAACAGCCTTCAAGTCGCTGATTGGAGGGCTTATATATACATACGAGGGATGAGCATGGGTTGGGTAAACCTGAAACTGAAATTGAACCACCCTTAGTGGGTTGGGTTGGGTTGGTTAAAAATTGATCATGGTTCTTGGGTTGGTTCCACATATAGGAGAACCGACGGTTTTTGGGTTGGTTCTGGTTCCATATGGAACCAACCCGAGATGGAACCGAACTCGAGATATATATATATATATAATAAAAATTATAGTATTACTAATATATCTACACACACATATTTCTTTGAAATATTATGATGGTTATTTTGTGTTTTTATATTAAACTCTTAAATTGATGTTCCAAATTGAAACAGTATGGAAGTTGTGAGATCATTTACGAAATTTTTCCATATTCACTTAAATTACTTTGCTTTATAGACCTACCACTCCTAAATCATTTTGCTTTCGATTTTTTATTCCAGAATACTTTTTATGACACAATTATGATATTTTTTTCATTTGATTCATACAAAATTAAAAATTTATGATATCGACATATTTTAAGTTTTAATACTGAAGGAGATGGTCTTAAAGGCTCAGTTTTTTATATTGAATGTCATACCAATATTGGAATTACTGGAATGAAGTAAACTAGTTGAGATAAAAGATGCCCCACAAGCAACTCTTTTACTCTTTTGAACCATTTTTGTAAGAACAATATTTTAAACTCTTTTGAATGTATCTAAGTACGTATATTTAAATATTAATTTAATTGTATATTATGTTAAATATGTCATAAAACTGATTATGGATATAGATTTATTGAATTTTGGTGTTGTTATAGGTATATGGTATAAACCGAAAAACCCGAGAACCAGAACTGAGAAACTCAGAACCATGGTTCTGGTTCTGTTCGGTTCTCGGTTCTGGGTTGGGTAGAAAATTTTGAAACCGAGGCAATTTTGGGTTGGTTCGGTTCCACCATAAAACCGAACCAACCCGACCCATGCTCACCCCTAAATTACACACTTGGATCTCACTTTGGTTTGGTAGTGTTCTATTGAAATCTTGGCCAAAGTGCACTATTGATCCTCAAATGTACCTACAGCAGACGAGTTAGCCCCTAAACTTGAACTTAGCGTAGAAAAACTACTGATAAGCATTCGATTGGTTCAGTTTGAAATTATTATGAACACAAAGATCTAATCAGTTTTTATTTTTATACGATGTACCCAAATTGTCCGAATTGCATATTAGATCCGATCTAAACTATTCGAACTACATTTTAATTTATTCAGTTTGATTTATTCAATTTCTTTTTCTAAAACCATAAGCATATTATAAATAAAAAATATAAGATAAACATTCATAATTTTATATTTCATACCCAAAATTAGAAAACCACCACCAACGTATAGTCCAATATTATAGGGCAATAACTTTATATAGGTAAGGTCAATATGGATAATAGTAAAATATTTGTTACTATTTGGTCTATTTAGTTTATTCTATTTCAAAAATAGGAAACAATAATTGATCCAATAATTAAACATGAAATTTAGTTTTGATCTAAACTAATGGATCTTCAAAAAGAATAATTGAACCATCTTATCCCGATATAATCAGCTTTTTTAATTTTCTTGTTTTTATCCACACAAAAAAAGTTCACACCTAAAAAAAAACCTTGAACTTTTCAAAACTCAGGTGAGTTAGTCCATTTTGGATGAAAGAGATGCACATACACTCACATGACCTAACACCATCACATTGCTTGTTTATATGTGTGAAACTTGTGAAGCCCTCATCATCAAACCCTAAACTCCCACGAGGTCAAATGAAACCAGGGTTTAAGCATAGCATAATCCCCAAACCCATCTTGTAAAATTTCCCAAATCACACCATCTTGGTGCTCTAACTTCTCCTACCAAAGCTCTCATGTTGATGACTGTGAGCAAATCGACAACCCACCACCTCCAAAGGTCACGCTTGCTCATTGCACATCATCACTGTTCTTAAGAACTCCGACCTCAATTCTAGATGACAGCAAGATATACAGATGATAGTATGATGGTCATGAAGGGTTGAACCATTATCTTCTTGCTTGTCATATGAATGGCATAAAACACATGTTGTCTCCCATCTTTGTGCGGTCAACAACCACGCTTAACCTTAATGCCCTTCTTCAACAACCCAAATCTAATTTTCTAAATTTGTTAGATCATGTGAGAAATTTGGTTATGGAGATCAAGTTCATTGGCATTGAATGAGGCAATAGGTAGGTTCACCATAGAAAAAAAAAAGTAAGGTGACAGCTCAAGTCCATTGCTAGAGGGTGAGAAATTGACTACTAAAGGCATCAACGGTCAGCACAATTTCATTGCTAGAAGATGTGTTTGGCGTGAAATTGTAAAGGATTCTATTGATTTGAGGCAAGAGATCTTTATCACAAAATAAATTTGTCATTAATTTGGGGGCTTATGAGTACTAGCTGACAATTCTTTTGTAATAAAATTTGGAGGTACCTCTCCTTTCTTTCTTTTTTTTTTTTTTTGTAACTTTCAAGTTAGTAAATATATTTCTTCCTAAAACTTACAAACAAAAATAATTACATTAATTAATATACTACGTACATATGTCTAATTAGAAATACTAACTCATCATTAACTCTTCATATATAATCCACCACCATAAAAAAATTTGACAAAATTGCCCCCACCAAAACTCTTTCTATCCCTTCAGAAATCCTACCTCATTCCCGCCGTCACCGCCATCGCTACCTCTGAATCTTTCGTCATTACTCGCATCTGTATAAATGTCAAAGATAAAGATGAAAAATGTCTAAAGCAATTAGAAAAAGTTTACTAACGAGTATGTACAAAACATTTGAAAAAATATGCAAATAATCTGATCTCTTCACATAATATAAAAAACATTTGTTCTTTTCAAAAATAAAATGTAAAAGTGTTTGAATAAATATATTAAAGCATCTATAATAATAGGTAAAAGTATCTAAAGTAATATGTAAATAATTTATTATCTTAAAAATAAAAGTGTCTGAAACAAAAAATAAACGTGACTGGATAAATATGTAAAAAATTTGTTATTTTCAAATTTAAAAATGTTTGCAAGAATAAGACAAGGTGTCTAAATGAATTTGTAAATGTGTCTTAACAAAATTACAAAAGAGTAAATGAAGATGTAAAAGTAAAAAATTGTGCTTGTCTTTTTCCTAGAAGAAGCCGGCGATTTCTCGCCATTTCCTGAAAGCTTTTCTTGGAGATTTCTCGTCATTTCCTCTTTCTCCTTCTTCAGTCGCCGCTTATCGCTCCTGCATCTACCTTCACTGAAACCGCCTCCTCTACTGCTCCTCTCCACTTCGGTCACCAATTATGATACAGAAGTATGTCATCAAAAGATTTTATTATTCCTTATGTCCCCAAATTGTTTAAAATACTCAGATTTGGCATATAGATAAGATAAAATAAAATGCTTGTGTGCTATTTATACTTTAACCCTTCACTTTTTACACAAAAAATAAGAAAGATGAAAAAAATGAATACTGAAATGATAGTTTGAAAGTTAATATAGTAAATTAATTTACTTGTAATATTTAATAAAATATAAAATATAATATATTGTAAATAATTTGACATGGAGGGAGTGATAAATATGTTCCTTGAATTTATGTTTTTGAATAGTTACTTGACAGTTTAGTGGATTGCACATAGTTTTGATTTTTTTTCTACATTTAGAAACATCTTTATAAATTTTAAGTGAGGGTATTTATGGTAGTCTATAAAAGATAGAGAGTCATTTGCATGTTTTTCAAAATATTGAGGAAATTAAGCTATATTAATGTTTTTTATCAACAGAAAAATGGTTGTGTTAAGCAAGGTTTTAAATTTCGTATCGAAAGTTATACCGTTTTTAAAATTATATAGTATGGTCTGGGGTACCGGTATCATCTTAGTGATACATCTTGGATATACTGATTTATAATAAATTATATGTGTGTGTGTGTGTGTGTGTGTGTGTGTGTGTGTGTCTATATCACACATATATATAAATAGAACATATCAACACATGATACACAAATATATTGAAAGTCCCAATATTCAACACATAAGATCTCAAATAACACATGAAACATAACAATACATTATAAACTATATATATATATATATATATATATATGTATGTATGTATGTAAATATCACATATATATAAATAGAACATATCAACACAAATATATTGAAAGTCCTAGTATTCAACATATAAGATCTCAAATAGCACATAAAACATAACAATACATTAAAATGTCTCAACTTCCAATTCAAGTTCAATATAGGAAAAAAAAAGTTTTAACCATCATTAAGTTCTACATAGTCATATTGTGATATTGCTGACACATGTGGAGGCTCAGCCTTAGGTTCATCTTTTTCATTAAAAGGAGGAATTTCAATTGCAAGGTCAACGTTCGTTGCTCCTAAATTAGTAATAGGCTTTTTCAAACTAATCCAATCAACAGCAATATCATTTTTATTTAGCAATGTGGTTCCTCAATAACCCAATCATCTATCACATCAATATTATCAAGGCTTATAGAATCCAATAATCATGAGGTCATATTCATTATCCTATCAATAAAAAAATATTATAATTAATACAATAACAAAATAACCAAAAGTTGTAAAGGCTATAGTATATTGAAAAATTACCTTTCTTAAAGCTTGAAGTTATAATGAAAAAAAATTAAATCATTTAACCTTTTGTACTATAGTCTGTCGTGGCACTTTGTATGAATGAACTCGAACATACTCTAATTCGTCTAGCATCCCATTGCATTTGTACATTGACTGAGTAGTCGCTTAGCAAAACTTTGCAACTTCGGAGTTTCATTTTCAAATGAATCCCACCTATAACTATTTATTAGGAAAATCAACAAAAAAATATATTATAAACTATTAACAAACTAAAGACCAAAAAAATAATAACCAAATAAATAAAATGATACAATATATACCTGAATTTAATTTTTGTCTTGTATGAATAGAAATTGATGATCTAAACTGACCAATACTATTTTTATAATCTTCAAATTAAATTGTGATTTTCTGTTGAACAGTATAGTTAGGAACATGTTTCGACACACAATGAAAGAAGTCTATAGAAACCTGTATCTTCCTATTAAAGTCATACTTGAACTAATTTTCAGGATTAAGAAAGCAACTAGTTGCATGCAATGGAGATTGTATTTGTCTATCCCACATTGCATTAATAACATCTATCTATGGTTGGTATGAAGACACTTGGTTTTGGAACTTTTTTCTAATTGTCTCATTTACTTGGTCCATGGCTTCAAAAAAATAACTCATACTTGGCTTCGTATCGCCATCAACAAGTCAAAGCACCTTAACAAGTGGTTTACTTACTTTCATTATGTGCTGACACATAATCTAAAAATCTATATCCTCAAGAATAACCGGCGAAATCTTTCTTCCTCTATTGGGTTTTACAAAACTTGAATTCATCCAAGTAAGACTTGCAAACATTTACATAAGTGCTATCTTAAATGTTAAAATGCACTGTATGCTAAGGAAATTGGTGGCAAACCTTGTAATACAGGGGTGGCAAAGATCTCTACCACATGTATATTTTCTTCTGATCAAAGCAAGTACCCATGAGTGATTATAAATGAACTTTTTGATTTTTTTTAGCTTTTTGTACACACTCATCAAGGTGAGGGAAGCTATTCAGGGTTAGCAAAGTTCTTTAATAGTAAGTCAATGTAATGTGCAACACAAGGTGTCCAAAAGAGAGTACTATACTTGTCTTGCAATTTTTTTCTAGCACTTTTGTATGATGTATCATTAACAATAATGAATTGCACAACATTTTCAAGACCTACTTGTTGAACAACTTCATCAAACATTTTAAACAAAGTCTCAGCATCTTTTATAAGTCTAGAAGTATTAGTAAATTTCAAGAACATGGTACCTTTTAAGCTATAAACCAAAAAAACTAATAATTGATTCTTGCCTTTGGTTTGTCCATCCATCAGCGAATATAGAACAACCATAAGTTTTTCATATTATTTTAACATCAAAGAGATATTGTTAAACTTTATTCACACTGTCTCTATGCAATGTACCTTTAAGCTCATAGACATTTGGGCCTTTAAAACCACTTCTTATACTTGCAATTACAACAATCAATGGCCGATAAAACTTTGAGTTCGAAGTATTAAAAAAAATATTAGCATTATACCACCATCTAGCCATACTCAGCCTTACTCGATACACAACCCTTTTGCATTGTAATGTACTTTTGATAGTAAGTTGGGCACCAGCAATTTCTCCTAGAGCAAAAACTTTTGACTCATTTCATTTTCTTTGAAGAATCAACCGTACTTTAACTGTTACTTGGTTGTTTCTCCCTTGTTATTGGTTGGTTTAACAAGATGTCATCTTCATCATCTTTACTGAAAGATTGATCAGCAAAGTTAGGGACTATTGGACATCTTATCTCTTTATTGATTGTCCTTCATCTCCCTTTTTCTTGTTTGCTATCATCTAAGAGTTGCTTCATTTGTCATTGAGCATTTGGAAACATTTCCTACAACTCTAGCTAAATGCTTCTTAAGATGAATGATCCCTCCACCTTTAATGAGCTTCTAATAGTATAGACAAATGCATTGGTTTCTCCTTCCTATAATGGACAAGATATTAAAACTAAAACACTTAACTTTTTTTTTCTAGTTGTAAATCCTTTTTAATTTTTTTCTTTTTGAAATTATACTAAAGAAATAATACTAAAGAAGAGTAAAACAAACATATCATTTGACGCCATTAATTCTAAAATTTTGTGTTTGAAATGTTCTGTTATCAAGAAATTATATTGACTAAAATGATGGCCAGTAGAACAAAAATAGAACTAGTTTGCACTCACAATTCATAAAGCAATAACATTAAAACCACGTGAATACAAATCAATTACATTAAACCAAACCAAACTTAAAATGAAAAAAAAGCAATAGAAGAAACCTTTAGTTAAGGAGCTTTGTTGTAGTGGTAAAGTGGAGGTGCTAGTGGATGGTAGAGGCTATGGTGGCGAAGTTAAACAAACGGGGAGTAAAAGCTTCGATAGGCTGCTCACTACTTTGTTGCCCTCTCTACTCTTGCAAGCTTAAATTGTAAAAGAGGCAGATGAAGGTGGAATGGAGGTGGTGGTGGAGTAGAATAGACGAAGAGGAATAGCTCTCTCCAACAGATGCAAACACTGTTCGGCTACCCTTTTGCAAGTTGAAATTGCAAAGCGGCAAAATGTAAATGATTTCAAAATTTAGCTATCTTAGACTTTTCATTTTTCATTTTTATTTTTTTTAAAGCCTGTACCGCATGAAAACTGGTATAATTGAGTCATCGGTATGTCGAGATATCCTATACAGATTGGTACAAACTGGTATACAATCTGAGACATTTTAAACCCATATCGTATGATTTTTGCTTCAGTATTGGTATGTACCAGCCGTACCGGCTAGTACGGTATGATATTAAAAACCAAGGTGTTGAGTTCTCCAGGCCATGCCCAGAGAATGGCCCCCATTTCCACCACCTAATGGTGAGGATGTATACTTTTGATTTGATCACTACCTACTATATCATCTTTGCAAAATGTTTTTATATAAGCACAAAAAGTATTATACAAAAAGCATATCATACAAATAAAATAGGTATATTGATGTATAATTTTGAAAAGAGCACTTAATGATACTTTTAAATTTTAAAATAAAATTATACTTAATTTCTCTTAGATTTATTGCAATGTTTATTATTTTGGGTTGTCTTAGATCTTTGCACTGTTCTTATATATATTAAATTACTTTATCATTACTTTATTTCATCTTTCTTAATTTATGTGTAAATAGTAATGCTGAAAGTGGAAACAAAATTTTTTTTCCCTTTTCTTAATCTCTATACCAAACCCAAATATTTCAAAGAATATGGGATGAAGATAACGTTTGTAATGATCCTTGACTGATTCACCATTGCCTAAATAAATGTTAAAGATGCATAACAACTTTTAAGCTTTAACTTAGTAATTAAAACTTGTAATTGCTAAAAGATCTAATGTTGAATTCCTACTCACTCATTGTCTCTCTCTTATGAATAAAAAACAAATTTAAAAATGCATTTTATAAGATCTTATGATAACTTGAACCTTAGCTCCTTTCTTTTCCAATTTCAAAACTCATTAAAAACTCATTATTTTCAATTTTTAATTTTTATTCAAAACTAATGTCATTTGAAAACTAACAATATATCTATTTAATAATCAATTGAATAAAATTTTTTATAAGGTAATTACTTTGTTTTGAATTTTTGTTGTACCCAACTTAGAGAAAATTTTTTTAATTAAAATTATTAATTTTTCCAAAAAAAAAAAAAATTTTTTGGTTTCTTTAATTTTAAAGTTTCAACTGATATACATAACTCCAATCAACAAAATCAAATTATTATTTGACCTCTTTCAAACACAAATCATTTAAGCTAATTGACCTGAGCTAAAAAAAATGTCTTCAAAACATTAGACCTTGCTACATTGACCAAATCAGATGTTCATATAGCTTTGATCAACCTAATGATAAAGGTTTAAAATCTGTTAGAAACATTTTCATAGCTCTTCCATTTACAATTCACTTCTTCTTTCTATTAATTTTGACTTGTAATATGATTATACAAAGAAGAAAAATATAAAATACTAAATTTCCCAAGCAAGGGTTGACATTAACATTATGATAAATACTCATAAGTGTATTGTTATTAAGGGTTTAAATCATCATTATACACTTTGAGTATGATTAATTTCTATATTCTGAGCATTTTTTCCACCAGGTTACTATTCATACATTTTTACTATTTACACACATTTTTACTATTCACTTGTCACTATTCACTGACTTACTGTTCATACGCGTATTCACTGTACATACGCGGTTTATTGTTCATTAATATTAATATATATATATATATTAAATAATTTTTTTTACGTAGGTAAAATCATCACTTGGCGGCCCTTCATGAGAAAAATCATATTTGGAGCTGTAGATGTCGGAACTAAGTGATTCCAAATTCATCTGAAAGCCAACACATAGATCTTTAACTCTGCTTCATTTTGTGAGCTAATTGGATCGTTTTCATTGCTGAAATCGATTATAGATGAGACCATTCGTTATTTTCGTATGCTAAAGAGAAGTTTTGGTAGAAAAATCATAACTTGAGCTACGGATGTCCGATTTGAATGAGCAAGATATTGATTTGAAGCTAAGGAGGAGATCTACAACTTCTATGCTTTGAGGAAGAGCTGATCTGATGTCTACGATGGTCAAAAAATTCAAAGAAGTTACTATCTGCTATTATTGATTTGTATTTACCTACATTTTACCATTTTATTTTTACCATTTCACCCACCCCAAAACTCTATAAATAGGCATCTTGGGGGGAGGGTGAAGGTTTCCACTTTCTTAGGCCTCCTTTATGTTTTTGTATTTTCTTTAGCTTTTCTTCTTTCTTCTTGTTTTTAATACCGAAGCTCTGTCCAAGTGTTTTCTTGTTCTTGTTCTTGTTCTTGTTCTTGTTCTTTCCTTTGATCTTTCAATTCATGTTCATTTCATCTTTCTAAATGTTGTTTACTTTTATTATGTCTAACTAATCTTCTTTTTGCTAAGGTGAAAGGGTGAAACTTTTGGTGTAGAGGTTATGATTGATTTGAATGGATCACAACATTAACGGTATTTTCTTCCTTAATCTATTTAACTTCCTTCTTTGTTAAGTAGGAGTCTTGATTTATCATAGTCAAATTATTGGCACAAAAACTGCTTGATTCCCTCTGTAGAACATGGCTCTGCCGGCTATATTGGAATCTTGAGTTATTGTCGACAAAAGTTGGCATGATGGATACTTGAACCCATTAGCAAGTGTTGGCGTTTTAAGATCAATGAAAGTTAATACTAACTAAATTCCTCGATTGGGACCTCCTCTATGTGTGGATTCCAATTGAGTGGAAAGATGAGCTAAAATTAATCATAATCGATATACTAAAAGTGGATCCCCTAACCTTAGTTATTTTATTTGAATTTCAATTTTAATTCATACTTATTCACACCTTCCACCAAAACTTTTTTTATTAAAAATTCAACTTGTATTTCTTAATTCACTTCCCTGTGGTTCGACACTCGGACTCCTGAGATTTTATTACTTGCAACAACTTACACTTGAGTTACAACTGTTAGAGTGCAGCACATTATCCCAAGTTGTGAAAAATATACTCTAACCCCCTTTGTATGTTAGATGTTGTTATGGGATACCATAATTATCATCAAACCACAAAAGTGACAGAGTAGGTTCCCAATATCAGGGAAAATAAAACAACGCAATTATAAGCAACTAATTGAGTTTTATGTAAGTTTAATTTCCTATGATTAACACTTCAGTTGTGGTGATACCATGCTCCAAACGGCTTAATTATGTCTTTAAATATTTTAAAAGTTGTCCACAACCTCTCAACAAAGTGACAAAAAACGCAGGCACCTCTAATTCTCCAACTATTTAACACCCATCAACAGAGCAACAGGTGCCTGGACAATCTAATTGTGACTAGAAGTCCTCCAAATTTTAAGAAACAAACAGATTAATTCCCATCCTTTATAAGTACTCTCTCATACACTAAATTTGTAACTCTTTCTAAGCAATTATATATATATATATATAACACTGAGGAAACCCTAGCTGCAATTTCTCTCAAATCCCCGTTGTTCTTCTCCTTTATTATCTGATGCCACGCTTGAATTGCAAAGATTTGTTTTGAAGCTGTAGCTTAGTGGTCACAATGTTTGAGTTTGAGGCCCTTGAGGTGGTGAAACGCATGAGAAAAAGAGCCATATAACATATACGAAGGATAAGAGAGAAAGGGTTTATGATTTATCTTTTTATTTTAGTGATTAGTGTGGAGAAAAACATATAATTCAAAGATAAATTATGTAATTTATCATTACAATCAACTATGTCATCACTACATTTCACAGAATATTTCATGAGATAATGAAATATTCTAGTCATTAGTTTTGCAGTGACTAATTTGTCAATATCATAATCATTAGTGGTCAATACTACTTCAAAAAAGTATTTAAATGATGGATTTAATTGGTAAAAAAAAAAGGTGATATTCATGAGTTCGAAGATTTGAACCGTTTACCCCCTAAGTAAAAGAATTCTACAGAAAACCTTCAAAGAGGAGGGAGGGAACGCTTACAGAAAAGTCACCGGCATGACTCTCAATCTTCTATTGTTACTTGGGATTTTGTGTTTTTTTTTGTTTGTATTTTATCTAAATATACTGTTAAACATAGATCTTATGTTTTAATTTTCAATTATTTTTTTAACATCTCATTATTTTTGCCTATGAGGCATGTTCTAGTTAATTGTAAATATGTTTTGGCTTTTAAATTAACAAAACTTGCACCGGTGCCCCAGTTATGTTTGTCCCAGGCCTAGTCAACCCAAGTCTAAGCCCAGCCGAACCAGACCACTGCCCACCACTGCTTACACCAACTTGACTGGAGGCTGGCGCCCAAAACTAAAGACCTGAGGGTAATTAACCAAATTAAGCATCCATTCAAGCTTAAATGCAGGCCACTTTATTTTTCAAACACAGGCAACTACCAAACAAAAGAAAGGAAAAGCAAGTCTCAGAATCTCCAAATTACTACAAGATTCTACCAGTTTCCAAGCATATCTACAAAGTAGTAGGCCGCTAACTCGGCCATGGGTTTACTGCTGCTCTGCATGCGGTTTCCGAGCTAGGAAGAAATACATAGGCGTAACTATCTCCCTCCTGAAAATTAAATGGCCAAAACATTAATCCACAACAGTTGACAAAACTATTTTGGGAAATACGAAAGGAGGGAGTGGGGGTGCTAGCAAGAAGCAACTATCCTGAGAAATACGCAAAGGATCGAGTCTCAACTACACTAGGAATGCATCAGAGTGTATCCATGTGTCTTTTAATCGTTGTCCGGCTTCGTTTATTGGTTGACAGAGTGACAGCATCCTTAGCTTGTACCCTAAATGAAGCAAAAGGTGAGGAATTTGGGATTTGGCAAAGTTTCTTTTGGGACGCAGCCAGAAAGCTTATCTCAAAGACACTATGTAGGAGCAAATATATAAAAGGTAAGATGATGCCTGTTATCCTATTCTTTGTTACTTTCTGCATTTATTTCTATGGCTTTCCCCCCAGAATATCTGTTTTCTGGTTTTCTTCTAGGTTGGCATGAATTCAGGATAACGTAATAATGTACCTTCCACCTTTAGCCAATCCTTCAGCTGCATTCTCCAGAAAAGCTAGAACCCTTTGGCTTCCCTTTGGAGCGAGTCCCACGAACTCTAGAGCCTTTACCTATCAAATATGAGCTTGAGAATGAGCACGAACTTGAGAATTGCTTCCCAATGAAAACACACTACTTCCAAAGTTTCACTTTTCACCAAGGTGGATAATAGGAATAGAAAAGAGAATTCTAAGAAAACAAAAAATAAATAATAGGAATAGAAAAGAGAATTCTATGTTACCATATTTCTGGTGACGAAACGTCCAACTGCTGTGTGACGGAAGCTATTGATCGAGAAATTACTTGTATCCAATGGCAGGTACCATGGAACAGGTGAATCCACAGCAAGATCTTTCTCCCATATTACCTTAACAATGGGAAAAAGGCAAGGTCACACAACAGTTCAAGCCATCATCCATCCAAATTCTGGTCCAGAAGGGGAAAAAAAAAGTTACCACCTCAAAGCCAGCTTGCTTTAGAGCTTCTATGCATTTTTTGGTCAATCTGATATCTGGAAGGCCATCACCAATCTCAATTTCGGCCTGTGTCACGGGATTTCAACTTTTACGCTCCATCAAGTTATTATAGTAAAAAGTCATTTTCGGTTCATGCATGACAAACCTTTATTTTTTGGTGTTCTTGGTTATTGGGATCAAAAGCTTCTGTCATGCACCACTCATATGCAGCGAAACATTGGCCAGGCTTCAATACTCTGTAAATCTCCTTGTAGCATCCCACCTATCCAGAGATACATATAGAAGGAACATTACTAGCACAAATCAGTATCAATGGTTAAACCTTTACAACTGACTTAGCAGAAAAAGTCAGAAATTATCTTCTATAATCAACCAACATACAGCATCTGGCGCATGGCATGTAGCTTCAATTGCATAGACTGCATCAAAGCTATTGTCATCAAATGGCATTTTCATGAAGTCAGCCTGCATAATGAAGAAAAAAGAAACAATTAGAAATTAGTTAATGTTATCTTATATTGCAGTCCTGAAGTACGTTACAAATTTTGCAACAGGCTTGAGTGGGGAAAGTATCATAAGAGCTTTGAAGAATATTATAAAAGGAAGCAATTGAACTTCTTGGGAAGGTTCCAGACCTTTATGAAGTTGCAAGTCTTGTCTACTCCAGCAATACGATTCAGTGTCTGAAGAACAGCAAATGTTAAGAAGCAATTAAGCATGTTCTGTTTCAGTACTCATGTATTCACCTTAAGAATGTCAATAGAGGTCTATCATGGAAGTCAGAAGGCTATAATATTGTCCAGAAGTTGCCTTCAGAAAAGAAACTTATATTATAATAGCCAAAGCCATTTATATCTAACTTCATTGATAACAAAGCAAAAAACTGAAACTTCAGTAGCAAGGGATAAAGTAAAAAATACACACCTTTCCTCTAGTTATCTGATATTCATTGTTATTCAACCCTGTCACTGACGTTGAACTGAAAAATTACCATCACAGTCACTGTTAGGGTATTTTAAGGAACCTTTTCCCTTCAAGAAAAAAAAAAATCCTACCAAACGAGAGAGATTTCAGAAAAAATCTATTAACTTTATATTTTTATATCAGAAGTGAAATGTTAATGCCAATTATCCAGAAAGAAGTTATAAATCACACAAATGGGTGTCCAAAGCTCTACGCTAGGTACATAGTATGTTCCTTCCTCATTATGCCCTTCAGGGATAGTGGAAGTTAACACTAGCAACAATAAACTATTCCCATTTTCCCTTTAGGGAAGTGGTGAGGGCACCAATTATACCATACAAAATTTACATTTGACAAAAAGAAAGCAATGTTTTCTTAACACGGTAATGAAACTAATAATAAATTGATCCTTTATAGGGGAAACAACTTGGTTCTTCAATCACTACGACATGCACATATGGGCCTGCTCACGGGGACAAACACAGACCCGTTGACTCCACTATGTTTATCTTTTTTGGTAATAGAAACTTTATTAAGGACCGCAGATAAAGCCAAAATTGACTCCACAACGTGAATCATGTCATACTGAACAAGGAACAAAATTTTAGCAGTTAAACAGCACTCAGAATGATCTGTTGCTACCTGAATCTGGCAATTTCCCTCAAAGGACCTCCAATTCCACATCCTACATCCAATACCTAATATGGAAAACAATAATATTAATGCCTTGAAGATTCAGAATTTCAGATTAACACATTCTCAACAATGCTTCATAAGAACCAGATCAACCTTTTGTCCAGGCTTCAGACCAAGTTGTAGAGCAAGAAAATGTTCATGCCGCTTGATGCTCTCGCGAAGGGACTCTCTGTTCCACCTGGAACAATAAAAAATTGAAACTCAGGATTCCCAGTAGCAACTGAAAAAGCAATTGCTCAGCCTCACTGATTCAAAGAATAGACGATGGAAACTGGATACCTATGAGCAAAATGGAAAGACTCTCCCCATCCAAACTCATAAAAGCTGGTCACAAGATCATAATACTTGTTAACCTGAAATGAACGACCCCTTCATTAGGCATATATACGGCCTAATTAAAAAAAAATCTTGTTTTATAGCATGTTACAGAGAAGTGGTTTCCTAGACAGGAGAAATGCAATTAAGGTAGCAAAAACCGTCATCTGCAAGACCTGGCATGAGAAAAAAAATTGAAAAACCATGTGCTTTAAAATATTGCACTAGAGAACTATCTGCTTCTGAAAATAGATGCAAAGCTTCAACAAAAAAGGATATTATGTTTCACATAGCACATGATTACAGTAACTATTTTTATGAAATAATGCCTCAAGACACTTAGGCGGAGAAAACCTATGATGATTCAGTGACAACCAGTTTTGGTATACCATCACATTATTCCCTCACAGGCAAGTGGCATTAACGAGGGAATCCAACATAAAGTGCTTTTGCATGAACTTAGGAACTTATAGAGCCTATCTGAGACTTCCGAAAGCTTGTTGTGCTATTAACTTCATGCCTGACAATCTCAATGTAGTTGGGATTAATGTGAAGAATGATGATGACAATGATGGTGATGCAGCAGTAAAGTACTCTTTTATACAGAAGCTAGCAATAAACACTTAATAAGGGCCTCTCTTACCATGTCAGCATAATTGGCTTTTCTATCTTCTTCCTCACCCCCGTAGAAAACATGATACTTCTCATACCTGAATCAGTAAGACATGCTTCACTATAAATAATTATATTATACTATATTCTAAAGAAGGAAACGTTTCTACTATTCATCAACAGTAGTTTTCTACTGTGGCCTTTTTTTTTTTTTGCTTCTTCCAACTTATGATCAAACCCCTTTTCTGGTACATAAATGTTTCACATCTGTCATAATGCTCCCCCAGTTTTGCTTGCTGTCACTAGCTAGAGGGTAGAACATTTGTTGAAACTGATAGTGACATGATTGTCACATTATAAAGATTGAGAAATATTACTAACCAAAATAACATTATAGGGACCTAAAAGTTTTTTTGTCGATTTTTGTCTACCCAGCATTTCAAATTTGTTTTACTCTCTTACAGAATGGTCAAATCTCTTCTTTAGTCCCTGGATATAACATTTCTACCATAATAGTCACCAACTTTCATGATCTGTCATAATCCTTTTTTGTTTTTTGCCTTTTGCTAATCAAAATTTTTGTATATACTAGAAGTCAAAGGTTTTGACGGAGAAGGGAAGAGGGCTATCTTAACAGGTGTGGCAAACTTTCAGATACGTGACATGCGCTTTTTAGGAAAATAAAAATTTTGATGACATATTTAAATTTAAAATGATAAAACCTTGAATGAAAGTGAATGACATGCTTTTATTAATTATATTAAACACCAAAAGCTTTTTTTTTTGCATGGTTTGACTAAAAGTTTTAATTATATAGGTTTGATTCAAAGTTTTAATTAGTTGAAATAAATGCACATTTTTCATAATGTATAAGCGCTTCACATAAATTTGATTTAAAATTTTAATTAGTTAAGATAGGTGAACAATTTGTATTATACATGAGCATACACTTCTTAAAAGGTTTTGTTTTATCACTCATTCATTAATGAGTAAAAAATCTAGAAAACCTATGCATGTATATTATTCAATGCTATCCTATACTATGAACATCAGGAATTTTCTTTCTCTTAATGGTTTTATTAAATTGATTAATAGAATTGCTTTAATTATTTTTCATTTATTATCTTTAATACTCTATTGATACTATATAAATATATCCTTAGTTGACTACTCTATGTGCTTATAATTATTTAGACTCATATTTTACTTAATATCAAGATAAGTCTTATCCTTTTACATTGTTCCTTCAATGACTTATATTGATTATACTATATTTAACCCACATACCTCAGTTACATCCAAAAGTCGTGGGGTTTTCACTATTCATCATTGGAGATGAACAATTTTTTTTTTTGCTTTTGCCTCTTTTTTTTTTAACCCTTTTTTTTTAAACATAATTAACCATTCCTTAAGTTTGATTCTCTTTTCACAAGGTGCTCGCATTTTTTAGGGCGCATTTTGTAATTTCTCCAGTTTTAGGTTGTCTGGTTAAATGTCAGTTTAATCCTTAAGTTTCCACTCTTTTCCATGTTAGTCCCTATTTTCTGTCCATCTTTTATTTTAATCCCCAAATTTAATAAATATTTAGCTAGATTATTTCTATTTATTCTCTTGGTCCCCAAAATTTTTATTGTTTTTATGTACTATATTCTAAAGTAAGATATTGGTTGCCATAATTTATTTATTTTTGTGTTAAGCCATTTTTTTACATTCATTAAATCAATTGTTAAGCCTTTAATACTTAATATTTTACCATATTCAACCTTGGTTCAAACTTTTTTTGTTGCTTTTCTTTAATTTTTTTTTCAAAATAAAACTTTAATAATTATAATTTGCTTACTTCTAGCTATGGTT
This sequence comes from Aquilaria sinensis, assembly GCA_005392925.1. NCBI lineage: Eukaryota > Viridiplantae > Streptophyta > Magnoliopsida > Malvales > Thymelaeaceae > Aquilaria > Aquilaria sinensis. Next base: position 145,918 of record SMDT01000326.1, read on the forward strand.
CTGATTGATTCGGCTTTAATTAATTTTTTTATTTTTTATTTTTATCTTTATTAAGTTAATGGTTAAATTGTAAATTTATTAACATAAATTAAGCACAATTGTTTGTTTCAATCATATTATTTTGTTATTCATAATTGCATTTTGCAGTATGAATTGTTCTCTATGGTTTAATAAAATAATTTGGTCAATAATTGCTAAAATTGAAAATAAATTTTTCTAAATAAATTTCTTATTGATATTAAAAATTAGAATTTAATTTAATAAAAGAGGTATTTTTAATGAAACAATTATACATTATTTCAAAATACATATGATGTTATGTTTCTATTTACCTTATTTCAGTTATTGTTTAGGTTAGTTCACCTTTAATCAATTTTTTTTTCATATTTTTTAATTATTTATTATTTAGATTTTCTATACTAAATTTATTGTAAAAAATATCAGCTACATCGTGCGGACTAGTATACCTCATTCAAAACTAAAAGCTATGTCTGGAAATAGAAGTTAAGCACGCAGGAAATGCAACATTATTCATGACTATGCAATGAGCTCATCAGGGTATGCATCAAAGCCTTCTTCATCACAAGAACATTAACAAGTATTAACCTTTCACTTCAAACTCTCATTTATGTTCCATCAAGTACTGCCGAAGATCCCTTACCAGCCAATCAATGAACCCTCCCCTGCTCCCACAATAACACACACGCGCATGCAAATGAAGAAAGCCTAACAGAAGCATTGTTTTGCTTCTTGAAATTGACAACAGCAGTAACCACCACCAATACTACTACTACTACTACAGAAATTAGAAAAAAACAATCGATACAATTATTACTGCTCAACTAAGAGGTGGAAAATGTTACATCTTGAATTCCAAGAACAAAAATTTACAGGTGGCTATACATTGGAACCACTTCTATGACGTTAAAGTTAGGAAAGTATGGCAGAGAACCATGGCGTATTGGGGAGAACCTTTTATTTTATAAGGAAAATGTTACTCCAACTAAACAACATGAAACTACTGTTACTGTGTTCCTGTGTTAAACAACTAAGCCAAATTCTCTTTAATTATTTTAACAAAAAGATTATTTAAAAAAATCAGAAATCTGCTGCAATACATGGAATTTATCGTTGACCTTTGTATTTATTTGTGAAGTGTCCTATTTTAGTCCATACCATTAGTTCTATCATTATTTTGGATGAAAATTGCATACATGACACGTATATTATTACGTGACAGTCTCTTTTATGGTAAGGAGTGACTAAATTGGAAGAATAATAAAGTTCAAGCTAAAATTGACACAAAAAGTAATTTTAGGGATCTAAAAGAATAGTTAACCCAATCTTTCCCAATCTCTGATTTGATTGCCACCGCTGCCCCTCTCTGATTCAATTGCCGCCGTTGCCCCTCTCCTTCTCCGATTCCGTTTTCTAGTAGCTCATTGACTTTCATTGTCAAACTTAAGGGCGGTGAGGTCTAAAGGTCCAATTCTTGAAGGTGAGATCAGATCCGGCCAATGACCAACGGCTGAATGAAGGAGATTTCAAAATTTGAGGGTGACCCCATGAGATTTTTTGACCAAGAATTGAGGATTATGCATTTAGTAGGAAGAAGAGTTGGACCACCGTAGGGACGAAGGTGGGTTAGGTAATGTCCACGATGGTCACCCCATCGACAACGATGTTGTTGCTGTTGATGAAGAACATGGTTGTGTCGTCAAGGTGTTCCTGGGTTGTGAAGCGGCCAGTGGTGAAAGGGAAGAAATGGAGGGTGTGGGATAGGGAGGATTTTAAGTGGAGGACGAGATTGAGCCTATATTGACAGAGAGATGGAGAAGCGGAGGTCAGCGGCATAGTATTGGTGGAGAAGGTCTGGAGAAGAAGATAATGGGTTAAACCATGTCTTAGGATTTTAGGATTATAAGTTTGCATCATTTTAGTCTGAAATTTGTTATTCTTTCAATTTAATTACTTATTGTAATGAAAGGGATCGACATGTGACAATAAGGGTGTCATGTGGACAATTTTTATCCAAAATAATGGTAAAACTGATGACAAGGACCTTAATAGAATACTTTAGTTGAGTTAGGAGACTTTAATAGTCATTTTTTGAGTTAAGGGACCACATTAGGATGACCCTTAAAATTAGGGAGCTAAATATGAATTTTACCCGAAGTTCTAGATGTCATGCAAGTGTTATAAACACAAAAGATTTCATGGGCCTGGTTCATATGTGCACTATATAAATATTAACACCAGAAAATAGCACCATACACAGAGTCCAATTCCTCTGCTCTGTTTTTCCATGTCCCCATCCTGTCCCTTACCTTATCTTCATGCCACATGTCCCACTTAATTCAAATTTAATAGTAGGATTAGGTAGAAATAGAATGAAACGGAGATTTGATAGCAATGCTAAAGGAACAGAAAACAGAGGAGGAGATGAAAAGGAAAAGCGTTGACAAGTTGTGCTCTGTGGGGAAGACCGAAACTTGACCATGGCCATCGTCGACAAAGTTTCTTTGATCCATGCTTCCATTACTTTAGTTGCTAAGTCGTCTCTTGTCCTTTCTCACCCATATCTTCAATGGATTGTTCTTTCTGCAAAAGGATTATGTTTCGCTTGTTACATAAAGATGCAACCTTGATCTAGTGCAGCATCCCATGTTTGATGGCAATGTGTGCCACCAGCTCACCGGTGGTCTAAGAAATGGAGAACGTATTAAGGTCCCATCCGCCCTAATTGATCTTACTACAACTAAGTGTTCTGATTAGAGTTACTTTATTTCTTAATTTCATTTCCAGACTAATTAAACTTTCCACTGAATATCTTAGCACACCTTTGCTGCAGGGCTTATTAGATGATCCCATCAAGAAGATGGAAGAGCAGTTGTTTCGATATATAAGGTATCAAGCACAACTGTCTGTTGAGAATGCATCTCTTTGTGATGAGATTGAGCAATTGTGGCAACGCCAAGAGGCGGAGGAGCAGAGGAAGGCCAAGGAAGAGTGAAGAAAAGTCGAGGAAAAGCAGAAAAGGGCTAAGGACAAGCGTTCGTTTTAAGCTCAAGAGCAGGTTGTGGCCATATGGGAGTGGATGCTCCGTCTACACCCGTTGCCCCCTTAATTGTACTGTTAAACTTTAGTTAATTAATCCACGTGGCATAAAAATAATATACGGGGATAGAGGGAGGACATAGAAAATGGGGATAGGGGAATTAGACTCCCCTACACGATATACCAAATTTATTTTAACTTAAATCAATTAACTTCAACTTCAAAATTACTTATTTTTATTCTTATATCTTTTTTACCTAAAACTAATTTTAATTAAAAACTAATATTAAGTAGCTGTAATACTCCATTGAAAATATAATTTTTGTAATCTTACTAAAGTTTTATAAATTTTTCTAGTTTAAGACATTAAAAAAGAAAAATTTATAAAAATTTAACAGCAACATGAAAATTTACTTTCATATGGATTATTACATCTACATAATATTGGCTTTCAAATGAAATTGGTTTTTGGCAAAAAACATGAAAATATAAAAATAAGTCAGTTGACTAAAATTAAAATAAATTGTCACAATAACACCAGAAAATCATTCGTTTGGGGACCACAACACTTTGGCTAGCCACACACTACGGGCCAATTCATTTTAAGTTAACTGACTTATTTTTACTTTTACAGTTTTTTGCCTAAAATTAATTTTATTTGAAAATTAATATTATATAGATAGAACAATTCACTTGAAAGTAAATTTTTATGATGTTATTAAATTCTTATAAATTTTTTTTAATGCCTTAAACTAGAAAAATTCATAAAAAATTTAGTAAGATTACAAAAAATGTATTTTTAATGGATTATTGCAACTACATAATATTGACTTTTAATTAAAATTAGTTTCAGGTGAAAAAAGTGTAAGAATGAAAATATGTCATTTTGAAGGCAATTGACTTAAGTTAAAACGAATTGGGTGTACGACTTATCTATCAATCAACTAACTCCACACAATCGCGTCATGTCAAGCCAGCAGAATTCCTAATGAATTTCTCAATCCGTCTCATAATAATTGAAATGTTTCTCTAGGCACAAAGATTAAAGTATAAGTTATTTGTGTTATTTTTTCCAATTTTGCAAATGAAACTAAAATAAAAAAATTCCTTTTTAATTTTATATAGTGAAAGTTTAAATAATGATTAAAAAAAAGGTGTTTTTCTTTGGGTTTTGTACAATAAAATTTTAAATGATAAAGTAAAGTAAATTAGAAGTTGAAAATTTTTTAAAAATGAGAAATGTTTCATTCTTTTTGGAGCAGCAAAAAAAAGAACATTTTTTTCTTTTTAACGAATGGAGTACAATAAAGGCTAGAAAAGGAAAGATGTGCAATGTGATTAGAGAAAAATTAGTTCGGATCGGAAGGAAAGCGCTAGATCGGCGTTCTGATTCAACAAAACCCAGGAAGAAATCTCACAGACAAGTTTCAGAAACACTATGTTGGTCTGGCCGTCTTTCCTTTTGAAAACACCTGCTTACTTGTGAACTTAATATATGCATGCTTGTTCATTACTCTATTCTTCTGGGCAAGCGTCAGAATATGTGATTAAATAACTAAAAATAAAATTAAACAAAAGGACTTGGTAGAGTATGCCGTAGAAAAAGGTAGTCTGGATCAAAAACGAAAGGAAAAAGAAAAAAAAGGAAAAGAATCAGAGGGATTACTTTTCGACGACAGAAAGGACTTCGGCTTTGTCGATCTCGCCGCCGACGCCTGACGCCAGATCGAACGCACCAGTCTTCGACATTCTCGCAAGCCTGACAAAAGAAAACAGCAAGAGAGATAGACATGAAACGAGGTCAGAATTGAGATCGGAGACTAGTACGTAGCAAAGTCGACATGCAATAGCGAGAAATAAAGCTCTGCGACCAAATGCAGATCAGGTGGTGACAACATACTCTGACCGGAGAACAGATTGTAAGAGAGAAGTGATGGGAGAGAGCAGATGACTGAACAGAACAACCTTCAAGTTGCTGCTTGGAGGGCTTATATATAGGGTGAGCAAAATTTTAATTAATTATATTTAGAAATGATTTCGGTTTTTTGTTATAATCAAAAGATAACTGAAAACCGATATAGAAATTCGATTTGCCCAAACTAAAATTCGGTTAACCAAAATTACCGAATTTTTATTTTACTAGTATTTATGTTTGAGATTTGGAAATGATTATGTGTGTGATAGATATTTGTTATGTGTATAGATGTGATATTTGAATTTGGAATGAATTATAGATGTTTGTCATATGATTAGAATATATGTTTAGATTGAAATATGTGATAGATGTTTCAAGTTTGAAATATGTATGCATATAATTCGATTATTTCGAATAAAAACCAAATAACTGAATTTTTTTCTGGTAATTTCGGTTTTCGGCTATTTTGGTTTTCTTCTATAATTCGATATATTCAATTATTAGTATATAAAATCGAACACCGAATAAATTCGGTTATTTGATTTTGGTTAAAACCGAAAAAATCAAATAAGCACCCTTACTTATATATTTTGGATCTAACTTTGATTTGCCAATGCTATATTTGATATCTGAAATCTTGGGAAAATACACTATTGATCCCTCAAATGTACCTAAAATAGACAAGTTAGCCCCTAAACTTAGACTCAATGTAGAGAAACTATTAATGAGCATTCGATTGGTTCAGTTTGAAATTACTCTGAACACTAAGATCTAATCAGTTTTTATTTTTATAAGATGTATCCAAATTGTTCGAATTATATATCAAATTTGATCCAAACTATTCGAACTACATTTCAATTTATTTAGTTCAATTTATTCAGTTCCTTTTTTCTAAGACCATAAGCATATAATAAATAAAAAAATATAGGCCTAAACACTTATTGCTCCCTTGAATTATGGTGACTTGGATAATTTGCCCCATGAACTATAAAATGGATCAACTTGAACCCTGATCTTTAGAAAATCGGCCAGTTTACTCCCTTAACTCACTTATGCGCTCATGTGGATGTGCATGACAACAACGCCATTAAAGAGACAAATGGAGCCTCATTCTCTCCTTCGTTCCTGTTGTCGCCTCTATCTTCCCTTTGCCCACCTGGGTTTCAATTGGATTTCCTGACATCACAGAGACCCAATAACGGATTGATCTTAGTGTCCCAATCAGAGACCTAATAGCAGATTGATATTCGTGGAATCGGAGATGCCATGATTCTCCACTGCCACTGATAAACGAAGCACGCGAAGAAGAGAAGAGGGCTTGGAAGTCGAGAATGTTTTTTTATCTCAATAATTCATTTGATTTGTTCGGATGCTCTTAATCGCACTTGACAACTCACACTATTTATCCATCTTGAAGTGACGCGACACGTTATCGAATGAGCGGTGGAGGCTTTAGACAAAGGTGGGGCAAGGGAGAAGGCTGCTTCGATTGTTGTTGGATTTGTTCTAAAGAAATCTTTAATTTTGATGATGACAAGTGATTTGTGTTAATATTTTTAATTTCACTTCTTTGGTTAAAATAGGGATAATTGAACTTATGGTTAATGTCCAAGTGTGTCAAGTGTTATCTCAAAAAATATGTTTTAAAGAGTATTGAGAAAAATTGGTTTTGAAAAGAAATTAATAGGTTATTAACTTAGGTTAATATTTGAATCAAGGTTGATTTCCAAATGACAAGTGTTTTTAAGATGTTTCAAGTCTAATCCATTAAAATCACAGTTTAACAGGTATTTCTTTCACCCAAATTTTACCTGCTACCAAGTTTATTCTTTAATACGTTAAACTGGTTTAATCTGAAGTTTGAGTTTCCTGTGAATTTTTGAAAAGCTTCAATTGACGCGTTAAAATTCGGTTTTAACCTATTAAGTCGAAGTCTGAGAGCTTCGTTCAAATTCTACAAGTGGCGTGTTTTAAGTCAAAGATTCAAATGACACTCGGACGAATCAGAGGGTGCCACCTGTATAGTCCTGCCACGCATTAAATGCTTTGTCTCCAGCTGCTTTTGACCGTTGAAGGGAGAAGTTGAGTTTAACCCGTTAAACTCAGAACTTAATACGAAGTCTGGAAGTATCAGCTTTTTTGCGTAAAAACAAAGCAACGGCTCTCCAGTTTTAAGGAACCTTTTCAGGCATCTCCAGTAGGGTTTCAACGATCTAATAGCTTCCTAAATAGTATAATTACACTAAGATACAAGTTGTAAACCACTCTTGACAACTAGAAAAGAGAATCCTTCATCAAAGAGCTTGAATTAGAAAAATTGCCAAGAATTTGTGCTTGTGCTTTCATTGGCTTATCTAGCATTGAGTATGTCCTAAATTCTTACTACCTTGTAACCACGAATTTGTTGAGCTTGTCTTGGATGGTTGAGTGATTTCCTTGTAAGGGAAAGAGAGTTAGAAAGGTTTCTAGTTAGCCTTTGGCAAAACTAATGAGAGGGTGAGATGGAAGGAACTACCTAAGGGTTGTATGCCGTTGTAGGCAATTGTGTATCTTTGTGTTTCATAGTGGAGAAGAAAACTCTCAAGTGGTGAACTTGAAGAGAGGAGTAGGCTCTTAAGAGGAGAGTTTGAACCTTTATAAAAATTCTCTTGTGCAATCTTTTCCTTCTCTCTACATACTTGAGCTTTGATTGGTGTTTTATGCAACCTATCTTGGTTGAACTTGTTAGTTTTCAAAACTACTTCAAAGGTAGCTTTCAAAGCAAATTTTAGGTGGATTTTGGTAGTCATTTTCTAGTTAAAATAGAATTGATCATTGTTCCTTAAATTAAATTTGAGTTTAAAGATTGAAGAACTCATTTGTGGTTTATTTTTGGAACCTAACCAATTCACCTCTCCTCTTGGTTGCACTTGGGCCAACAGTTGTCAGGGAGGTTGTTTTGGCGTTGGAGGTAGGAGAAGAGGAAGGTGAATGAAAAGCTGGAGAGGTTGTGGAGACTAGAGATAGGGAAGAGCGGCTGCGGCTGCTCTGTTAAAGATGGATGGCGTGAGGATTAGGCTGAGTCAAGGGACTAAAGTGACTAATTCATCAAAGTTCAGGGTTTGAATTGATCCATTCATCAAATTTCATGGTTTGAGTTGATCCATTTTATAGTTCAGGGGACAAACCGTCTGAGTCACCATAATTCAAGAAAGCAATAGGTATTTAGGCGAAATATATAAGATAAACATTCATAATTTAATATTTCATACCCAAAATTAGATAAGCACCAACAACGTATAGTCCAATATTATAGGGCAATAGCCTTACATAGATAAGGTCAATATGGATAATAGTAAAATATTTGTTATTCATACCCAAAATTAGATAAGCACCAACAACGTATAGTCCAATATTAGAGGGCAATAGCCTTACATAGATAAGGTCAATATGGATAATAGTAAAATATTTGTTATTATCCGGTCTATTCGGTTTATTCAATTTCATAAATAGGAAACAATAATTGATTGATAACTAAAAATAAAATTTGGCTTCCATCTAAACTAATGGATTTAAAAAAAAAACTGAATCATTTTTATCCCAATACAATTTTTTTTTTTAATTTTCTCACTTTATCCAAAAAAATTTCACACTTAAAAGAAAACCTTGAACTTTCAAAACTCAAATAAGTCCAATTTGGATGAAAGAGATGCACATGCACTTACATGACCTAACACCATCACATTGCCTGCACTATTAGAAAAACCGCATTTAGCGACGGCCATTAGCGACGGATGACTGTCGCTAAACATGATGTGCCGTCGCTAAAATGCCTGTCGCTAATTCATTCGCCGCTAATTTTCTAGTGACGGTTACCGTTGCTAATTAACAATAGCTAAACGTCGCAAAACAGGCCGTCACAAATTTTCCGGTAACGGTGTCTGCTAGCGTGTTAGCGATGCGTAGCCGTCGCTACTTAGTGACGCGTAACAGTCGCTAGTTAGTGCTAGTTAGTGACGCATAGCCGTTGCTACTTAGTGATGCATAACCGTCGCTAGTTACTGACACGTAGCCGTCTCTAATTAGTGACGCATAACCGTCGCTAGTTAGTGCCAGTTAGTGACAAGTAGCCGTTGTTAGTTAGAGACGCATAACCGTCGCTAGTTAGTGATGAGTAACCGTCGCTAGTTAGTGACGCGTAGCCGTTGCTAGTTAGAGAAGTTAGTGACGCATAGTCGTCGGTTCTTAGTGACGAGTAGCCGTCGCTAATTAGTGACTTGTGTGAAGATTTCAGGATCTTATGATAACATACTTTTATGTTATCTACTCATGTATATGCCACATGCATATTTGTTCATTTGAATTCAACATGGATATAGGCATGCATAACATGTTATATAACATATCAAGATCACATACATGTTGTGTTAAATAAATCCTAGCATGCTACTAAGAACATACATAAGAAATGAAACCTAACATGCTACTAAACCAAGAAAAGATGTGCACCTTTCTTCTTGGTTATCTTTGGCAAAAACTTGAGGGAGAACTTGATCTTAGAGGAGTACCTTGAAGCTTGAAATAGAGATGAACAATCTCTATGTAAATCCACCCACAATGCTCTCAAAAAGTGTTTAATATTTCGGCCTCTAAAGGAAATAGGAGGAGAATAATTTTCTCTCAAGAAAATGGAGCAAATGGAGTGCCAAATTCGTGCTTAAAATGGCCAGCCACTAAAGGCTATTTATAGATGACCAAAAGGCACACCTTTACACCAAGAAAGGTGTCTTTTAAGCCAAAGAACACTTCCTTTGGCTAAGGGTCATGTATGGTGGCGAAAATACATGTCTTTTAGCCAAGGAACACTTCCTTTGGCCTATAACCACCCCATAACTACCTTATGGCGAAAATACATGTCTTTTAGCCAAGGAACACTTCCTTTGGCCTATAACCACCCCATAACTACCTTATGGGCGAATATACATGTCTCTTGAGGTCAAAAGACATCATTCTTGGTGCAATAACCACCCCAACCACCTCATGGGCGAATATACATGTCTATTCACTCAAGGAACACTTCCTTTGGATGAAAGGACATGTTCTTTTAGCCAATAGTCATCTCTTTTGATGAAGAGACATACCTTTACATAAAAGATGTGTCTCTTGGTGGTTTTGAGCTAAAAGCAAGGTGAGCTGGCACAAAGCTAGCTCACTATGCTACTTATGCACCATTGAGCTCCTCTGAGCTCCAATCAAGCTCCATGAACTAAGGTCTAGTTCCCTGAACTGACCTTGAGCTGGAGTTAGCTACTCTCAGCTGAAGTGAACTGAAGCCCAGCTACATTCAGCTACCAAAAGCTGAAGTGAGCTGACTTGAGCTGACTTGAGCTGACTTGAGCTAACTTGAGCTGAAGTCCTGCTACTTTGAGCTACTTATAGCTGAAGTGAGCTGACTTGAGCTGAAGTCTAGCTACATTCAGCTACCAGAAGCTGAAGTGAGCTGACTTGAGCTGACTTGAGCTAACTTGAGCTGAAGTCCAGCTACTTTGAGCTACTTATAGCTGAAGTGAGCTGACTTGAGCTAAAGGGAGCTACTTTTAGCTGCCTTAGATAGCTGTTCAAGCTAGAGTTAGCTCAATGAGCTCAAATCCTATCTTAAAAGGATCTTGGTGCGCCAAGAATTCCAACATTGTGACCTTCACTAGTTAGTGACTACTAGTTGTCGCTAGTTAGTAAAGTTAGTGACGAATAGTCGTCGCTAGTTAGTGACGACGATTATTCGTCACTAGTTAGTGACGCGTCACTGTCGTTAGTTGGTGAAATTAGTGACGCGTAACCGTCGCTAGTTTGTCACAGTTGACTGTCCCCAATTATTGCGTATAATTTTCAAACTAAACCTATACCATATATGTCTATTCTAAACAACCCGAGGACAAAACTTGTTTTTAGTTAGTGACGTGTAACCGTCACTAGTTAGTGACGCATTACCGTCGCTAGTTAGTGACGCGTTGCCGTCGCTACTTTCTGCTAAAATTTTTTTTCACCAATCATCGTCTGTATGTGTCTATTCAATACAACCTAAACACAAACACTTGTTCCCAGTAATCAAATGTAACGTTAAACACGTCCAATAATCATAAACATCACAATTGATATTTAGAATGCATATAGTGTCACAATGTATTTTGGCATCTCTACAATGTTAATAATTATAGTCAACCAAGTTAATGGGAAATATTTCTACTGTAATGACAACCAATTTTATGAGTATTAGTACCTAACCATTAGACTCTTGCTCAGCTGGCAGATTCTTCCCTATTGCTTGCCATATGGCTGCCAACTGATCCTGGTGTCTGCGCTCCATATGTGCTAACTGATCCTGATACCCCCTTTCTATCTGTGCAGTACGCCTTTCCATGTCCTCTTGTACCTGTGACTGCAATTGGCCCATTCTTTGGGAAACTTTCTCCTCCACCCAACGGTCAACCTCATTCTAGAATTGAGATGTCTGAGTGAAGAAGATTGGTGCATTAGACCCATTATCGTAGTATGAATGATGACGACGACCAGGCACCAAATGACTCTCAGAACCCATTCCTGTGATGTGGCCCTTATTTTCCCCCCCAGCAATCTCTGCAAACACCAATGCCTCATCGAACTCAACCTCACCGTCTGCACGCTGTGTTAGTTCCTCTACCTCTGCAAGATATTGAGCTTGTATAATGCTCGATGTTAATCAAGTAAGCAATGGTAGTATATGCAATTTCTTTTTAACCACTATCTAATAGTTCGTTCATACTGACCTTAAAATTTTCCATCTTCTTATTCACCTTCTTTCCATCTTTCTTTGCGTAGCACTTGTTCCATGGTTTGAAGAAGCCTGGATCGTGTTTTTCCGGATCTGCCTCCTTCTGCATGGTAATTATTCAGACATAATTTCTCTGATACATACTTATTGTGACAAATTTCAAATAATTGAAGCTTTTGTTTTCTTACCATCTTCAGCCTATGTCCTGAAACTGAGACTCTACCTCCAGCATAATTTGCCATTTTTTCACCAGATGCACTTCTAACATGTTTCATCTTAGATGACATATCCTTGAATTCAAGTGAAGCCCACCAAGCTTCAAGTGCCTGTAATGTCTCTGTCGTCATCCAATTTGCTTTTTCTTTTCGCTTCGTCTGATCATTCTCTCATCTTATTTTTTCATATGATTGCATCAACCGCCTCCTTCCCAATTTACAGAAAATGGCAAATATCCGATTATGATCAGAAGGGTCCCACGAACATTTAGTCTGAAATGGATGAACAAAGTCAATTATTTTTTTCCACGCTATATAATACTTGTAATATCACTTAATGAATCTATGAACCTGGAAGACGCTAAACCATTGATCAACAGCTCCGGCCATGGCAGCCTCCTCCCATGACCTATATGGTCCATGAAAATGACCCTTTATGCAATGAGCAATATGGTCCTATGCAGCGTATGGAACAAAGCTAGACAATGAAAACATATATAAATAATTGTCAATAAGCAGTGCAGAAAGAACAAAACATGTTAGCAAAAGGATGATAACTAATTACCATACCATGTATCAGCATAAGGTGATATGTGAATACGTCGGGATAGCCCGTCACCAGATCGGTCGGGTCTCAAAGAATCCATGCCACCATCTAAGGAGTCTGGCTGATCAGAGGAGTCGTGGGAGTGACCTCCAGGCAATCTACTCTCATTTGGCGTACCTCCACGCTGATTTGAGTGCGATGATCTTGAGCCTCCATGCTTCATTGAAACACCCGTGTCCGGTACAATCGTATCGTCTGGAGGTGATGGTCCATGTATAGGCCGAGTAATATCGACAACCGTATGCCTCAACGGCTGATTACCTCCACTACTGCTCATTGCTCTAAGGCCGATAGCATTTGCAAAGTCTTTCACCAGGCTCTTCTTTGGCAGTCCCCGCCTTCTATACTAGTTTGCTTGGGTACCGCCACCGTCTTCTCTTTCAGCCATTTGCACAATACTGTAACAATTCATTATAAGCAAACTATATTGACTTTATAATTCAGATTTGTTCATCTACTTACTGGTTGTTCACATGGTGTCTATTATAACAAACTTATTCATAAAACTTAAATTAAAAATAAAACAACAGAATTTGTAGTTTGGACTACAATGTTAAACATCATCAATATCATCTTCTTCATCTTCGGTTTCTAACTCATCGAGTTCATCTTCACTCTCCTCATCATCCTCCGTGCTTGTTGTGTCCTCATCCTCTATCTCCTCTTCTTCCATCACATCATTAGTTTTACATATATTTTCATCAACAGTTTCACCCACATTTATATCACCTAGATTGTAAATTGGGTCATCATGAATCACTTGTTGAAACCGCTCCCCGACTGCTTCTTGGAAAGGCTCAGTTTCTTCAGTTATTTCATAATTGACAATACGTCTTGGCTTTATCTTAAGAACTGCCCACCAACCAACCTTCTCTTTTGACTTACTTGGGTAAGGAGTGTAATACACTTGATTCGCTTGCGATGCAAGAATAAACGGATCATACTTAGGGTACCTCCGGTTGTAACGTACTTCAACAATTCTATATTGTTGGTGAATGCGTGTCCCACATTCTGGTGTTGTGTCAAACCAGTCACACCTAAATAACACCACGTTCTTATAAGGCATTCCAGGGTACTCTAACTGAATGATTTCTTGAAGTACTCCATAGAACTCAGTCTCAACATTATTAGTTGATGCAGTGCATTTTAACCACACCCCACTGTTATACGTTGATTTTCCCTCACCCCATGCAGCAGTCCAAAACTTGTATCCATTTACGAAAAATACAGGCCAACACTCAACGCGCCGTGAAGGCCCACATGCTACATCCCATAGCATTTGACTTACTTCGCCATTACTACTGTCACTCACCTACAGGAAGTGAAACAATGTTGTTAGCGTCATTGCTGTACTTTATAGTGACGGTTATGAGTAACACGACTTACATAATGTTGTAGCCATGTTGTGAAATCCTTTTCAATTCTCTCATCAACTTCTAAGTCAGATATGTTTGGTGTCATCAGATGCAAGAATTCAACAAACTTCCTGTTCTCAAATCACAAAATTCCGTGGTAATAAGTTAGTAATTTGGTAAACCTATAAACATAACTGATCAAATTATATGCATTTACTACGTACGTGATATATGGTTTTATCTCATCACAGTTGAGCAGGATATACAATGTTGCAGCTTGCAGCTCAATATCATTCAAAAACCGATACTTCGACTGTCCATATGGACGTCCAGGATAAGTGAATATTTTCCACAATGTTCCATCTTGTGTAACTTGCCCACCATCATCATTCCTTGGAACCCTATTACCCATTCGGGGAATGTGGGACTCAAAATAGTATGAACAAAAGGTTGATGTCTCCTCGATCAAGTAGGCATTGCATATCGACCCTTCAACACGAGCCTTATTCGAGACTCTATGCTTAAGATTCCCTAAATACCTGCTTATTACAGAGCGTGTTACGAAGCATATTAACTGACATTAAGGTGGATATTATTAAATTAAAGCTTACCGCTCAAACTTGAACATCCAACGATAATGAACAGGTCCACTAATTAATGCTTCATATGCCAAGTGGACAGGTAAATGTTCCATAGAGTCGAAGAAGGCCGGTGGGAAAATCCTCTCCAACTTACATAGTATTATTGGGATGCTAGTTCATAGAGACTGAAGGTCATCAACATGTAATTCAGGCAAGCAAAGATCCCGGAAGAATTGGCTCAATTTAGTTAATGGTTTCCATATGTTATCCGGGAGTGCCTGAAACACAATGGGAAGTAACTGTTGCATAAATACATGACAATCATGAATTTTCATTCCAAACATTCTTGTTGAGCTATTGTCAATACACCTGCTGAAGTTTGACGCGTACCCATCTGGAAGTTTGAGGGACTTTACCCACATTAACACATCAGACCTTTGCTTTTCGGTCAGTGTGAATACAGCCTTAGGTTTGAATACAACCCCACCTTCTAAGTCAATCACATTCAACTCTGGCCGTTTACACAGTATCTCCATATCTCTACGTGCCTTGACGTTGTCTTTCGTTTTATTCTTCATATCCATGATAGTGTTGAATATATTGTCAAAGACATTCTTTTCAATATGCATGATATCAAGGTTATGTCGAATGAGGTTTGTTCTCCAATAAGGTCACATCCAAAAGATGCTACGCTTTGTCCAATTATGTGTTTCCCCATAACCTTGCATCTTGCTTATGTTACCAGTTTCAATGACTGATGGCAACTGAGACACACGATCCCAAATTTCTTCCCCTAGGCGCTTAGGAAGGGCGGACTTCTCAACTTTCCCCTTTCTAAAAGAAACTCTATTTCTTCTATAAGGGTGTTCCATATCCAAGAACTGACGATGGGAGTCAAAAAATGATGTTTTACGGCCGTGCTGGAGTGTAAATGACTTCGACTTCTCCATGCAAATGGGACAAGAAAGTTTACCATGAGTCATCCACCCGGATAATATGCCATAAGCTGGGAAGTCACTAACAGTCCAAATGAGTGCCGCTCGAAGGCGAAAGTTTTGCTTAGTTGAGACGTCCCATGTTTCAACGCCGTCATCCCATAAGAGATTCAACTCTTCTATTAACGGCTGTAGGTAAACATCAATCTTCTGCCTTGGACTACGTGGTCCTGGTATCATGGAAGTTAGAAACATATATGGACGCTTCATGCACATCCATGGTGGAAGGTTATATGGAGTGACTATCACCGGCCAGCAAGGGTACTGCCTGCCAGAGGATCCAAAAGGATTGAACCCATCTGAACACAGTCCAAGTCGAACATTTCGAGGTTCTGCTGCAAACCAAGGGTATGTCCTATCAAAATGCCTCCATGCTTCAGCATCAGACGGATGTTTCAGTACATTTGCGGTAGGGGCATGTACTTTATGCCATCACATATGCTCTACTGTAGTGGGTGAGGCATATAGTCGTTGAAGTCTAGGTATTAGTGGGAGGTGATGCATGGTCTTCAATGCTCGATCTTTCCCTATGTTTCCATTTCTAGCCTTATACCGTGGAGCATTACAGAATTTGCAACTACTGGCATGTTGGTCACCTTTCCAATACAACATGCAATCATTCACACAAACATCAATTTTTATATGTGAAAGACCCAAACGGGAAACCAACTTCTTCGTCTCGTACCATGTACTCGGCATATTGCTGTCTATTGGCTAAGTTTTCCGCATCAACTTCACAATGTCATCATAACATCCCTTGGACATATTGTACTCCGATTTTAGATTTAGCAAACGAACTGCAGCTGACAATTCGGAATGTTTTTCACAACCATCCCACAATGGTCTTGATGCTGAAGCGAGTACATCATAGAAACGCCGGGCATCAGCATTCGGCTCCTCTTCCACCTCAACATCAATGGAAGGGTGATTAGGACCTACAGCATCAAACACCATTCTTTCGAACTGGTTAACCGAGGAAGAATTATCTTCGTAATTCTCATGAAACCGGTATGGCTGAGGCAAACCCACTAAATTAACGGGTTCACCATGAGATGTCCAATTCCAGTACATTGGCATGAATCCCCACTTATACAGATGAACCCTGACTTCGTCACAAGATCGAAATTGAAGGTTCTTACATTTCCGGCATGGGCACCGAATTTGGTCCCCATTCATGAACTGGACATGAGAACATGCGAAGCTTATAAACTGTTCCACTCCCCTACTCCACTCCTCCGAAAAACCCCCTTTCTCTCGGATGTAACGTCTACTGTACATCCAAGTACGCTCGTTTTCCATTCTCTTGCAGCCCAAGTTCAGTGCCTTAATATTATAGCGGCGATCCCTTATAACTTCTGATCATGTCAAACTATATGTATAAGAACACAACAGGAAATATAAAATAATTGTCTAAATTGAGAACAGTAATAATTAGCAGTCAACAAATAACAACACATACATGGAGCTAACAACTATTTAGATAACATTAACGTTGTACGTCAAGAACTTTAATCATCAATTACCATTCTCAGGTGATTAAGCAAAAGGTTGATATAGTATGGAACATGAACATTTGAGCTATTCCTTTGAACAACATATTGCTCCACATTAACGCTCCATTATAAGAATTGTCATTTGTTACTGGGAATAACTATCCTTCATGTTTTTATTTGGTTCCCCTAAACCCTAAAACAATATAAAACAACTAAAGCTCCTTACCTAGTGTCTGATAAAATCAACTGGTTAAATTGAGATGATTTTGTGCTGGCTAATTGCTTTGCTAAAAATTTGGTACTACAATGTACTAATAGGCCATAGGTTCATTCATCTATTTCTATATCCCATTCAACTGCATTCCATCTACACCTACTTACATAAGTATAAGTATATATTAGTGTATGTTTTAATGACCAAACGTCATCGTTTTATATTTTCAGATGGCTCGCTGTCTTTGTGTCATTTATTTTTCTCTTTTTTGAGAAAATGAAACTTAACCGGACTTCTTAAACCCTAAACCAAGTAATCTATCAGTATATTATTAAAATGACATTTTATCAAACCAGATTATAGGGTTCGCCTTTATTCTAAATTACATGAAATTACTTTAATTTAGTTTTTTAAACTGTATCATAGCTGGGGACATTTTTACGTATTCAATACCATCGCACAACACTTGAACTAATTTTCTTTGACACTTCAGTCATGCCTTATAACGTTGTAGTAGTGGATCAGTTAACAATGCTTTCAACAGATACTAACATTGAATATATGAACATGTGGGATAGCTAGTACTTGATGGTACCCCGTAAATTTTACAACAGTAAAAGTTACCATGCATTCAATAGTGTTTTAACACAAACATTCAAGAAGAAAATGAATGCAAATAGTTCATAGTAATTACAAGTGAGTCAATTGTTTTTTAACCTATACCCACTGCAACCATAAGGTTCGAAATTTCCCACCAATTCATCCCCCTACTCCAGTTAAGAGAAAACTGATTCAATCAATTCTCTGACTCCCAAATTACCATACTTCTATATTTACCTCTTAACACCTATTTTCTTCAATTACCTGTCCCTGTAACTACTAGATCAACTAGTTGGGCATACAAGTGGAAAACATCAAGGATCATAATAAAATTCCAACACCCAATCAGTAATTTCCCCTCCAACTGTTATAACTTGCCCGTAATTGAATCGACCTACCAGTTACTTTTGCAACTCACCAAGACTGTCATTGTAATCTATCCATAATAGCACAACAGAGATTCAGTCACCAATCAGGGCCCAGTTAATTGAAAACTTACAGTATGTGTGAAGACAAGGTCGAGAACAGTTATGACTGGCAAAGTTCTAACTATTTCTGCAAACATTTTTATTAGCTGAAGGGACAGCAATAACGATTCTCATTACAAGATTGTACACATGAATGTCTTAATAGCCTGACTAACTCTGAATATTGCCAATACGTGCCCTTCTGTAGAAATAGATAACCAACTCAAGTTACATAGAATGCCTTAATTGATAGAAAGTACAGATTATAGTACAAGGAAAGGGTGAAAATACCAGGCAACTTCCCCAGTTTCGTCAGAGGGACAAACTCTGCTCCTATTGCCAATGCTATTGGAGGACCAAAGATAAAGCCTGGAGCCTCAATCCCTAAGACATTAAAAAGATCATTTCAACCAATAGAAGTCAGTACAATAGCTCAGAACAATGTTGCTACTTCAGTACATGAAGATATAATAACTAAATGCAACTTGGTTGCCTTCGAAATGATCACATACAGATATTCGGAAAAGCAACTAAAAGTAAATGATGTGAGTTAAACTGTACAAGCACCACTCATACCAACTGTATATTTGCTAGTTAATTTTAATCCAATTAACCAGGGTACAAAAGAATATTGTTTTTTGAAGCTGTATTGGGATTGAATATATTCCACCAAAAGCATTAGTTCGTAGGATAATGTTCTTGTAAGTTTAGGTTGTTTTTGCTAGATGGAAAAAAGAAATGTGTTGTTGTAAGTTGTAACAGAACCACTGTAATGCTGAACTGTAATTTTCATTTTGTGGAAAACAATGAAAGAAGCATTGATTTGTACAAAATTACTTAGAGCTTTCTTTTAAGTTCTATGAGGTACCTACTAGAATTTAGTTTTGCAGTTTCACTTTCTATTGCATCCTACAATTTATTTTAGCTAAAAAACAGGTGCTTTTGTTGTAAAGAATAAACTGTTCTTTCTTCTACACGTGAAAGAACAGTGTTCCTATTGCCAATGCTATTGGAGGACCAAAGATAAAGCCTGGAGCCTCAATCCCTAAGACATTAAAAAGATCATTTCAACCAATAGAAGTCAGTACAATAGCTCAGAACAATGTTGCTACTTCAGTACATGAAGATATAATAACTAAATGCAACTTGGTTGCCTTCGAAATGATCACATACAGATATTCGGAAAAGCAACTAAAAGTAAATGATGTGAGTTAAACTGTACAAGCACCACTCATACCAACTGTATATTTGCTAGTTAATTTTAATCCAATTAACCAGGGTACAAAAGAATATTGTTTTTTGAAGCTGTATTGGGATTGAATATATTCCACCAAAAGCATTAGTTCGTAGGATAATGTTCTTGTAAGTTTAGGTTGTTTTTGCTAGATGGAAAAAAGAAATGTGTTGTTGTAAGTTGTAACAGAACCACTGTAATGCTGAACTGTAATTTTCATTTTGTGGAAAACAATGAAAGAAGCATTGATTTGTACAAAATTACTTAGAGCTTTCTTTTAAGTTCTATGAGGTACCTACTAGAATTTAGTTTTGCAGTTTCACTTTCTATTGCATCCTACAATTTATTTTAGCTAAAAAACAGGTGCTTTTGTTGTAAAGAATAAACTGTTCTTTCTTCTATGTCGTAACAACACAGTATTGGATACCTTTAGTTCTCTACTTTTAGATTCTGTATAGGAAGTGACAGCAAGGACAATAACTAAACAAATGGAACAAAATTCTGTTCAGAATTAAACGTACTGTTGCTTATATGTTCGGTCCAGAAACAGATTAATGCTTAAATGCATGAAAATGAATATATTTGAATGTTATCTTTTTCTGCTATATTTGTAGTTGCTACAGAAGACAGGAAGTAAAACTGAAGTATATATGCAGTTAAGTATGTTGACCATGCTTATGTATCTGAACTATTCTGCTAGTCAAGATATGATGTATGTTTCGCTCTTATAGCAGTTTGCCTCTCATAATTAAATTGATCAAGCAATTAAGTCTTAACCCCAACTGGTTAAGGCCAAATAACGTGAACCTTGTATGCCTTCATCTCTTTGATTAAGATAGATCCTTCATAAGCTCCAAAAGAGTAAGATCCTTTCGTACTACGCAAGTAAGTTTGGGTCTAATTAACCTTGCCACTCCTCTTTCCCATATGGCCATATCTGGCTTATGCATTGGTGCATACATCTCTAGCCTCACATAACTAAACAGCAGAAATTTTGTCCCAACATTGAATATTTTGGTGTTGGATTTGCTTGAACTTTAATGCTTAGATAATTGTGTACTTTTGATTACAATTTGTATATATATTTTATGCTGATATAATCCAGGTTTTATTTTCATTGTTTCTGCTACTGTCTGATTTTCTTCAGTAATTTTTCCACAGAGAGAAAATACTGACGGTGCCCAGCAACGGGCAAAGGACGATTTACGAGGGAAAAAGGCTAAGAAAGCTGCCAAGTTGGACAAGGTTATCGTTTATTGGCCCTTACACGCATAATATAAATTCTTGGTTTGCAATTAAATTGGTTTCGACCTATTTCCTCTGCAGGCTATTGAGAAGGAGTTGCTTGAACGGCTTAAAGAGGATATGTATCCTCCCAAAGACATTGAAATAATTGTTGAGGGAGAAGAAGAGGAAGAGGAGGTTTGTTTTATGGGAAAGATTTTTGTGGACTTGGTTCTTCTCAAAAAGAAATTGTTTTTAACCAATTAATTCCTCTCATATGTATGTTGCATGGACAGCCTATAAAGAGTGATTATGGTCGCATATATAAACACCCTTTCAAAACATATGAAAGAATTCTTGAAATGGGGGCTACCGCTGAGGAAGAAGAAGAGGAGGTTTTTGTTTTATGGAACAAGTTTTTATGTATTTTCCATTATCTTCTGTTTGACGTTGGCTGATGATGTTCTTCGATTATATATGCAGGAGTACTCAGAGGAATTAGAATATCTTGAGGCTGATTCTGGAGATGAAATTGAGGAGGAGTGTGACATGGAAGATTTTGGTTGCGCTGCAGTAGGAAAGGCTAAAAATAAAAATTGTATGGCAGCTTAAGCTAATCCACTTGCTGAACTTGCATTGCTTGAATGCAAATTAACATGACACTGTTTAGGTGATGAAGATGAAGAGCAGGGGGCTTTGAGAGGAAGAGGGTGAGAGGAGGATCACAGCCAGAGGTGTGGCGTGGAGACATGATTGAGAAAGGTATTGATGAACCAGCTGCTGCTGGTGCTGGTAAAAAGTGGATCATGAGGAAATCAAGGGTGATTCTTGAGGTACGTAAACAATCTCATGTCCCCATTCGATAGTTGGACCTGTGCATTTACTTAATTTAATTACAGGTTTAATGAGTAATTATCAGTACTATCTGATACACTTGCATGCATTAGTATGTTATACTTAAATTCCCCTATGATCTGGTTCTGTGACTACTTTTTAAGTATTTCCAGCTAACATCTGTTATTCATGTTATTTTCTGTCATGTGTATTCGGTTTTGATAATTGCTGCAACTGGAAAGATCATGCATATCAATGAATTGCTGGTGCATTTGAAAGTAAGTCCACAGTCTTATCTCATAGCTAATAACCGTGTTAAATGCTGCATGCAACTTTTAACATCTGTCAGTGTTTCCCTACTGCCTCTCAAGTTTAATGAACTTGAAAAGTAGCATGAACCTTACAGGTTAAATGGGAAGAACAGCAGAGGGGCCTGTTGGAGGATACACTTCCTTAACTATTTCATTGCCATATTATCGTGAGACCACATGCACTGTCTTAGACAGCTTGGACACTGGAATTAGTTTGTAATGTGGTAGTTCTGTGGCATATCTTTAATCCTATATTTATTTTTGTGAGTAGTTTCATGAACAGAGAGTTCCCGCTTAACAAGATTTGTTTCATGAACAGAGAGTTCCCACTTAACATATTAGAAACTCTGTAACTTTTGACTCAAGCTTGGCTAAGATTATAATCCCAAAGGATAGCTTACAAGGTTTTACAAGAAGTGATGAATCATGAGGTGATCATATGCTCAAAACAGTAAAAGCTGACGATCATAGTAATCATAAGGTGATCATATGCTCAAAACAGTAACAGCTCATTGAAGAAGCTCATTAGGATTTGGTTTCCTAGAAAGAGTTCTGGAACAAGTAAAACATGTTCCATTGAAGAGGCTCTTTGCTGCAGCAGAAAAAGGAAACTCAACAAAAATATTATGTGAACAGATTGTACCATGATTTTAATGTTAGATGTGCCTACATGATACTACAGAATTAACTCATGAAATATATACAAAGAGTAGCATACCTCCCCAACTCCAATGGTGATTACATGTGGAGCAGAAGCCATCCCAGCTGAAGTGTTCATCCACTCACCTGGGTTTGACAACTAAACTATTGAGAAAGATAACCAAAAACCAAAAGCATATCATAAGACCACAAAATAAATTTAAGCATCTCCATCATTGAATCACATTCTCATCGAAACATCAGAAACCAGATTTTCAAAGGGAGTGCATTAACATGTGTATTCATAAGACAACAAATAAGATCCAGTGGATCTTATTCACAAGTAGAGATGATAAGCAAAAAAGCTATCCTTTAGTGTTTAGATAACTGATTTGATCACAACCAAACTAGATATATTTTCATTGTGCTCGTTCTTATATTTTCATTCCCTACTGTCAAAGTTAGATAAATGTGAGCTAGATAACTTTGTGCTCGTTCTTATATTTTCATTCCCTGGTCAAAGTTAGATAAATGTGAGCTATTTTATTGTTTAAATGTGTTTTTTGCTGTTTCAGACCAGGGATGGTTGTAGGATGGTACCATTCACATCCTGGATTCGGCTGTTGGCTCTCTGGCGTCGACATAAATACGCAACAGGTTGCAACAGATAAATCAGCTCTTGTTATGCTGTCTGTTTTTGCTTTCTTGTTGCTGTTTCTCAAATGCAACAGTATGTTGTTGCATTGTTTTCTTATGAAGTCTTATTACGTATTATACCATGAATGTTTGTTTTCCTTGTCCTATTCTGTAAATGATGTTTAGCACTCTTATGTTACTAAGTTCCAATTGACTTGTAGAGTTTTGAGGCACTGAATCAGCGTGCTGTGGCAGTGGTTGTGGATCCAATTCAGAGTGTGAAAGGGAAGGTTGTGATTGATGCTTTTCGATTGATCAACCCCCAAACCATGATGCTTGGGCAAGAACCACGACAGACAACATCAAATCTTGGGCACCTTAATAAGCCCTCCATTCAAGTGAGCAATCAAGACAAGACTTATACTACGATTTGTCCACCATGCCTATTGTCTTCTGTGGTTGTTTTCCACTTTTTAGGCCCTGATCCATGGTCTTAATAGACATTATTACTCTATAGCCATCAACTACAGAAATAATGAACTTGAAGAAAAGATGCTACTGAATCTCCATAAGAAGAAATGGACAGATGGCTTGACTCTTCGCCGCTTTGATGACCACTCAAAGACCAATGAACAGACTGTCAAAATTACTCTAAAATAAATATAGCTTGCTTAACTAGACCTACTAACAAGCCTGAATAACATGCGCCCAGTTATATGCCCAAAAACGAAAAGCATGAATCACATTCTCATCGGAACATCAGAAACCAGATTTTCAAAGGGAGTGCATTAACATGTGTATTCAGAAGACAACAAATAAGATCAACTGGATCTTATTCACAAGTAGAGATGATAAGCAAAAAAGCTATCCTTTAGTGTTTAGATAACTGATTTGATGACAACCAAACTATACATTGGAAAATACATTTAAAGTGAAGTTCCATGCAATTAAGTGAGAAAGAAAATCAGCAAACAAAATCATTCAAATTTTTCTCGGCAATAAGCTTTCAGAAGATTCAAGAATGTCTAGTATCTTGGGGCATATTATCAAACCAGATTCAAATATAATGAAAAACTTATTTAATTCAAGCACCTGTTCTTCCTCTTCTATAGCACCGCTCAACTCTGCTCCTCGCAACAGCAGCTTAAGTTCATCCTCAGTTACATATGGCTCACTAGTTTTGGAGAGAAAAAGGAAAAGAATTAAAGCATTCAGAGAGAAAGCAATATTGTGAAGTGACAAAAACACCAGAGTAACACCTGAAATTAGAACAATATTTTGTAAAAGGATTCAATGACTGGCATAGTCAAGTACTAAATCATGCGCTGCCCTCTGTGAACAACATAGGATAAAAACCGATTTCTTATGCAATAAATCAGAAAACAAAGAAGACATACCCATCTGAAACAATAATTTGGTTTCAGACGGATGATATTAACTAAAACCCTAAAACATATATGGACGATTGCAGGCGTTAAACAATAATAAAGTGAAAGAGAGATTTCACTACCTGAAATTAGGGGGCCATTTGAACGGCGCGGGAGGATCGATTATGGAGATTGGGGCCGTTGCACCAGCGGAGCGAAGTCTGCCGGTGAGTCCACCCGGAGGAAGGGGAGGAAGAGAACACGGTTGGGGTGTCGATAACGGCTGAGGAAGGGGAGGAAGAGAACACGTGGTGCGAAAGAGAATGGGTCGCGAGCCCTCGCTGGTGAAGGGGATGAAGCGTAGATGATTTCTGGTAGAGGAGCAGAGCAAGGCTCCAAACGGAGAGGAAGACAGGCGACTTAGTGAGACTTGAGTCACGGGGAGAGAATTAAAATGGGTAAAACACATATATGCATAGCGACGGTAAGATGTCGCTTAAAAACTAGCGACTAAAATCCGTCGCTACTCTTAATCTTAATTCGTAATTAAATGATAAAATATAACTCAGCCACGGCAACCAGTCACTAACTTAGCAACAGTAAGCCGTCCCGGGGCTAAATTAAAATGTACGAACTTTTAACCCCTACTCAATTTTTTAACGAATTGAAGGGACACATCTGGACCCCATTAAAAATATTCAAAATAAATTAGTTATGTATTAGTAGGTAACAATTTAGCATAAAAAATAACTATGACATATGCACTATTACTTTTTTTTTATTTATTTTTTTTAATTTTACCGACGGCATGACGTCACTAAATAGGAATAAAATTTAACCCATAGTAAACTTTTATACGACTTTATGGTACACATGTCCACTACATTACATATTTTTAAAATAAATAAGTTATGTATTAGTACATAACAATTTAACAACAAAAATAAATATCAGATAACACCTAAATTTTTTTTTTAGTTGATAATTTTAGCGACGGTTAACCGTCATTAATTTAAAGAAGCATTTAGCAACCCATAACCCCTACTAAATATTTATCCGACTATAAGGTAAACATCCCAACTTCAGTATATATAATCAAAAAAAATTATTCATGTTACAAAAGATAACAATTGAGCATAAAAAATAATTATTGCAGGAGAAGTATTAATATTTTTCTCCTTTCTTTTATTTTAGCGACGGCTATGCGTCACTAAATTAGCGACGGCTATGCGTCACTAAATTAGCGACGGCTATGCGTCACTAAGTTAGCGACGGCTATGCGTCACTAAATTAGCGACGTCTATGCGTCACTAAAATATTAGCGACGGCTATGCGTCACTAAGTTAGCGACTGCAATGCGTCACTAACTCAGCCACGGCAACCAGTCACTAACTTAGCAACAGTAAGCCGTCCCGGGGCTAAACTGAAATGTACGAACTTTTAACCCCTACTCAATTTTTTAACGAATTGAAGGGACACATCTGGACCCCATTAAAAATATTCAAAATAAATTAGTTATGTATTAGTAGGTAACAATTTAGCATAAAAAATAACTATGACATATGCACTATTACTTTTTTTTTATTTATTTTTTTTAATTTTACCGACGGCATGACGTCACTAAATAGGAATAAAATTTAACCCATAGTAAACTTTTATACGACTTTATGGTACACATGTCCACTACATTACATATTTTTAAAATAAATAAGTTATGTATTAGTACATAACAATTTAACAACAAAAATAAATATCAGATAACAACTATGACTTTTTTTTTTTAGTTGATAATTTTAGCGACGGTTAACCGTCATTAATTTAAAGAATCATTTAGCAACCCATAACCCCTACTAAATATTTATCCGACTATAAGGTAAACATCCCAACTTCAGTATATATAATCAAAAAAAATTATTCATGTTACAATAGATAACAATTGAGCATAAAAAATAATTATTGCAGGAGAAGTATTAATATTTTTTTCCTTTTTTTTATTTTAGCGACGGCTAAGCTGCGTCACTAAATTAGCGACGGCTATGCGTCACTAAGTTAGCGACGGCTATGCGTCACTAAATTAGCGACGTCTATAGCGACGTCATGCTCACTAAAATATTAGCGACGGCTATGCGTCACTAAATTAGCGACGGCTATGCGTCACTAAATTATTAGCGACGGCTATGCGTCACTAAGTTAGCGACTGCAATGCGTCACTAAAGTAGCGACGTCTATGCGTCACTAAGTTAGCGACGGCTATGCGTCACTAAAGTAGCGACGTCTATGCGTCGCTAAGTTAGCGACGGCGATGCGTCACTAAAGTATTAGCGACGAACAGCTGTCGCTAATGTTTCACCGGACTTTTAGTGACTATTAACCGTCGCTAATTAGCGACGGTTTTTAGCTGTCGCTAAAAACGCCGTCGCTAATTTCATTTTTTCTAGTAGTGATCTTTCGAATAAGTTGGCTTGCGTTCATTTGAAGAATGATTGTTAGACCATTTCTAATGTTGGAAATTGCAACAAAGCATGAGATGTATCTACGGGTGGCAAAATTTGACTTGACCCGAAAGCCTGGATCGACCTACCTAAATCCAAACTTGACCTGACCCAATTTGATCAGAAAAGTCAATAACTCGAACTTGGTTATATCCAACCCGACCTGAACCCGAACCTCAATTGTATATTAATATATTTATATCTAGTTAAATTAAATTTTTTACATTATTTTTTATGCCTAGTAATTTTTTAGTTATGAGGTACCTAAATTTTGAAATTTTCATTTTATTCACTCATAAAAATTACAACTTCGGTCTCTAAACTTTTCAAATATTTGCATAAAAAATCAAATTCTTTAAGTTAAATTTTAGCAAAATCTAAATAAAAAATTAAATTAATTCAGTTATTCCAGCTTATGCAGCAATAACCCGATTAGATCCGAATTCAACCTAAAACCCAAATAACTCGATCTGAAATTACCTGAGATTGAAATTGACCCGACTTAAATTAAACCCGAACTCAAATTCAAAATCTACTAAACCGAAATCAACGAAGATAACTAAATAGTTTGAGCATCAATTTCACTGCTAAAAGAACTAACCGCTAAGCACCCATTAGCATTCATGTCCCAAGAATCCTTTACGCCTACAATATTGGATTATAGATCATAACATCTTATCAAAAGCCTAAAATTTATTGTCTAAATAATATAATTCATATATAAAAGATCAATTATATTAGAAATCCAAATGAAGTTTAAATGCCATAACAATATATGGTACAATACAATTGCTGATATAACACAAGTAAAGTTCAAGCTTTAATAAGATATACATCAAAGTAACTAAAATAATAATCAACACAATTTTGAGAGAAATTCATAAACAAATAAAAGAGGGTACATACAATGTTTGACCATCATGCAACAATAATAACAAACAAACAAATAAATAACAAACAAGCCATAGAACAACAACAACCACAGAATTTAACGATCCAAATCTTATCTCTGATAATTTTTTTTATTTCTATTTTATTTAATTTCTTCTTCTCATAATTGAAAATGTCACATGGCTATTATTTGAATTTTCAAACTTGGGCCATTTGAATTTCATATGTTTACTAGCAATTAGGTTGCCCAATTGAATCAATCACTTAAATGTTCCAAATTTGGGCTAAAATAGATGTATATCTAACAAAAAATCAGTACCTGGGCAGGATAAATAGGATCCTCAAATCTCACTAATCTTACGATCCTAATCATAATTATACTATGATCCTATCAAGTCTTCAATTATAACATATTTTGACAAGATTTTATAGATAATTAAGGAGAATAGTATCACACAATCCTTTGATCTTGATTGCAATCTTGACAACCTTGGATAAAATAATAAGTCAATCACATTGTAAAACTACACTATACCAAAAAAGGGAGGTATTCAACACTCTATTTTTGTCGGCACCTATTGGAAAATCTCAATTTCCATCGCAATCCATTGAAAAGTCCTCATTGGCAACTTGTCTGATGAAAAAAAATAAATTCCAACAACTTAAGCTTAAGCAATTGCAAATTACCAACACAGAGCCGTTATGAACTACTACTAAAAAAACCTGTTTTTCCAACTGCCCTTATTTCCAACGGTCAAGCAGTTGGAAATTTCCAACTGCCAAAACCGTTGGAATGAAGACAAAATTTTTTCCAACGGCTTAGCAGTTGGAACTTTTACGATATTAAATTTAGATAATATATATAATAATTCCAACGGCTTTATCCGTTGGAAATTGGGGAAACTAATCCTTTGGAAAGTATGTACTATGAGTTTCAACTAATCTTTGTTTTGTATGTATAATATTTCCAACGGCTTGAACCGTTGGAAAATGGGTAAACTAATGGGTTTTTATCGCATTTTTTATATATAAGAGTTCCAACGGCTTAAGCCATTGGAAAATATGTAGGTATAATTAATTTGTTTGTTTGGTCCATCATGAGGATAATTTTCCAACGGCTTTAGCTATTGGAAATTTTGGAATTTAGGCGAAATTATGTTGAAATTGTTCCAATAGCTAAAACCGTTGGTATTTTGCGTAAGGGGAAAAAAATTTGTATAATTTCCAACGGCTTTAACCGTTGGAAGTCATTATCAGGTTTTTTTGCATTTAATTGTTCTATTACCAACGGCTATAACCGTTGGAAAAAAATATATATACAATTTTTGTTTTCAACGTTTCCAACAGCTGAAGCCGTTGGAAAGGTAATTAGTACATAAATTTAGCTTCCAACGGCTTGAACAGTTGGAAAATCATTAAGTTAAACGGTGCGTTTTGGAAATTTTTTTCCTGTAATTTAAAATCACCCCCTCCCCCAGGCGCTCGTCTTCTTCCCAGAGTCGCGTCTCTCTCCTCTCTGCGACTTCCTTCCTCGCACGCGCACACACAGCACCTTCGTTTCTTTGATTAAGGGGTTAATCAAGTTCGTAGAGCTTATTTTGATGTGGATCTGGTATGGTTTTGCTTGATCTATAGTTAGTTTGGATTTATTTTGAATTTTTTCCATTGTTTTTTGCGGATTTCCATAGTGCTTTGTTTGTTGATAATGTGTTTTGTTTTTGCTTGTTGTAGCTGATTCGAAGCTATTTCGAGGGATTTAAAGGAAGTTTAGGGTCGGATTTTAGGTTAGTTCGTTACATACGTATTTTTAAATTTTTTTCCAAATAATAGTTAAAATCCGGATTAATTTCATGGTATTTTAGTTTGAAATATGTGAAATGTATGTAATTTGTAGTTGTTGATTGTTGGATGTGAAGTATTTGGGTTACCCATTATAATTTAACATTTATGTCCATTTTTTGTCTTTTTTTCTTAATTTCAGGATTAATTAAAAAATAGAAAATAATTAGTTTTAAGTAAATTGTTTAGGTAGTATATTTATGTGTCAAATTAGTTAGTATAATTAAAAATATTTAATAATTAGTTTTAAGTAAAATGCTTAGGTAGTATATTTATGTGTAAAATTAGTTAGTATATTTAAAAATAATAAATAATTAGTTTTAAGTAAATTGTTTAGGTTGTATATTTTATGTGTGTGAAATTAGTTAGTATAATTAAAAATAGTTAGTAATTGAGGTTTTAACTAATTTGTTTAGGTAGTATTTTTATGTTTAAAATTAGTTTAGTATATTAAAAAATAGGAAATAATTAGTTTTAAGTAAATTACTGAGGTAGTATATTTATGTGTCAAATTAGTTAGTATATTTAAAAATAATAATTAATTAGTTTTATGTAAATTATTTAGGTAGTATATTTTGGTGTGAAATTAGTTAGTATCTTTAAGAATAGAAAATAATTAGTTTTAAGTTAACTATTTACGTAGTATATTTTAAATGTGAAATTAGTTAGTATATTTATAAATAGGAAATACTTACTGTTTTAAGTACATAGTTTAGGTAGTATATTTATGTGTGAAAGTAGTTAGTATATTTAAAAATACCAAATCTTTAGTTTGAAGTCAATTGTTTAGGTAATATATATTGTTAGTATGTATAATGTTTAATTGGATTTATTCTTACAATGTTTTCAGAATTGGAATTAATATAAATGTACAAAATATTTCTATTTAAATAAGTTTAGTTGATTAAGTTTGACCTTGAATAATAATATATGTCAATAATAATAATAATAATAGTAATAATATATAATACTTGAAAGAATAATTATTATTCTAAGAGTCGTAGTAAAGTCACAGTAATAATAATAATTATTATTATTATAATTGATAATAATAATACGAGTAATATATTATAATTATAATAATAATAGTAATAATATATTATTATTGAAAGAATAAATATTATTGTAAGAGTAGTAGCAAAGTAATAGTAATAGTAATAATAATAATAATTATTATTACAGTAATAATAAATCCAATAAAGTAATAATAATAATAATAATAATAATAATAATAATAATAATAATAATAATAATAATAATAGTAACAATAGTATTAGTAGTAGTACTAGTAAATGTAATAAATAATAATAATAATTATTATTATTATAATTATACTAATAATTAATCCAATAAGAGTAATAATAATAATAATAATAATAATAATAATTATTATTATTATTATTAATTATAATTATAGTAAGAATTAATCCAATAAGAGTAATAATAATTATAATAATGAATATTATAATAAAAATAATACTAATAATTATATTATAAATGAAAGAATAAATATTATTCTAAGAGTAGTAGAAAAGTTAGTAATAATAATAATATAATAATAATAATTATTATTATACTAATAATAAATCCAATAAGACTAATTATAATAATAATTTTAATTATTATTATTTTATTATTATAATAGTAAAAATATATAATAATTGAAAGAATAAATATTATTCTAAGAGTAGTAGTAAAGTAATAGTAATAATAAGAGTAGTAGTAATAGTAATTATATGGATAATTATAATTAAATGTAATATAAAACATGCATTTGTAATTATAATACAAATACTGCAAATATGATTTAATTCATGAAATTAATTTCATGTGTTCATGCTTCCGTAAATGTCTTGAAGGTAAATATATATTTTCCATTGGTAGGCCTCCATGGATCAAGAACGTAGTTGGATGTATAACAGTCGTTATTTACCTGGTCGAGTTGGGTACAAAGAGGAGTGGGAGACAGGGGTTGAGCAGTTCATAACATTTGCAGAAAGTAACCCAGGTCACATGGATGGACACAAAATACGTTGCCCGTGTAGGAGATGTAAAAATTTGAGGTTTAAAGATTGTGATGACGTTAGAGTTCATCTATACAGATAGGGTTTCATGCCTTTTTACACCAATTGGACAGCTCATGGGGAGCCATTTAATGAGCATCCACATCAGCCGTTTGATAATTTTGATTGGTATGAGCATGCTGAGTTTAGTTCAAATGTGAACCCATTTGCTCGAATGATATTTGATGCAGTGGGACCAAGTACCCATTAGAATTTCACTGAAGTGGATGAAGAACCTAATGAAGGTTTTAGAAGGTTTTCTGATTTACTTCACTCCGCTACTACACCTCTTTGGGATGGATGTGATAAGCATTCTGAGCTTTCTGCTGCAGTTCGTTTGTTAAACCTTAAAGCAGAATATCACATACCAAAAGGGTGTTATGATGGTATCGCGGCCTTGATGAAAGAGACACAGCCGTGTGACAACAAGATGCATCCAATTGGTATGAGACGAAGAAATTAGTTTCACAACTTGGCCTTGCCCATCTTAAAATTGATGCTTGTGTTAACGACTGCATGTTGTTTTGGAATAATGATGAAGATGGTTCACAATGCAAGTTTTGTGGTGAATCTCGGTTTAAGCCGAGGAAAGCTGGGAGGGGTAAGGATAGAGCAAGAAAGACTATGCACTATTTACCACTCACTCCTCGCCTTCAGTGACTATATGCTTCACTTTCAACTGCTGAGCACATGAGGTGGCACTGTGAGCATCGTTCCGACCCAAATGTTTTAAAACATCCTTCAGATGGGGAAGCATGGAAACATTTTGATTCCACGTACCGGTGGTTTGCAGCGGATGCCCGAAATGTTCGTCTTGGAGTTTGTTTTAATGGCTTTGTGCCTTTTGGAAACTCTGGTAAACAGTACTCATGTTGGCCTGTCATTGTTACTCCGTATAATTTGCCTCCGTGGATGTGTATGAAGAAACCATATATGTTTTTAACCGCATTGATACCTGGCCCTCGAAGTCCATGTCAAAATATTGATGTGTATTTATAACCTCTTATTCATGAATTGAAGCAGCTATGGGAGGATGGGGTCGAAACATGGGATGTTTCACTTAAACAAAATTTTCAGCTCCGAGCTTCGGTTTTGTGGACCATAAATGACTTCCCGGCGTATGGGATGTTGTCAGGATGAATGACTCATGGGAGGTTATCTTGCCCTATTTGCATGGATGCTAGTAAAGCATTCCAACTTGAGCACGGGAGGAAGACTTCATTCTTTGATTGTCATCGGCAATTTCTCGAGTTGGATCACCCATATAGAAGAAACAGAGTCGCCTTTAAGAAAGGAAAAGTTGAGAAATCATTGCCTTCTAAGCGTCTACCACCTAAAACAATATATGATCGTATTTCACATTTGCCTTCTGTAGTTCACAATGGACAGGTTGTAACCATACCAGGTTATGGCAGAACTCATAATTGGACAAAACGCAGTATTTTCTAGGAGTTGCCGTATTGGTAGAGTAATTTAATCCGCCATAATTTGGATGTTATGCATATCGAGAAGAATGTTTTTGACAATATATGGAATACAGTGATGGATGTGTCCAATAAAACTAAGGACAACGTGAAGACTCGTAAGGACCTTGAAATTCTGTGCAGTCGATCAGAGCTAAATTTAATTCCTCAAGGCGACGGTCGAGCATTTAAACCCAAAGCCACGTTTGCACTAAACAAACATCAGAGATCTAATGTGCTGAATTGGGTTAAACACTAAGACTCCCAGACGGATATGCATCCAACCTTGGGAGGTGTGTTGACAGTAATGTAAGTCAGATGTCTGGTATGAAAAGCCATGATTGTCATTTAATGATGCAGAGGCTCCTCCCAATTGCATTTGAAGCAATTCCTGAAAATATTTGGAAACTGTTGACCGAGTTAAGTCAATTCTTCCGAGATTTATGCGCTCCAGAGTTAGATGTGAATCACATGGTCGATTTGGAAGCCAATATTCCTGTCATACTTTATAAGTTGGAAAGAATTTTTCCACCGGGTTTTTTTGATTCAATGGAACATTTACCGGTGCACCTACCTTACGAAGCAAGGGTTAGAGGCCCCGTTCAATATAGGTGGATGTACAAATTTGAGCGTTGTATGCATGACCTGAAAATGAAAGTATCAAATAAGGCTCATGTTGAGGGTTCAATTTATGAAGCATATCTAATTGAGGAGACCTCTATATTTTGCTTTCACTACTTTGAATCCCATATTCCACATATGGGAACTAGAGTACCTCGTAATGATGATGGTGGACAAGGACCATATGATGAATCGGTGTGGTCTATCTTTAGATACCCGGGTCGTCCATATGGTGTATCAAGATATCGATATCTTGATGACAATGAATTGAGGGTCGCTGCTGCATATGTGTTACTGAATTGTAAGGAGGTGAAGCCGTACCTCGAGTAAGTGAAATAACACCTATTTTCTTTATAAACTCTATCAAATAATAGTATTTTTCTTGTTTAATACTAAACTTATGAAGTTTATGCTCCATCAACCCCTTTCTATATCTTGTAGTTTGTTTGTTGATGAAGTGCGTATGCATGAACCCAATATACAGATGTCAGACTTGGATGTCTACATTGAGAATAACTTTGAGACATGGCTAATAAACTATGTAAGTTTTCTACACTTAAATTTAGCCCATATTTTGCATTTGAAGGGTGACACATATTCATAGTATCACTATGTGAAACTAGGTGAATGATGTGCGTAACACTATCACAGACCGCTTCTTATGGGATGTTGCATGCGGGCCATCCCGTCGTGTTGAGAGTTGGCCTGTTTACTTCATAAATGGCTACAAGTTCCACATTAGCGACTGGGGTCGCGACAAAGCAACATATAACAGTGGAGTATGTATAAGGACTTCAGGATCAAGTGAGGTTGAATGTGATTTTTATGGGGTGTTAGAAGAAATCATTCAACTTGAATATCCTGGCTGGCCACACAAAAAAGTTGTATTGTTTCGGTGTGCTTGGTTTGACCCTACTCCAGATCGTGGCACTCGGGTTCATAAACAATATGGTATAGTTGAGGTTCGTAATGGGCGCCGATATGGGAAATTTGACCAGTTCATTCTTGCCTCCCAAGCAGATCAAGTGTACTACACCCCGTACCCAACAAAGTCACGTGAAAAAACGGGTTGGTTAGTGGTTTTGAAAATAAGACCTAGACGGATCGTTCATAATAATGTAAATGATGTTGAAGAAGCATTTCAGGAAGAATTATTGGCCGGGGTGAACACGTCTCCCATTATTATGGATGATCCAATCGAGAATTTAGCTGAAACAGGAGTATGGGAAGCAGTACAGGAAGACATGCCAATCATGGAAGAAATTTTGCTACATGATGATGAATCTGACAATGAGGAGTCCCTGGAAGGGAGTGATGAAGAAAATGAATTTGAATCTGGGAATACTGATAGTGGCGAATCAGAGACAGAAACTGAGGACGATGTAGTCCATTGACAATAATGTAAACGTTTTAACTTATAAAATGTAGTGTGAACATGGAATAACTTTTAATATATATGTAAACACTAACTTAGACTTCAAAGTGGTGCGGCAATATTAATTAGCAAGCTTTTTTTCAATTATGTATGTTAGTTTTGTAAACTGTTGTATGGGTTTTTAAAATAATGCAGATGCCACCAAAAGGAGATGCGACGTATACACGTCGGCCAGGGAAAGGCCTATTACAGCAGATGAAAGAAGTATTAGCAGAACCAATTGCTCGACATGAAAGGGCAGGCCAATCGCATTCCCATCATTCAGATGCACAGCCCTCAGCAGAACCAACAAATGTTCCAGATACTCACCCTGGCACAGGTGATATTCGCGGTGCTTCAGTCGGCCGTAGTGCTAGTCGATATACTCCGGCCCCTGTAGTTTCACCCGATGGTGGGAATTCCATTGGTCAGTCAGCAATATCCCAAGGCCCGATTCAGGCGCGCTTACGGATAAGACCTCACGGAAACACGTAAGTATTGCACCCTTTTGAACCATAATAGTTTAAATCACATCGAGTATGTGAAGTCGCAGTAAAATAATAATATGTATTGTCTCAAAACATGCACTTCATGTAGCTTCCTTCCATCAAGAGCAACACGGTTGGTGACTAGATGCTTCACCACACACTTCAAGGGACATCATGACTGGATGAGTGCAAGTATGGCAGATATTTAAGCGTGGTGGCTCGTATTTGAGGTTTGCACTTTCTTCGCACTATTTCAACTTTATAAACCACGTTGTCAACTATGCGTTCAATATATATTTTATTATAACGTGTAAGGATTATGTGAATGAGATCCAACTGACCATAATGAGGTATATGGCGTTTGGCATATGATGGCGTCGAGTCATTACCGATTCACACTGGGTGACATCCGACGGGAGAAAAATCCGGAAAAACGGCGAGGAAGGGTATCTTTTATGACCGACGCACAGTATGCAGAAAGGGAGGAATGATGGGCTTTAACGGAGTTTAACGAGCGATCGGCAAGGGGGAAGACAATACGAGCTTCATCATCGCAGTAATCTAACTCAACAGGTGCAGTGAGTGCTACTTATGCAAGAGGTTCGGTTTCAATAATTGAACACCGAGAATGAATGGTAAAATTATCATAATCTATTAATTTAAATTCAATTTATTTACTTTGTAAAAAGATTAATCTTAGTACGCTTCCAATGTAGCATGAAAAAGATCCGGAGAAAAGAGGCCCTGGCTTGTTCAAGGTGATGCAGCAAACTCATAAGAAAAAAAACGGAGAATACGTTAACAGGCGCATTGAAGAAGTTGCGGTAATTATCATGCTATAGAATTACAGCCTTAATTTCTGATCTTCATACTAATAACTTATCGTTACTCTTTATGTAGGCAATAATAACTGTTGAGATTAAGGAAGCAACGCAACAGCTGGATGACGAAGGTGGCGCACCTGACATAGATGAGGTTGCGATTATGAGTGCAGCTGCGGAGGGCAAGAAAAAAGGCTGTGTATTTGGACTTGGATCAGAGCAACATGTTGTGCCTGGACGACGACGACCAGCGCTTACTCATGCGGCACATGTTGATGTCACACAGACTCCGGAGTTCACTGAACAAGTACAGCAAGTCGTAGCGGAGCAAACTGCACAACAAGCATCACAGTATGAGCAGAAGCTAGAGCGTCTAAAGAGGAGACAACAAGCTGAGCTCGAGTACATATGTAACAGAATTGGCATTCCCCCGCCCGTGCCTCCTGCAGATGATGATGATGACTCGGAATCGGATTAAGAATATATCAGGTATATCATGCTACTATGTGTGTTTATTAATAAACAAACATTTAGTTGGAGAATGAAACCATGTAATTTCTACTATAAATGCTTATGTGTGGATTTATAAGTACATTTATATCATGACGTAGTAATTTGAATTGTGTATGTTTTTATGTCGTTTTATATATATTGTTATGTAATTTTAGTCAAAAAATTTGACTACAAACGATATAATTATCTAGAATATAATAGGTTACAGTTTAAAGCAAACAATCAATTCAAAGGAATAGTGCAATAAATGAAAAAATAATTCGAAACAGAAAGTAAATATGGCCAAATTTTCAATTGCTTTTTCCAACTGCCCACGCTCATTTCCAACTGTCGAAGCCGTTGGAACAAAAAAAAAATTACTACAGCCGTTGGAAATTCTCCAACTGCCTATTTTCCAACGGCTGACAGTTGGAAATTCCAACTGCTAAAACCTGGGCCATTGGAAGTAAAACTTCCAACGAATGGATTTCCAACTGCCAGCTGTTGTAAACATAAAATTTCCAACAGCCAGCAGTTGGAAATAGCAGTTGGAAATTGTGATATTTTTAGTAGTAAACTATCCTTTGGAAACTTCTAATGACGTAAGGCCCAACTTAATTGCAGCAACTTATAATAACTTAGCCTATTGGAAGCTTCTAACAGTTTAGGGCGTTCACTACTAGAAAAATGTCATTTAACGACGGTTTAATTAGCGACGGCTAAAAACAGTCACGGATTAGCGACGACAAATAGTCACTAAAAGTTCGGTGAAAGTTTAGCAAGGGTTTACAGTCGCTAAATTTAGCATCGCTAATTTAGCAACGGTTAGCAGTCTCTAATTTTAGTGACTACTTGCCTTCGCTAATTTAGTGACGATTAGCCGTTGCTAATTTTAGCAATGGATTAAAAAATTATATACGGCTTGACCTTGGTAATATTCCAAAGAGTAGCGACGACTAACTATGACTAGCTTTTATGAGATTTTTATTCCATTTTCTTTTCATTTGTTTCGATAATGATAGATTTTAATTGCTTTCAGTTTTCTTTTCCGATGAAAATATATGGATCAACGAATCCATGTGTGTATAAAAAAATATTATAATTTAGGATAAAATTTTGTTTTATGGTTAAAAAATTTATTATCTCAGTTATTTTTTCAAAAATGGACGAACAAAGTTTTAAAAGTGTTGGCTAGCTATCACTAACTTATGGAGATGGTTTGTTCTCACTAAGTTAGTGAAGGCTAACCGTCACAAAATTATAGTCATAGTTAGTGAAGGCTTACTCTCACTAACTTAGTGAGGGCTAACCGTCGCTAAATTTAGTGACGGTTTGCCC
>SMDT01000327.1:0-181826 GCA_005392925.1 Aquilaria sinensis
CAATGAGCTGGCTAGAGTTCACTCAACTTTTTCACGAGCAGTATATCAGTAAAGCTATCAAGGACATAAAGCAAGCTGAATTTGATGCTTTAAGGCAAGAAAACTTGAGTGTCCTAGAGTATGAGCATAATTCAATTAGTTAGTG
Organism: Aquilaria sinensis; assembly: GCA_005392925.1. Lineage (NCBI taxonomy): Eukaryota > Viridiplantae > Streptophyta > Magnoliopsida > Malvales > Thymelaeaceae > Aquilaria > Aquilaria sinensis. The sequence goes on from SMDT01000327.1 coordinate 146, forward strand.
AGACATACCCTCAGTATCATGGACTATAGGAGTTAAAAGCAAAAAGATTTGTCAGAGGCCTAAGATCAAACGACAGAAAGGCTGTAAGGCCATTTGGATTAGCGACATATTATGAAAGAGTGTAGAAGGCTCTATTAGTAGAGCAAGAGGAGAATGAGACTAGGTTCTTTCCCAATGGACTAGGGGAAAGTAGTCAAACAGGAAGCAAGCAGAAGAAGCCAGCACATGGCAAGGGAATTGCCAAGAATTCCCATTCTAGTGGTGAGGGAAAGGTTAAGGGGAAGTTCTTTGGCCTAAGGTACCTTAAGTGCAAGAATTTTCATGGAAATAAACCTTGCTACTTTGACACTCAAGCGTATCTGATATGTGCGGCAATGGATCACTGGATCAAAGATTGCCTACATGCCTAATGAGGAGGCCCAAAACACCAAGGTCCAGTAAGGCCTACTAGAGTAGGAGCAAGAGAGGGAGCACCTAGGGAGGGACAGTAGAGACTAGTTCCTCTAGTCCTATGGCCTCCAGTGCAGAGAGTTGGCAAAGTGTTCCAAGTGGAGGAACTGGAGACACGTAGGGAGGAGCACTAAGAGGTAACAATTACCCAAATGGTATGCCTATTAGTGTTCTATTTGATACTCCTGCATATGTGTCTATAGTGGCTAGGGAATTGATTGATGCCATGAATTTGCCTATTTAGATCATGCCTAGTATATCCTTTGTGAAAATAGTAGGTAGTTAATGTTTTTTTACTAATGGACTAGCTAAGGATTGTGAGCTAGTAGTAGGAAAGCCTAAGGTTATGACTAATCTACTAGTGTTGGACATTCCTATGTGATAGTCGAAGGACTATCACCCACATGACCTTTTTATTGGCAGACCTAACACCACCCCCGGCAATTTATATGACCAACCTTGGGAGAAGGATCTACACCACTCTCGGAAACATACATGCGACCGAATTTGGGAAGAAGACACTTTTTCATCCTTGGAAGTGTATATTACCAACCTCAGGAACGTATGTCTATCATCCTTGATAGAAGAAAGGCCACCAAAAATGGTTCGTGCATCCGAAAGGCTTTGTTCAATCACCCTTGGGGGAAATCCTTGTCCAAAGGGGTCCTAGATCCCCAAAGGGGACTTAGGGTGAAATGACAAACACAGTTAGGGGATCTCTGACAGAAACCTTGCACATGCCCTTACCCTTTGGCCATAACCACCTATAGCAAACTATAGACACCTCTCCTTGAAAGTACAGACCAAATCCAACCAAACACGTGTCGTAATCTAGTCAGGCTAAGCATAACGGCATCCTCCTCCTTACTGCCTATAAATACTCGGGGGAGGCACCCAGGTAAAGAACAAGAGGTATCCTCCTTTTTTGTTCTCTACTCTTAACTCCTAATGACTTCTCCCTTCGCATAATGACCTGGGTGTTAGAGATCCCTCCCCTGGAAACACACTTCGAGGACGTCCTAACCCTTGTTCTTCATGTGTTGCAGTTACTACTAAAACAAAGGGTGTATCGGAGGTTCAACATGTCCGCATCAAAGATGTGCTAGAGCATCATTAAGTATAATATAGTACAATGTATGAATCAGCTTGCTTGCATAACATAAGAATTGATTGTGCTAAGAGGGAAATCACATTGCCTGATGAAGAAGTGCATACATTAGTGAATTCTAAGGAATTAGTGTATCAAAAGCATGGCATGGAAAATAGAGGTATTAAATGAGAAACCTGCGCCTTCTGAGCATGATTACTGTTATGCATTGAATGAATTGCACTGTGAAGAGAAAGTTGACAGAATACCTGTAGTGAGAGATTTTCCACAAGTCTTCCCTAAGGACCTGCTAGGTATTCCACCACTAAGGGAGATTGACTTTGAGATCAAGCTGTAACCAAGAGCTATTCCAATATCCATACCTCCTTACCAAATGCCTATCATAGAGGTGAATGAGCTCAAGAAACAACCTGATGAACTTTTTGAAATAGGGTTTATAATGCCATGTGTTTCACTATGGGGAGCTCTAACTCTTTTTGTGAATAAGAAGGATGGATCATTTAGTCTATGTTTTGACTATATGAAGCTTAATGCAGTGAAAGTCAAGAACAAGCATCCACTCCCTAGGATTGAGGATCTTTTCTATCAACTCAAAGGAGTTGAGATCTTCTCCAAGATAGATTTGAGATCTAGATGCTTTCAGTTGAGACTAAAAGAAGATGATAATTCTAAGATAGTGTTCAAGACCAAATACGGGCATTGTGAGTACACAATCATGCCATTTGGTTTGACTAATGCCCCAGCTGGTTTCAGGGACCTGATGAACAGGATGTTCAAACCACATCTAGATAAATTTGTGGTCATGTTAACTAATGACATCCTAGTGTATTCAAAGGATGAAAATGAACATGAACATCACCTGAAGATTGTCTTAAAGACTTTGTTTGATCATCAGTTTTATGCCAAGTTATCCAAGTGCCAATTTTGGATACGGGAAGTGTCTTTCCTATGACACATTATAGATGCACAAGGCCTTAAGGCAAACCCTGAAAAGGTCAAGGTAATTCAACAATGGGAAAGACCAAAGGCTATAAATAAAATTAGGAGTTTCCTCCAATTAGTTGGATACTACAGAAGATTTGTATAAAACTTCTCCATGATTGCCTCACCTCTTACTCATCTGAGCAAGAAGGGTCAAAGGTTTGAGTGGACTGACAAATGTGAAAAGATTTCAGGAGAGAAAAAAGGTTCCTTGTATGAATCCTTTGCCTACAAGCAAGGATTACTATACTTCAAGGACTGAATTTATGTACCTAAATGACCAAAGCTTAGGAAGGAAATACTTGAAGAAGCTCACACAAGCAAGTTAAACATCCATCCAGGAAGTGAGAAAATGTATAAAGGCTTGAAGACTTACTTCTAGTGGCCAAACATGAAGAGAGGCATAACTACTTATGTCTCCAAATGTGCCACATGCCAGAGGGTAAAGGTAAAGCACTAGAAGCCAGCTGGTACCCTACAAAATCTACCTATACTAGCGAGGATGTGGTGCAACATAACCATGGACTTTTTCACTGGGTTGCCTATGACCAGATTAAGGGATGATACAATATGGGTCATTGTCAATAGGCTAACCAAATGTGCCCACTTCTTACCTATGAAACTCACAGATTCTCTGGACAAGTTGTCTTAGATGTATATTTAAGAGATAGTGAGACTAAAGGGAATACCAAATTTCATTATATCTGATAGAGATCCAAGATTTACAATGTCATTTAGGACTTCTTTTCACAAAGCACTAGCTACCAAACTCCACCTGAGTACTGCTTATCACCCTTAGATTGATTAGCAAACAGAAAAGGTGACACAAATATTAGAAGACATGCTCATAGGTTATGTGTTGCATTTTAAAGGTGAATGGGACCAACACTTGCCATTGGTGGAATTTTCTTATAGGAATAGTTATCAAAGCATCATTGTCATGGCACTTTACAAAGCATTATATGGAAAAAGGTGCATGACACCACACTGTTGGGTGGAAGCCTTAGATAAGCTAGAGTTAGGATCCCAAATCATTAAGGAAACTACTACCAAGACTAAGAAGATTCAAGAAAGATTAAGGGTAGCCAATGGAAGAACCATAACCTATGTGAATAAAAGAAACACAGACTTGGGGTTTGAGGTTGGTAACAATGTTTGGCTGAAAGTTGCACCAACCAAAGGCACTGTTAGATTTGGTAGATGGACCAGGTTACCTCCAAGATATATAGGTCTTTATGAGATCTTGGATAGAGTTGGCAAGGTAGCATACAAGCTAACTTTACCGCCAAGCATATCAAGTGTTCATAATGTTTTTCTCATTAGTATCCCTAAGAAGTGTCTTGACAAATGAAGAGAAACCTATAGCTATCTTAGCCAAGGATACCATAAGCTTAAGAAATGAGCTCATTCACATGGGTATACTTCAGTGGTCGCACAACTATAAAAGGGAAGCAACCTGGGAAACTGAGAAAGACCTTATGGAATGGTATCCTACAGAAAACCTAAAACTAAAGCTAATTCTAGCAGACCAAAATTTTTAAGGGGGGGAGGATTGTTATCACTGATGGGTTTCGGGAGCCAAACAGCGTAGCGGAATTTAACCGAAACCCTCCAGGATCCAAGTGAAATGGGGTAAACCGGGTATTCGAAAATTTTCATACCTAATTTTCGATCGAGATCTCTCACTCAACTGTAGAGTCGAATCACAAAACCTGAACAGTTGACGTGTTCAGGCTCTCTATGGTATCCACACGAGTCTCTCAGGATCACCACGCTTCCACCACATCCCGGTAGATGCGTTTCTCTTGCGCTCGCAGTGCTAGCTTGTGTCCTCCAAAGAATTGCAAGAAAAGAGTGCGGCTGTCCTTTTTGGAGGCTAGGGCAAGGAGACCTGCGAATTTCTCACTTAAAAGTTGTATTTATAGTGAGACTCAACTTCCAGGCCTAATGGGTTTCAAAGCCCTAATCCAATTAGGATTTAATTTCGGGCTTAATAATGGCTCAACTCTTGGGCCAGTATTAATACGAAATTAAAGTGAAACCATAACCCAAATAATCCGCCCATGCACTCTAATAATCCAAATAGTTCTATGTGTGCGACCCAATAGGCTCTTGCCACGTTGGCAATGATCATAAATCACATTTATGATCATAAGCAATGAGCGGTGTCTAGCAACACATCATTGCTACCCAGGTGACAAGATTGTTGGTGATTCGACTAAACCTTTATGATCATCACCGATATATGCCATTGTCCCTTTGTCCAAGATATCAAGACTAAGCATGAGACATGGAATGTGTCACTCTCGTATAGCCCAATCTTTCATTTCTTGATTACCGAGTAGACTAACTTAAGCTGATGACATTGATACCGTATATCAACTCATCCGAGCATGGCCATGCATTTTCTAAGTCCCACTCTATCAAAGGGCCCGGAGATATCACTCCCGTTACATAGGAGGGACAAATCCCATCTTGATCATACAAATCCCTCCACATGATATGTGACATACCCAATGACCTCCTTCAAAGTTCACTCAGTTACGAGCAACAAAGGAAGAAGTATCAAAGTATGTGACTCACATGTAGGGAACCTTGATGATCTTAGGTCGAAGGACTACATATACCATGATCACTATGAGAATCACTTATGACACTCATATAACAATCCATGTAGTGTTCTCATGGTGGGTCGGTCCAGTACACAAGTTCTCCAACTTGTACCCATATGTAGACTACATATCTCATATTAGTCTCCACATATGCTAGTCATTATGTATTATTGCAACCCGCTCCACAATAATACTAGACCAGGGACGTTTAAGAATATCATTATTCTAGGGTTACGATTATGTTTGTTAAGTTACGCAGAAACAAAACAACAAACATAATTGCTGGATTAATGCCTTAATAAAATATCATGACTCAATGTGCAAAAATACAATCATCTCATGATTGGCTTTTGGGCACAACACTAACAATCACCTCACAAAAATGGTAGAATTACAAATTGTGGCATAACGGTCAAAAACCATTATATTGTGTAATTTTCACCACAATAACTGAAGTATTAAAAGGGGGTAAATGGAAATGGCATGATAAAAAACCAACACCTCCTTAAAAGTGTTCTAGGTTGGTAACTTGGGCGCCCAAGAAAAGGCTTAAGGATTGCTTGTTTGTCAAGCAAACCTGTTACCCCAACCTCACAAAAATGGGAGAAGAATAAAAGTGTGGAATAGGTTGGCCGAAAAACATTATATTGTGTAATTCCCACCAAGGGCATAGTATTTAAAGTATGAGGGGGATAAAAAAAAGGGCCATAAATGAACACCTCCTTAAAAGTGTTCTAAGTTGGTAACTTGGCCCCCAAGAAAAGCCTTAAGGATTGCTTGGTTTTTCAAGCAACTTATGGACTTTTTTGTAAGGTTTTGGAAATTGTGGGTACCTAATTGCAAAACTCTCAAGAAAGAGCTTTGCAGAGTTATGGGAAGGATATGAATGGTATGAAAGTGCTATTGGAGGATCCAAATTCCTTATGGAAGAAAAGTTTGGACAAAGAAAAACACAAAAGGCATTAAGGACTAAAATGCCCTAGTGTAAGCCTTTCATGTTCAAGCTTTTGACTTGAAGTCAAGTGGAAGCAATTTTGGAGTTCTCACATACAAGTAAGGTCAGCCATAGTGAGGGGAAAATGAGTCGAATGTGGTCCATGAGTTTAAGGCAAAGAAATCATGTTTTAGAAGTAAGGAAAATGACATAAAGCTTAATTAAGGCTATTAAGGATGTTTAGTGCACCAAAGCTTGGTTAAGCCTCTTAAAGTAGCCAATTTCTTCTTTGCTTCTCCCATATTCAACCCACACCAACCACCCTTCACCTCGCATATGGGCTCCTCCATAGCCACCATACCTCCAAGCTTTGAAGCTCAAAGCAATTGAAATCAAGAAAGGGTAGGGGTTGGAAGCTATTTGGTGCTAAGACTTGAGTGCACCTCGGATAAATTTCAAATTTTGGCATACACTCAGGGTAAGGGGTTCTCTTGCTCTCATAGACTATTTAATGTATTATTATATAACATCCATGGAGTTGGGTGGGGGCTATGGTTTGGAGGAGAGCCAAGTGCTTGATGAGACCAAGCATAGTGAGGGGAGTGCACTTAGTGAAGGTTTTTGTGACCTAGTGTGAAGTGCATAGTGATGGCAGCGAATTTAAGGGTTTCTAGTGCCCAAAGTTAGTACTAAATAGTGTTAAAAATCTCCTAAGACTAAGCTTATGCTTGAGGAGGGCTTGCCATAGTGATTTGCATATGTTTATTACATGTTTTATGGACTAACCAATGCGTATTGTTGCTGCCACATTCATATGGTTGTTCTTTGTGTTTGGCTGCTGCATTTGGATGCTTTTTATTGGATATTTGCATTGTGTTTTTCTTCATTTTAATGTCTTTGGATGCAGGTAATACTATGGCTTATATTACCTTAAGAGTATAAGTGTTCTCCTTACTAAGTTTCACAATGAAACTTACTCCCCTCAAATCTGCCCATTCCAGGTCCAGCAGAAAGATCACATTCAAACTGGTCTTTGAAGTTTGAGTTTTGATCTAAAATTCTACATACTTGGACTTCCATGTATCTAGTTGAGATCTAGAAAGTTCAATGATTTTGGGGGCACATTTGATATTTTTAGTGATAGTGCTTACTATATTATGCAGCAACTGTCCAGCATCCTGTTTCTGGAGTACATTGTGTCTAAAGCTCTCCTGTAACTTTGGTGTATGTTTTAGCTAAGTTTAATTCCATTATTGTTAGTGTTGTGCCCAAAAGTCAATTATGAGATGATTATATTTTTTTTTTGCACATTGAGTCATGATATTTTATTAAGGCATTAATCCAGTAATTATGTTTGTTGTTTTGTTTATGTGTAACATAATAAACATAATTATAATCCATAGAATAATGATATTTTCAAATGTCCCCTGTCTAGTATTATTATGGAGTGGGTTACAATAATACATAATGTCTAGCATATGTGGACACTAATATGAGAATAGTAGTCTGCATAGAGTGGTTTACAAACAACTTGGAAAGAACTTGTGTACTGGACTAACCCACCATTTGACTGGAACGCAACATGGAAATCGTTACATGAGCGTCATAAGGATTCTCATAGTGATCATGGTATATGTAGTCCTTTGACCTAAGGTTATCAAGGTTCCCTACATGTTAGTCGAATACTTTGATACTTCCTTTTGTTGCTCATAACTGAGTGAACTTGAAGGAGGTCATTGGGGTATGTCACATATCATGCAAAGCGGTTTTGATGCCCATTGGCATCCTCATTGTACGAACATAGTGGCCTGCAACAGGGACTTTCGGTGGGATGTTTGTGGGTATCCACAAAAGGGGCTTCCGGAGGGGGTGGCTGCCTGAAAGATTCAAAGAACGGGGGTTAGGAGATCCCCGGAGTGTTTTTCCGGGGAAGGAGCCTCCGGTGCCCAAGTCAGTATTTAGCTAGATCGAGAGTAATGGGTAGCGAGTAGTGTTCCGCCCCCTTACCAAGGTCATTTCCTAAGTATTTATAGGGAAGTGTCAAGAAAAGCCTGCTCAACACAGCCCACTCAGATCATGACACGTGTTCAATGGGATGCAGTCCGTACCTTCAGAAACAGGGACCTCTAGGCGGCCATAGGCCATCTTGTTTAGGAGTTAGGGTCATGGAAGGTCTGCATGTTAGGACGTGTATGAGGGCGGCGTGTCAGAGGCTCCTTACCCATTTTTGTCGTATCCCTGAGACCCCATCGATGAAAGAGACCTCTTCGAGATGGGAGAGCTTCTTGATGAGGTTCCTCCAGTTATTTGCGATTCCCCTCAGCATGGGGGACTCATTTCGGAGGATGTTCTCCTCTTCTGAGGATGGTGAGTCACCTCTCCCGAAGTTGGTCAGGTGTTCTTACCAAGGGTGGTGGAATACCGTGTTCCCGAAGTTAATGCTATCACTCCCCGAAGGTGATGGTGGATCACCGAGGTCCAGGGGTCAGGAGGTCAGACCCTGTCTTACTGAGGTTGGCGCTTGTATTTCTCAAGGGTGATGCTCACCCTTACCGAGGGTGACGTTCTTCCAGAGCTTGGCTTTCCGAAGGGTAATAGCCATTTGGCCATCACATGCCACCCTCAGAAAGCCATAGTGATTTCTTTGTTGTGTAAATTCTCAGAGTACTTCGTGGGGCCCATTTATGAAGGGTGGCAATTATCTTTGGGTGGGGAGACACTTCGTTCTCCGAGGGTGTGCCTTCCCAGACAAGGTAGGTTGTAGGTGCTACTTCTCATCTCTTAGCTAGGCCCTTGGCTTTTTCTCGAAGTGTGCGTTCCTCCTCTAAAATTTTCTGCCACGTGTCAGAGAACTGTCATGTCTCATAATTAGTCAGGCACGCCTCTTTGGATGATCCTGCCTAGGCATCTGTGTTGTCAGGAGGCTTGCCCTCGTCTCTTGTGCTAGACGACATGTGTCACGTGGCTATGGGGGAACAGTGGCGTCGGTTATAGTAGTCGCATCTCTTCACCTTCAGCAGGTAATTATGGCAATGATTCACCTTCGAGGGACAGTTATCGCGATGATTCGCCTACCTCCTTCGGTCTATATAAACCCTTCTTCCCTTCATGGCCCTCATTTGCTTTCCTTTGCTTCTGTCCTGCTCTTGTCTGTTCTCAAGCTCTTCCTTCTCTTTTGCGGCGGTGCCAGTGGTGGAGCTATTTTTGGTGACTTTTTATGACGGTGTCTACTAACCCCGACTTCGGCAAACATTTTGGTGGGTTTTCCTTCCAAAGGCCCCTCGGTTTCTTCTGTTTCTATTTTTTCTAGAGTCCAAAGTTGGTTTTTTTTTTCCCGAAGTCCCTCGACATTCTTTCCCGGAGCATTTTCTTTTAGTCAAACATGTCTTCCCCTATCCCAATCATGTCTGTCCAAACTACTCTCAAGAGCTGGCTTCCTCTTATGTCTCATCCGCGTTGTACCACTTCAGAGAAGTTAACGAAGTGGATAACTAAATTTTTTCTTCTTTCTTATGCCGTTATCCAGCTACCTTGTCCTGGCCTGTTCAGCTTCATGAATAGATTGGACGAGGTCTTTGTTTCTCAAGCCCAACTTAGGGCCGAACTTCGGTTTCCTCCACCAAAGATGATTTTTGACTTTTGCCAATTCCATGGTATAGCCGTAAATTAGCTTTCTCCCAATTCCTATTCTTACTTTAATGCATTTCTCTCAATGTGTGGGGTTTTCAAGATAGAACCCCACTTCGTCATCTTCACGCAGTATTACAAGCTTTATCCGGTTCCGAAGGGTGGCTTCTATTTCATGCTACCTCGGGGATCTGGGAGCAAAAAATATATGTTCACCTTCGACAATAAAGACAGTTGGTAAGGGTGGCAAATGAAGTTCTTCTTCCTGAAGGTGGCAGAGGCGTGGTCAAACGTGATGACTATGTGGGCCTGGGGGACGCTGGAGACGGACGTTGTTGATCCCAAGAAGTTGCTAACTCCTGAGTTAGCAACGAGGTTTGAGGACTTTGACAGCCGTATCTGAGCTGTCGCCGACTGGGATGCCGATGTCCCACCACGCTCCTTGTATCCCTTCCCTATTAGGTGGAACTTTATGACCGAAGAGGTTCTTCGGGAGCTAGGGGTGCTCAAGGAGCACAAAATTGATGTCGGCATGCCAGCCCCTGCCATCGATGGAAAGAAGTCTTAGTTGGTGATGCTCCTTCGGAAGGAGCTCACTTATGAAGCCCTTGTTGAGAGTAAGTTGCTTTCCAAATTTTTGGTATAAGTATCCTTTTGGACTTACACTGATATTTTCTTCCTTTTTCAGAGATGGGCGACCAGTCAGCCGCCTTCTACAAGTCCCTCTTCCTCGGCCAGGCCGAGAAGGGGGAACAGAAGAAAAAGGCCGCCCCGAAGAGGAGGAAGGCAGCTGGAGGGGGGCCATCCTCGGCCAAGAAAGCGAAGAAGGACCCTCTTCCCCCCTCCGGAAGATGTTGAAGAGGTCGGGGACCAGCCTCTGGTCCACGCCGACCCACCATCAGAGCTGGCCATCAGCTCCACTCCCCGGAGTCCCGTCACTTCGGCGAATATCCTGGGCACTTCGACAGGAGGCCCTTCTGCCGAGGAGCTCGAGGAGCGAAGATGAAACAAGGGCAAACATGTCCCTGCTGAGGTGGAGGAAGTCCACGATTCGGACGATGACATCGCCGAGGTCCCGCCAGGTTTGCCCCTTAGCCATTTCTTTGTAAATTCAAACATTTTTAGCATTCTCCATCTTTTAGACGTATGGCTAAGGGACAATGTACTGATGGAACTGCGGCGTGACTTTGCAGAAGAACTGGCGCCCTCGGCATGGATGGTGGAGCACGCCCGAAAGCGGGCCCTTCGGGACTCCCATATCCTGAAGGATAAGGTTCCGAGGGAGCCTTTCTGGTCTTTCACGGAGGACATGAATTTGTTCTCTGAAGACAGCCAGCAAATGGCTCCCCAAATGGCGAGGGGCGTGCTCACCCAAGCCACTTTCAAGTCCTTGGCGGATGAATGCCCGAACGAGGAGGTCCTCGCTGCGAGGATGTCCCAACACGCTGCCCAGGTATTCTTTAGGCCCTTCATCTTTTCTCCAAATTTTTCTAAGTGTTTAGTTTTCTTTTGTAAAACTTCACCAAATGTCCTTCTTTTTTGCAGCTCTTGGCGTACAGCGGATATTTCAGAGCTTGGGCAGCGAAACAGTCTTCAGTCCGATCTTGGGCCGAAGATCATCTGGAGAAGGCCAAGGTATTTTGCGCCAATTCAGTCGTTAAGAACGTCGAGTTGAGCAAAATAGCCAAGGAGGAGGTTGCAAAGCTTCGGGAGGAGTTCTTGAAGGGTCAGGAGGAACTCTTAAAGGATTTCTCCCAAAAGATGTCCGACCTCGGCGCAAAGGTCGTTGAACTGACTTCGGCCAATGAGGCCTACCAGAAGGAGAAGGAGGAGAACTCTGCTCTCCTGACGAAGGCCCTCGCTGATAATGCTGATCTTCAGGGCGAGGTCGAGGTGCTGAAGAAGGAGACAAAGAAGAAGAAGAAGACAAATAAGCTTGAGAAGAAGGTCGCCAGGTTGGAGGACGAGTTGGATGCCTTGTCCGGCGAGAAAGACTAGGCTGACTAAGCAACCAAGGTTGCTTTCCAGGACGGCTTTTGTCTGGCTCGACATCAAGTTTTGACAAGGCACCCCGACCTCGACCTCTCCTTCCTGGCTGCCTTGGACATCCCCGAGAGGCATCGCTGGGCCTGGTCCAAGATAGATCACCTCAACCTACCATTCGCCCTTCCTTCGGTGCCGAAGGTCGTGACAAAGGATGGTGGGGAGGGAGCATCTCATGATGGCGGGGCCCCTTAGGTGTCCAGGGTTTTACTTTTCCTTTTTCTTTGTAACCTTTTTGTTGTAATCTCCTCCTTGTAATAAGGCTCCTTAATAAAATTCTTTCTTTCCTCCAAAATTTTGGCTAAGTCTCAAGACAAGTTTCTTCTTAAGTGATCTCTGGTTCCGAGATTTAGTTTGACCACTTTCGGTCTAGGACCCTCGGGAAGGTACTTTCCGCGCCTTTTATCAACCATGTTCGGCACAACACCAGTTTTGGCAAAGCTTTGCCTAGTTTTTATCAGCAGCGTTCGGTTGACGTGCCTTCAGAGAAAATGTGTGATTTTCGCAAGTGAACACTCGCACCTTGTTCGGCTAGATTTCTTAGATGGGGCTGTTTTTCCGAGAAAGCTTTTTTTTGTACTTAGAAATTTTTCTAAGTATACAATTTCCTGAAAAAATTTCTAAGTGTAGAATTTCTTCAGAGCATCTGAATGTCATGTGTTCTTCAATTCTTCACCTTCGATATCGCCGAGTTTATAGACTCCTGGCCGAACTTCATCAAGGACCAAATAAGGCCCTTCCCAGTTTGCCCAAAGTATTCCGTGAGATGACCTTCGGGGTTCAAATTCAGCCTTTCGGAGAACAAAGTCTCCCTTCCTGATTCCCTTTCGCTTGACATGCAAGTTCGCAGTTGTGGCTACCCTTTGCTGAAAAGCTTTTCTTCTAAGCTCAGCCACTTCTCTGTGTTCGTCAATTAGGTCGAGTTTAGTTCTCAATCCGAGATCATTCCCTTCTTTGTCGAACACTTGTATCCTAACCGATGGTTGGACTACCTCGATCGGAATAATGGCCTTTGTTCCGAAGACGAGTGAGAAAGGTGTCTCACTCGTGGCTCTTCGGGGCGTTGTCTGATAGCTCCATAACACACTAGGAAGTTCTCTTGACCATTTTCCTTTTGCTTCCCTCAATCTCTTTTTCAAACCATCCTTTATGGTTCTATTGGACACCTCCACCTGTCCGTTACTTTGGGGATGAGCTACCGGGGCAAAGTGCATTGTTATCCCGAGGTTGGCAGTGAACCCTTGGAATCCCGTGTCAACAAACTGGGAACCATTGTCGGCGACTATCACCCTCGGTATGCCGAACCTACACACGATGTTCTTCCAGACGAATTTCTGTATGTCCTTCGCCGAAATGGTTGTCAGGGGCTCTGCTTCTATCCATTTGGTGAAGTAATCTACTACGACTACATAGAATTTTACTCCTCTGGGTGCAGTTGGGAGAGGCCCGATAAGATCAATACCCCATACTGTGAAGGGACAAGGGTAGTTAGCCGAAGTTATCATTTTCGAAGGCAGCCTTTGGATGTTGGCGTGTCTTTGGCAATTGTCACATCTTCGAACAAACTGTCTCGCGTCCTTTCTTAGGGTGGGCCAGAAGTACCCCTGGCGAAGTAGTACTCCTACCAGGGCGTCAGTTCCTATGTGGGAACCACAGGCCCCCTCGTGGACTTCTTTGAGGACTATCTCCACGTCCTATTCGTTGACACACCTTTGCAGGGGATTCATGTGCCACTGTCGGTATAACTCCTTTCCAATTAGAAAATATCGTCCGAAACGTTTTCACACTTTTGCTGCTTTGCGAGGGTCTTCGGGAAGCTCCGAGGTTATGAGATACTTTTTTATGGGGTTTTTCCATCCACTTTCCGAGGCTACTACGCTCATTATTGCTATGCTCGGGTGGTTTAGTACTTCGGTGGACTTTTTTGACTTAGCCAGAGTATCTACTTCAGCATTGTCTTGGCGAGGCACGTTCTCGATGTGCACTGCGTCGAACTCTCAGATGAGCTTTGATACAAGCTCGTGATACTTTGCCAAAGTTGGGTCCTTCGCATTATAGTCCCCTGCCATCTGTTGGACCACTAGCTGAGAATCGCTATGAGCCTTTAGGTTTCTCACACCAACTCTTCTAGCAAGGCGTAAACCTGCTATAAGGGCTTCATATTCTACCATATTGTTGGTGACGTTAAACCCAAATTTGATGGCTTTCATATCTTCCATGCCTTCGGGACCACGAAGAGTTACTCCAGCTCCTTGATGTTCTGAGCCTGAGGCTCCATCGACAAATAGAGTCCACTCAGGTTCATTATTTCCGGGGTTGGGTTGACTTTCTTCGGCCATGGGTACCTCGGCAATGAAATCTACTAATGCTTGAGCTTTTATTGTCTTTCTTGGCTCATAGGTGATATCATACTCACCGAGCTCGATGCACCATTTTGAAAGCCTTCCCGAGTGATCTACCCTCTTCATGATATCCTGAAGGGGCAGATTGCTTCTTACGATAATGGGGTGACCTTGGAAATAAGGGCGTAGCCTTCTGCTTACAAGCACCAGGGCATAAATGGCCTTTTGTAACAAGGGGTACCTGACTCCGGCACCATGCAGGGACTTGCTCACATAGTATACTGGCCATTGCTTTGCCCCCTCTTCCTTTACAAGGACCAAACTTACCGCCTTTTCGGTGACGGCAAGGTTTAGTATGAGGGGTTCCCCTTCCCGTGGCTGCCGGAGCATCGGCAGATGAGTCAGGTAGACTTTGAGCTCTTCCCAGGTTTTTTGGCAGTCCTCGTTCCAATGATGCACCTCGGTTCCTAGGTCACCACTATTTTTTGTTGCCTTAGTGAGGACCTTGAAGAATGGTCGGCAGCAATCCCCATATCTAGAGATGAATCTGCTAAGGGACGTGATTTTTCCTGTGAGTCTTTGCACATCCTTAGTCATCGTGGGAGCTCGAAATCCCAATAGGGCCTTGACTTTTTCTGGATTGGCGTCAATACCTCTTTCCGACACCATGATTCTGAGGAACTTACCCGCGTTTACCCCGAACATGCTTTTCCTGACACCTCCCTATAAATACTTGGGAAATGACCTTGGTAAGGGGGGACACTACTCTCTACTCATTACTCTCCATCTAGCTAAATACTAACTTGAGCGTCGGAGACTCCTCTCCCGGAAAATCACTCCGAGGATCTCATAACCCCCATTCCTTGAATCTTTCAGGCAGCCACCCCCTCCGGAAGCCCCTGTTGCAGATACCCTCATCGCCAAAAGTTCCTGTTGCAGGCCACTATGTCGTACAACGAGTATGCCAACGGGCATCAGGTTTTGTATGATCAAGATGGGATTTGTCCCTCCTATGTAACGGGAGTGATATCTTTACGCCCCTTCATAGAGTGAGACTAAGAAATGCATGGCCATGATCAGATGAGTTGATATACGATATCAATGTCATCTGTTTGAGTTTGTCTACTTAGTAATTAAGAAACCAAAGATTGGGCTATATGAAAGTGACACATTCCATGTATCATGCTTAGTTTTGTTATCTTGGACAAAGGGACAATGGCATATATGGGTAATGATCATAAAGGTTTAGTCGAATCACTGACAATCTTGTCACTTAGGTAGTAATGATGTGTTGCTAGACACTGCTCATTGCTTATGATCATAAATGTGATTTATGATCATTGCCAACGTGGTAAGAGCCTATTGGGTCACACACATAGAGCTATTTAGATTATTACAGTGCATGGGCTAATTATTTAGGTTATGGTTTCATGATAATTTCGTGTTAATAATTGGCCCAATAGTTGAGCCATTATTAAGCCCAAAATTAAAGCCTAATTTGGATTAGGGCTTTGAAACCCATTAGGCCTGGAAGTTGAGTCTCACTACAAATACAACATATAGTCAAAATTCACAGCCTTGCCTTAGCCTCCCAAAAAGAGACAGCCGCACTCTTCTCTTGCTATTCCTTGGAGGACGCAAGCTAGCATTGCGAGCGCAAAAGAAATACAACTGCTGGGATGTGATGGAAGCGTGGTGATACTGAGAGGCTCAAGCGGATACCATAAAGAGCTTGAACATGTCAACCGTTCAGGTTTTATGATTTGACTCTGTAGTTGGGTGAGAGATCTCAACAAAAATTAGGTATTAAAATTTTTGAACACCGGGTTTACCTAATTTTACTTGCATCCTAGAGGGTTTCGGTTAAATTCCACTGCGCTTGTTTGGCTCCTGAAACCCTACAATTATGTAGTGCATGGATGCATGTACATGTACAACATGTAAATTTGAAACACGTATGTGAACATTTTAGGACTGTTTGGTCCATAGGTGGGCTATTGATGTAAAACCAAATTCCTTGGTTTGGTTTAAGTCTCTAATTGATAATGAAGCAAAGAAAATAAGGGGTACATTGCTAGATTAATATAGTTTTTTTGAGGAAGTTTCGAGTGTAGTGACCGGTTACTTAAACTTAACAGGATTGCCTAATGTGTAGTAGTCAGGATTAAGACTTGTGCTAGTGTTCTCCTTCCTTGCTGCCATGGTGTGCATAAAATATAAATATGTTTGTGGTTGGACCAACATGCATGCATTTCCATAGTGCTCAGGAGGGCCACTTGGGTATGCACACTAAGGGTATCGTTCTGATGGCCTAGAGAACATACCAACCTTGGGAGTTTCAAGTGCACAATTTTGGCACCATAACTGGACTACCCTAGAGTGGAAACAGATGTTGGTATCAGAGCATGGTTTGCACATGTACATGTGCATATAGTTGCATTATGTATGCTAGCTACATACATGAACTCAATTTGGTCAGCTATTAGTGTCAAGTACCCTTAAAATGCCTATGATCTTTATATGTGCTCTATGATGAATCATGAACATGAAGTAAACAAGGTTGCCATAAGGAGAGGGGAACCACCTGCAAGACTTCATACTGAACCCAAGCTACAATGGGACAGACAGTAAAGGGGGAATCAAGGCCAACAAGGGGCACAAAACCCTAAAGTGCCACAAGTCTGGTTAGAGCTTCAAAGGAACCTAGCTCTAATCACTAAAAACATAGTAAGGATAATAGAAGCACAATAGCAAGACATCGAATTAGCACCAGTAGAACTAGTTTAGAATGTACAACAGCAATCAGAAGAGGAGGCTAGGAACACGTCTGAGCATGTTCCTTCTGGAAGATTGGGAAACAAAAATGATGAGGTTTATAAAGTGGAAGATGAAGATCGGAGAAATCCTAGAGGAAGAAGAGTGAGATCTGAGATTGGTTAGGCGTCCAAAACCAATCCCTTAGTCTATGACCATTCCTCCACCAATAATGAGATCGAGGCCATAAGAGAAAAGGCAGGAGAAGGCATAGAGAGCATCACCATGCTGAAGAGTCACACAGATCCAGGAGATAGAGAATAGAGGATCTGGAAGGCCTAGATGAGGTCAGACTGTTGGAGAGGTTCCAAGGACTAAAGTCTCCATAGTTTGATGGAAGAGCAGGACCAAAAACAGTTGAGGAGTGGTAAATCTTTATGGAAAAGATGTTTGAGAGGATTCCACTCAGCTCTACCAAGAAGGTGTCACTGGCTACTTACAATTCAGTAGGCAGTGCAAAGATGTGGTGGACAAACACCAGAGACAGATAAGTTGTCTTGAAGGGTAAAAGGCTCGGAAGAGATATAGAGATGAGCTGGCCAGACTTTTCTCAGCTCTTTCAGGAGCAGTACATTAGCGATTTAGACTGTAGAAGTATGAGCAAGGCAAGAAGATGAATTTGATGCTGTAAGGCAAAACAACTTGAGTATCTTAGAGTATGAGCACAAATTTAATCAGTTAGTGAGATATGCTCCTAAATATCATGGACTATAGGAGTTGAAAGCAAAGAGATTTGTCAGAGGCCTAAGATCAGACATCAGAAAGGCTATAAGGTGATTTAGGTTGGCAACATATTATGAAACAATGTAGAAGGCTCTATTAGTAGAGCAAGAGAAGAATGAGACTAGGTTCTTTCCCAGTGGACCAGGGGAAAGTAGTCAAATATGAAGCAAGCAGAAGAAGCTACCACATGGCAAGGGAATTGCTAAGAATTCCCATTCTAGTGCTGAGGGCAAAGTTAAGGGAAAGTTTCCTAGCCTAAGGTGCCCTAAGTGCAAGAAGTTTTATGGAAAGAAACCTTACTACTTTGACAGTCAAGTGTGTCTGAGATGTCGTGCAATAGATCACTGGATCAAGGATTGCCCACATGCTTAAAGAGGAGGGCTAGAAGAACGAGGTCAAATGAGGCTTACTGTAGTAGGACCAAGGAAGGGAGCACCCATGAAGGGACAACACAGACCAGTTCCTCCTATTCCACGGCCTCTAGTGCAAAGAGCTGGCAAAGTATTCCAAGTAGATAAACCAAAGACACCACAGTTGAAAGAAGTGCTAAGAGGTAACATTTACGTAAATGGCATGCCAGTTAGTGTTCTATTTGATACTGATGCATCATGTTTATAATGGCTAGGAAATTGGTTGATGCCATGAATTTGCCTATTGAAATCATGCCTAGTATATCCTTAGTGAAAACAACAGGTAGTCAATGTCAATTCACTAATGAACTAGCTAAGGATTGTGAGCTAGTAGTAGGAAAGACTAAGCTTACAACTGCTCTACTAGTGTTGGAATTTTGTAAGTATGATATAGTACTAGGTATGAATTGGCTTGCTATGCATAACATAAGAATTGATTGTGGTAAGAGGGAAATCACACTGTCTGATGGTGAAGTGCAACCATTTGTGAATTCTAAGGAATTAGTGTATGAACTACAAGGCATGGAACTAGAGGTATTAGATGAAATACTTGTGATTTATGAGCATGATTACTGTTATGCATTGAATGAATTGCACTATGAAGAAAAAGTGGACAGAATACATGTAGTGAGAGATTTTCAACAAGTCTTCCCTAAAGACCTGGTAAGTATTCCACCACTAAGGGAGATTGAGTTTGAGATCATGCGGCAACTAGGAGCTAGTCTAATATCCATGCCTTTTTATAGAATGCCTATCACAGAGATGAATGAGCTCAGGAAACAAGTTGATGAATTTCTTGAAAAAAGGTTCATAAGGCCAAGTGTTTCACCATATGGAGCTCCAATTCTCTTTCTGAAGAAGAAGGATCAATCATTCAAGCTATGCATTGACTATAGGATGCTTAATGCAGTGACAGCCAAGAACAAGTATCCACCCCCTAGGATTGAGGATCCTTTTGATAAACTCAAGCGAGCTAAGATCGTCTCTGAAATATATTTGAGATCTGGATACTTTCAATTGAGAGTAAAAGAAAAGGATATTCCTAAGACAGCACTCAAGACTGGATAAAAGCATTATGAGTACACAGTCATGCCATTTGGTTAGGCTAATGGCCCAGCAACTTTCATGGACCTGATGAACATGATGTTTAGACCACATTTGGATAAATTTGTGGTTGTGTTCATTGATGACATCCTAGTGTATTCAAAGGATGAAAATGAATATGAACATCACCTGGAGATTGTCTTGAAGACTTTGTTCCATCATTAGCTTTATGCCAAATTATCCAAGTGCCAATTCTAGATAAGGGAAGTGCCTTTCCTAGGACACATTATAGATGCACAAGCCGTTAAGGCAAACCCTGAAAGGGTCAAGGCAGTTCAAGAATGGGAAAAACCAAAGACTATAAACAAAATCATGAATTTCCTAGGATAGCTGGAAACTACAGAAGATTTGTATCAGGCTTCTCCATGATTGCCTTAACTCTTACTCATCTGAGCAAGAAGGATCATAGGTTTGAGTGGACTGAGAAATGTGAAAAGATTTTAGGAGAGGAAAAAGGTTTCCTGTATGAATCATTTTCCTTCAAGCAAGGATTACTACACTTCAAGGATCAAATTTATGTACCTAAAGGACCAAATCTTAGGAATGAAATACTTGAAGAAGTTCACTCAAGCAAGTTGAACATCCATCCAGGAAGTGAGAAAATGTATAAAGACTTAAAGACTCATTTCTAGTGGCCAAACATGATGAGAGACATAGCTACCTATGTCTCCAAATGTGCCACTTGCCAAAGGATAAAGGTAGAGCACCAGAAGCCAACTGGTAGCCCATAGACTTTCCCTATACCAGTGAGGAAGTGGGGCAACATAACCATAAACTTTTTGACTGGGTTGCCTATGACCAGATTAAGGCATGATACAATTTGGGTCATTATGGATAGGCTAACCTAATGTGCCCACTTCTTACCTATGAAACTCACAGATTCTTTGGAAAAGTTGGCTCATACGTATATCCAAGAGATAGTGAGACTACATGAAATACCATATGTCATTGTATCTAATAGAGACCCAAGATTTACTGCACGGTTTTGGAGTGCTTTTCATAAAGCACTAGGTACCAAAATCCACCCGAGTACTGCTTATCACCCTTAGACTGATTGGCAAACTGAAAGGGTGATACAAATACTGGAAGACATGATCATAAGTTATGTGTTGGATTTCAAATGTGAATGGGACCAAAACTTGCCATTGGTGGAATTTTCTTATAACAATAGTTATCAAAGCACCATTGGCATGGCATCTTGTAAAGCATTATATGGAACAAGGTACATGGCTCCCCACTATTAGGTGGAAGCCTCAGATGAGCTAGATTTGGGTCCCAAAATCATTAAGGAAACTACTGGCAAGATCAAGAAGATTCAAGAAAGATTAAGTGCAGCCAATGAAAGAGCCACAACCTATGTGAGTAAATGAAGGAAAGACTTGGAGATTGAGGTTGGTGACAATGTTCGGCTAAAAGTTGCACCGACCAAAGGCATTGTCAGCTTTGGAAAATCAACCAAGTTAGCTCCAAGATATACAGGTCATTATAAGATCTTAGGTAGAGTTGGCAAGGTAGCATATAAGTTAGCTCTACTGCTAAGCATGTCAAGTGTTCATAATGTTTTTCACATCAGTATGCTTAAAAAGTATCTATTCGACACAAAGCTTGCTATTGCAGTGGAAGACATACAGTTGGAACTTTACTTAAGATATGAAGATAAACCTGTAGCTATCTTAGCCAAGGATGCCAGAAGCTTAAGAAACAAGCTCATTCCCATGGTTAAACTTTCGTTGTCACACCATTCTGAAAAGGAAGCAACCTAGGAAACTGAGAAAGACCTTATTGAATGGTATCTTACAGAATAGCCAAAACTAAAGGCAATTTTGGTAGACCAAAATTTTTAAGTGGGGGGGGGGGGATTGTTAGCACCTCACAAAAATGGGAGAATTTCAAATTATGGCATAATGGTAAAAAACTATTATATTGTGTAATTCTCACCACAGTGATTTAAGTGTGAGGGGTCAAGGGCATGATCAACACCTTCTTAAAAGTGTTCTAAGTTGGTAACTTGGCCCTCAAGAAAAGCCTTAAGGCTTACTTGTATGTCAAGCAACGTACGGACTTTTTTGAATGGTTTTGGAAATTCAGGTATTCAATTGCAAAACTCTCAAGAAAGAGCTTTGGGAAGTTATGGGAAGGATATGAACGGTATGAAAGTGCTATTGGAGGATCAAATTGCCTATGGAAGACAAGTTTGGACAAAGAAAACACAAAAGGCATTAAGGACTGAAGTGTCCTAGTGTAAGCCTAGTGTAAGCCTTAGGATGGAAGCAATTTGGAGTTCTCCTATACTAGTAAGGTCGGCCATAGTGAGGGGAAAATGAGTCAAATGTGGTCCATGAGTTTGAGGCAAAGAAACCATGGTTTAGAAGTAAGGAAAAAGACATAAAGCTTAATTAAGGCTATTAGGGGTGTTTCGTGCACCAAAGCTTGGTTAAGTCTCTTAAAGTAGCCAATTTCTTCTTTGCTTCTCCATATTCGACCCACGCTAGCCACCTTCACCTACATGGCTCCTCCATAGCCACCATACCTCCAAGCTTGAAGCTAGAAGCAACTGAAAGCGAGAAAAGGTTGTTAGAAGCTATTTGGTGCTAAGACTTGAGTACACCTCGGATCAATCTCCAATTTTGGCATACACTCAAGGTAAGGAGTTCTCTTGATCTCATGGACTATTTAATGTATTATTCAAACATCCATGGAGCTAGGGCTATGTTTCGAAGAGAGCCAAGTGCTTGATGAACCAAGCTTAGTGAGGAGAGTGCACTTAGTGAAGGTTTTGTGACCTAGTGTGAAGTGCACAATGATGGCAGTGAATTTAAGGGTTTCTAGAGCCAAAAGTTACTACTAACTAGAGTTAAAACCCTCCTATGTCCAAGCTTATGCTTGAGGAGGGCTGCCATTGTGATTTGCATATGTTTATTGCATGTTTTATGGACTAACCAATGCATATTGTTGCCGCCGCATACATAAGGTTGTTCTTTGTATTTGGTTGCTACATTTGGATGCTCTATATTGGATATTTGCATTGTGTTTTCTTGTGTTTTAAAGTCCTTGGATGCAGGTAATACTATGGTGTTACCCACTCCAGGGTAATCCAGTTATGGTGCCAAAATTGTGCATTTAAATTCCCAGGATTGGCATGTCCTGTAGGTCATGAGTATAACACCCCTAGTGTACATACTCAAGTGACCCTCTTGAGCACTATGTAAATACATGCATATTGGTCTAACCATAACACACATATTTACATTTATGCACACTATGGTAGCTAAGAAGGAAAACAGTAGCACAAGTTTTAGTTTTGGCTCCCACACATAGGGCAATCTTGTTAAGTTCTAGTGACTAGCCATTGCACTGTTGGGTTTTCGGAGCCAAACATCACAGCGGAATTTAACCGAAACCCTCCAGGATCCAAGTGAAACGGGGTAAACCGAGTGTTCGAAAATTTTCATACCTAATTTTCGGTTGAGATCTCTCACTCAATTGTAGAGTCGAATCACAAAACTTAAATAGTTGACGTGTTCAAGCTCTCTATGGTATCAGCATGAGCCTCTTGGGATCACCACACTTCCACCACGTCCCAAAAGATACATTTCTCTTGCGCTCACAGTGCTAGCTTACGTCCTCCAAGGAATTACAAGAGAAGAGTGCCGCTGTCCTTTTGGGAGGCTAGGGCAAGGAGACTTACGAATTTCTCACTAGAAGTTGTATTTATAGTGAGACTCAACTTCCAGGCCTAATGGGTTTCAAAGCCCTAATCCAATTAGGCTTTAATTTTAGGCTTAATAATGGCTCAACTGTTGGACCCATTATTAATACGGAATTATTGTGAAACCAAAACCCAAATTATTAGCCCATGCACTCTAATGATCCAAATAGCTCTATGTGTGCGACCCAATAGGATTTTACCACGTTGGCAATGATCATAAATCACATTTATGATCATAAGCAATGAGCGGTGTCTAGCAACACATCATTGCTACCCAAGTGACAAGATTCTTGATGATTCGACTAAACCTTTATGATCATCACCGATATATGCCACTGTCCCTTTGTCCAAGACATCAAGACTAAGCACAAGACATGGAATGCGTCACTCTTGTATAGCCCAATCTTTGGTTTCTTGATTACCGAGTAGACCAACTTAAACTGATGACATTGATATCGTATATCAACTCATCCGAGCATGGCCATGCATTTTTCTAAGTCTTACTTTATCAAGGGGCACGAAGATATCGCTCCCGTTACATAGGAGGGACAAATCCCATCTTGATCATACAAATCCCTCCGCATGATATGTGACATACCCAATGACCCCCTTCAAGTTCACTCAATTACGAGCAACAAAGGAAAGTATCAAAGTATGTGACTCACATGTAAGGAACCTTGATGATCTTAGGTCAAAGGACTACATACACCATGATCACTATGAGAATCACTTATGACACTCATATAATGATCCATGTAGTGTTCTCATGGTGGGTGGGTCCAGTACATAAGTTCTCCAACTTGTACCCATATGCAGACTACATATCTCATATTAGTCTCCACATATGCTAGTCATTATGTATTATTACAACCTGCTCCATAATAATACTAGACTAAGGACGTTTCAGAATATCATTATTCTAGGGTTACAATTATGTTTGTTAAGTTATGCAGAAACAAAAACAACAAACGTAATTGCTGGATTAATGCCTTAATAAAATATCATGACTCAATGTGCAAAAACACAATCATATCATGATTGGCCTTTTGGGCACAACACTAACATGCACTTGTAAGTTCCACTAATAAACTGTATCATTCTCGCCATCTAACACCCTATTTTCTTTGGTCCATTATCAAGCAGAGGCTTATAGCAAACCAATGAATTTTGTTTTACATCAATAGCCCACCTATGGACCAAGTTATGGATTTTTGAAGTTAATTACAAAAATCTGATCAAATGAACAGTAACTTAGCCAACTTTGCAACGTCATATCTTTGGCTATTGGGCTCCAAATTCTGAAATTCTAAGTTGTAGATGTGCTCTAGATATGGTCAAAATTTCATATCAAGATTCATTCTACACAGGGAGATATTAAACTTTAGGTGCATAGTCGAAATTCTAATCACTCTGTGACCATTTTACCCATACAAAATTTCATAAGTGTGCAAAAAATTCATTCACATGGGGCAAGCCCTCCAAGGCTATCCCATACATGTCCAATACAAATAAGAAATACATGCCCTTGCATCTAACAGCTTTATGTGGCCAAAACAGAATTTACAAGTAAGCAGCCCATCATTCACACTTAGGCAGCTTTGCACCACATCACTTACATAGCCAAAACATTACTCAAATGTTCACATACTTATCTCATTTTACATACACTACATGTACATGCATACATGAACTACATAATGGTTTTAACTAAGCTAAAGACACCCTAAGTTACAGGAGTTCCTGAGATACAATGGACTCCAGAAACAGGTTGCTGGACAACTGCTACATACCACAATAAGCACCACCATTAAAAATACCAAATGTGCTCCTAAAATCACCAAAATTTTTTATCATAATTAGACATATGGAAGTTTAAGTATGTAAAGATTTATGGCAAAACTCAAACCATAAACATTAGTTTGAAGATGAACTTAGTAAGGGTAGCACTTGGATTCAATAGGCAATGTAACCATCATCAAAATCTGCATCTAAAGACACTAAAACACAAAAACATAATGCAAATAAACAAGATATAGCAACCAAATGCAGCAACCATTCACAACCAACAAACACATGAAATACAGCAACAACAATAACCATAGGTTAGTCCATAAAACATGCAATAGACATAAATAAATCACTATGGCTAACACGGTCGTTGTTGGCCTCTACCTAGGAGACCTGTGAGAGCTAGTCTCACGATGGATTGCAATTGGCTAGCTGAATATGTGTGCAGATTAAAAGTCCATGATACTAGTTGATTAACCTAGAATATGCAAGAAGCATGTTCTTCATGCTTTGACTTGGAATAACAAAAACCATAAAACATTAACTTGGCCAAGACATTTACATAGAAAATAAGGTCAAATAGCCAAGGCATACAAAATCAACATTTATGTGGGTTTACTACACATAACAACTGAGTGGGAGCATTCATACATAAAGTAGACTAATGCCCTCACCCAAGAGCAACCCTAGAGTCTAGGACTCCTAAAAACTTAGGTAATGGAGGCAACTATGAGTACTATATATACAAGCCTCAACTGAGATCTTCTTCAACTAGCTCCCACCTTGGATGTAAGTCCCAGTGGCGAGTCACAAAAAACCTGGTCCAAGTGCTACTAGGCTCTGCAGTCAAAGGAAGACTTTAGTTAGTACTATTATTGACCAACAAGTTACTCAAGTATACTAGAACCATAAAGATTTTCAAGTGAAATACCTCCAACAAAAGCTTACTACCACAATAACCCTCAACGGTTACCCGGTCCAGCAACTTCAGAATTTACACAACATAACTAGGGAGTGAGAACATGCATTCCCAGTAAGGGTCTTCATTGTACCAGCAAGAAAATTACTAAGGACTCCACATATGATAACATATGTATCCTGCTATGAGCTCATATAGCTTGAGGGTACTAATATATGCACATATAACTAGGTCCTTTGAGACTTCTCCTTATCCTAGTCCTTGAACTACAAGGCATAGCCTTGTCCTCTAGGAAGCTGAGCTTGCCAGCCTAGCTAGTGATAAATCACCAATTGAACCTCTTCCTCTTTATGTTGTATAGGGGAATTATGGTAGGACTATTATAACTAGGCCATAAAGACCTGCTAAGGTTTCACCTTGCAACCTCGTGCCTAACGGCACGGCTAGGTCGCCAAGGGTTCTAAACCTTCCACCCTAGCTAGTGGTACTTAATTGTGATCTTTAGTAAACTAGTTTTCTTGCTTATGGTAGAAGTAACCATAAAACTTTACAAAACTCAAGAAAACTCCTAGGTCTCAAAGGACTTTTGAAGCTCTCGGAGTACCCCCGGAATGCTTAGACCCCAAGGTACCCTAAGAACCCCATTAGGTCTCCCTTGACCTTCCTAGCAAAACATGGAAAATTCAGCCAACACACCTATGGCTATGCGTCACAACAGTTGGTGATGTTTTGCCAATTCTTTCTTGTATTGGTGACGCATCGTGGGCAATGGCACAAAACTGGTGATGCCTCACCAATCTGCGAATCTGCAGAATTTTCATAGATTTTGCTGCTATGAACTTTCAACACTTATGAAACATGTCAAACATGCTTGGTTAGCCTCCAAACTTCACATACATGTAAAACATGTTGCATAGATCAAAACCAACTATCACAAGACAATCTATGATGCCTTATAACATCATTCAATCATCTCAAACCTCATAGTCCACCATGATTCAACCTTGTCGTCTAACTAATGCTATTGTTAAAATTACTCAAATTCTTCAAGCAACCTCATTCCAATAGCATTAGTTGAACTCAAAAGCACAACTCCCTTACCTCAACTCCAAGTAACAAGCAAGAATCAATCACTCTTCCAATCCACTAAGTTCAACAAAGTAGCACCTAAGTTCCAAACAAAATATAGGCACCAAACATCAAATTCTTGCTTTCTAACCAACCAAAGCTCCTAACCAACTAATAAACATGAATTCAATCAAGAACACATTGGTTACCTCATACTAAAAATAGGGGATCGCAGAAAACATGCTTCCAAACTCCAAAACCATGGTTTAATACTTGAAATGAGCTCCCCCTATATACTTGTGATGGCTTCTCTTTTCACCAAGAAATCTTGATTCCAATCTTAATCGGGTAGAGGAATGAGGGTGGAGAGGATGAAGTCGAATTATGGCTGCCTCCCCTCACATTACCCTCTTACAAACCTTGGTTAACACCAAAGCCACCAAAGTATTAGACTTGTTACAATTAAGTCCCCATATTTTGGTAACCTTAGCTATTCGTGATTAATCCTTGTTCATATCTTCAAGTTTGGGTTAAAGTTAAAATTTAAGTCATAAAAACTCATTTTAACCACTCGGGACCTAGCCCGGCTATTCAGGATGTAAAATTACCATTTTACCCCTGAACCTTATTTAGTGCCTGAACCTTCTTGGAACTTAGAGAACTTTGCTAAACTTTCCTATTCTTGCTATGTAAACTCAAATTAAGGTTTCAAACTTAATTTTGAACACTTTACCTTCTTCAGGCATGCGTCCCACTAGGAGAGCCATAACAATGCAGCCCTTCTCAAGGTAATGCTTGGTCTTTGGAGGATTTTAACACTAGTTAGTACTAATTTTGGGCTCTAAAAACCCTCAATTTACTGCCATCTTAGTCCATAAGCATGGTTTCTTTGTCTTAAACTTATTGGTACACACGCACCCAACATTTTTGACCCATTTATCAAGCCTTGGCTACCTCCCCCATGGTGGGATAATTCCACAATCTCACACTTTGATTTAGGTCAAAAGCTTGAACACCTTAAGGTTTACACTAGGATATTTAGGTCCTTAATGCCTTTAGTGTTTCCTTAGTCCAAACTTGTCTTCCATGAGCAATTTGGTCCTCCAATAGCACTTTTATTATACCATTCATATCCTTCCCATAACTCTCCAAAGCTCTTTCTTGAGAGTTTTACAATTAAGTACCCAAATTTCCAAACCTTTACAAAAAAGTCCATGGGTTGCTTAACAAACAAGCACTCCTTAAGGCTTTTCTTAGAGGCCAAGTTACCAACTTAGAACACTTTGAAAGACCTATTCATTATACCTTTTACCCCTCACATTTCAATCCTTATGAAGAGAATTACACAATATAATGGTTTTTTAGCTATTATGCCACACTTGTAATTCTCCCATTTTTGTGAGGTGGTAACATATGGGTTACATTACTGTAAGAGTATAAGTGCTCTCCTTACTAAGTTTCACAATAAAACTTAGTCACCTCAAATCTACCCATTTTAGGTCCAGTAGAAAGATCACATTCAAATTGACCTTTCTAGGATGAGTTTTGATCTAAAATTCCAGGTACTTGAACTTCCATGTATCTAAATGAGATCTGGAAAGTTTGTTGATTTTAGGAGCACATTTGGTATTTTTAGTGATCATGTTTACTATGTTATGCAGCAGCTATCCAGCATCCTGTTTTTGGAGTTCCTATAACTTGGTGCATTTTGCAGTTAAGGCCATTATGTAGTGCATGGATGCATGTACATGTAATACATGTAAATTTGAAACAAGTAAGTGAACATTTGAGGACTGTTTTGCTATGTAAGTGAATGTAGTCCATAACCTGTCTAAGTGTGAATGATAGAGTCCTTGTTTGTAAATTCTGTTTTGGCCACATAAAGATGCTATATGCAAGAGCATGTAATTGCTATGTGTATTGGACATGTATGGGATAGCCTTGGATGGTATACCCCTTGTGAATGAAGTGTTTGCACACTTATGAAATTTTGTTTGGGAAAATGGTCATAAAGTGGATAGAATTTTGACTCTACACTCAAAGTTCTATATCTCCCTGTGTATAATGAATCTTGGTATGAACTTTTGACCACACCTAGAGAACATCTAGAGGTTGAACTGGGATTTAGCATTTATGCTTTTTGAGCCTTGTAGCCAAAGTTATGACCTTGCAAATTTGGTTGAGTTACTGTCCATTTGGTCAAAATTTTGTAACCAACTTAAAAAATCTATAACTTGGTCCATAGCTGGGCCATTGATGTAAAACCAAATTCCCTAGTTTGGTTTAACTCTCTACTTGATAATGAAGCAAAGAAAATTGGGGAGGGGTACATGGCTAGATTAATACAGTTTTTTGGAGGAAGTTTTGAGTGGAGTAGGTAGTTACTTAAACTTAACAAGATTGCCTTATGTGTGGTAGCTAAGATTAAGGCTTATGCTAGTGTTTTCCTTCATTGGTGCCATGGTGTGCATAACATGTGAATATGTGTGTAATGCTTGGACCAATATGCATGCATTTACAAAGTACCCAAGAGAGCCACTTGGGTAGGCACACTAAGGGTATTGTTCTAATAGCCTACAAAACATACCAACTCTGGGAGTTTTAAATGCACAATTTTGGCACCATAACTGGACTACCCCGGAGTAGGTAACACAACCTATGGACTTTTTTGTAAGATTTTGGAAATTCATGTACGTAATTGCAAAAATCTTGAGAAATAGCTTTGGAGTGTTATGGGAAGGATTTGAATGGTATGAAAGTGCTATTGGAGGACTAAATTGCTTATGGAAGACAAGTTTGGACAAAGAAAACACAAAAGGCATTAAGGACCTAAGTATCCTAGTGTAAGCCTTTGGATGTCCAAGCTTTTGAATTAAGTCAAATGGTGAAATTGTAGGGTTATCCCACCCAAGAAGGGGTGACTATGGCATGATAAGGATGTCAAAAATGTAGGGAATGAGTTTAAGACTAAGAAACCATGGTTTTATACCAAGGAAAATGACATAAAGCATGGTTAAGGCTATTAAGGGTGTTGAGTGCGCTAAAGCCCATTTAAGTAGTCATTTCCTTCTTTTCTCCACTCATATTCGAACATACCAGCAACCAACCACCTCCGTACTTCCTCAATAGCCACCATACCCCCAAGCTTGCAATTAGTTGCAATTGAAATCAAAAAAGAGCAATTGGGAACATACTAGTGTTGCTGCTTGGGTGCACCATGAATCGAGCTTAAAATTTGGTGTACCCAGAAAGGAAAGGAGTTCTCTTGCTCTCATGGAACATTTACTGTATTTTCAAGCATCCATGGAGCTAGAGCTAGGCTTGGAAGAGAGCCATGAGCTTGATGAATCAAGCTTAGCAAGGGGAGTGCACTTTGTCAAGGTTTTGTGACCTAGTGTGAAGTGTTGTCCTTGCTAACCTTCACAACGAAACTTACTCCACTTAAATCTGCCCATTTCAGGTTCAGCGGAAATATCACCTTAAACTGACCCTTGGGGTTTTATTTTTCATCACAAATTTCACATATTTGAACTTCCATCTATCTAGTTGTGATCTAGAAATTTTGGTGATTTTAGGAGTACTTTTAGTATTTTTAGTGATGGTGCTTATTGTGTTATGTAGCAGCTGTCTAGCATCCTATTTTCTGGAGTGCATTGTGTCTCATGCTCTCCTATAACTTGGGTGCATGTACATGTAAGAAATGTAAAGTTTAAACAAGTGTGTGAACATTTGGGGACTATTTTGCTATATATGTGAATTTGGTGCACAAGCTGTCTAAGTGTGAATGATAGGCTGCTTGTTTGTAAATTCTATTTTCACCACATAAAGTTGCTAGATGCAAGAGCATGTAATTCCTATGTGTATTGCAAATGTATAGGATAACCTTATGTAGCTTACTCCTTGTGAATGAAGCGTTTGCATACTTATGAAAATTTGTATGGGCGTAATGGTCCAAAAGTGGACAGAATTTCGATGTTGCTCTCAAAGTTCTATATCTCCCTATGTAGAATGAATCTTCCTATGAAATTTTGACCACAGCTAGAGAACATCAAGAGGCTTAACTGGGATTTGTAATTTCTACATTTAGAGCCCTGTAGACAAATTTATGATGTGCAAAATTGGCTGAGTTACTGTACTTTTGGTCAGAATTTTGTAACCAACTTAAAAAATCTATAACTTGGTTCATAGGTGGGCTATTGATGTAAAACAAAATTCCCTAGTTTGGTTTAAGTCTCTACTTGATAATGAAGTAAATAAACCATGGGGGTGCATGGCTAGATTAATACATTTTTTTGGAGGAAGTTTCAGGTGCAGTGGCTGGTTACTTAAACTTAATAAGATTGCCTAATGTGTGGTAGCCAAGATTAAGACTTGTGCTAGTATTTTCCTTCCTTGCTACCAAGGTGTGCATAAAATGTGAATATGTGTGTAATGGTTGGACCCAAATGCATGCATTTACATAGTGCCCAAGATGGCCACTTGGGTATGCACACTAAGGGTATTGTTCTGAAGGCCTACAGAACATACCAACCCTAGGAGTTTTAAATGCATAATTTTGGCACCATAATTGGACTGCCCCAGAGTGGATAATAGAGGCCCTTCTAAAGGAAGAAAAGGACCTGGTTTCTAAGGTAGCCAAGGCCTTCATAGATAGAGCTCAGCTTCTAGCCGAGGTTGAACACCTAAATAAGTGGAAGAAATAGAAGGAGGAGGTGGAAGCCTTGGAATAAAGTAAGGAGAGGCCGATAAGATGATGAAGGCATTTTTCCAAGATGGCTTCTGACAGGTTTAGCATCAAGTGCTTTCATGCTATACTTGTAATGCCCGGAAAATCCAAAGTGATTAGGTCCCGGGTTAAATGGATTTGGAGCATAAGAATTTTCCTTAATCGGGAATTTAGCTCAATTAAATTAAGGAGACAATATGGAATGTGCATAATTGATTGTTGAACATCTTAAAAATAAGCTTGGCTAAGGCCAAGAGAATTAGTGATGAAAATGGTGGTTTTCAAAGGTGAGGGACTCAATTGAACAAAGGGATTTTTAGTAGTTGGGCTCAATTGCCGAAAAATTAAAAAGTTGGAGGACTAAAGGGGGAATTAGGCCATTTTGATGGCCTAGGATGCCTTGGCCAGCCATGCCCCTCCAATTCCCAATATTTTATGTCACCTCCCTCCAAATCCCATTATTTTAATCCACCTCCCACCCTTAGTCATCACCTTGGATTCTTTTTTCACCTACTTTTGACTTTTTCCACCAAACTTACCCAAAAGTCTTCCAATTAGTCTTCATTTATTTTAATCTTGTCTCCCACTCATTTCAAACACATTATTCATTCCCTATTATTTTAATCCACCTCCCATGCTTAGTCAAGACTTTGGATTCATTCTTCACCTACATGTCTCCTACTTTTGACTTTTTCTACCAACTTACACAAAAGTCTTCCAATTAGTCTTCCTTCCATTAAATCTTGTCTCCCACTCTTCCAAGCACATTATACACTCATTTTCCTTCCCATATGGCTGGCCATCACCTTCCCACCCATTAAAACATAATCAATCCACTCATTCAAAGCCATTTGCTCTCAAACTCTCTCCTTCTCTCTCCATTTTCTTCCATACCAAGTCTCACCATTCCAAACACATTTTTGACTCTTTTCCTCATCTAAATATTTGGCCATAGCTAGAATCATCCTTCCTCAAATTAAAACCAAGTATTCTTGGTAGAATTCAAGCTCTAAGACCATAAAAAGCAAGAATCAAGTGAAGAATTCAAAGAAAACCAAAGAGAAAAATTTAGCCATTTCCATTTTTTAGAGGTTTTAAGCTCTAATCAATGAGCTCTTTGTGTGATTGAGTTTCTAAGTTCATTAGAAGCAAGAAATCAAGAAGAAGCTTGAAGAACATCAAGCACAAGAAATTGGTCTTACCTCTTCTGTGAGGTTCTGTAAGTGTACACCAAGTGTTCTTGGTATTTTGTGTTATTTGAGTTAATCACCAAGTGTTCTTGGCACCTTATGGTTACAAATAAAATTCAGCCCATCTTGGTTCTTATTCTAGAAAACAATTTCTAGAGTCAACAAGCAAGGAAAATGAAGGAAAATAAGCTTCTAAAGCTTTCGATGTTGTGGGTAAGGATTCCTATACTCACTTTATTGCATGGAATAGTTCTATGGCTTTTTTGTGTGAGTATTCAGGCCCCTAGGTGATGGTCAAAGAACCATGTGATCCTAGGAGTGCTAAGTGTTAGTGTTGTGCCCAAAAAGCCAATCATGAAATGATTGTATTTTTTGCACATTGAGTCATGATATTTTATTAAGGCATTAATCCATCAATTATGTTCGTTGTTTTTGTTTCTGCGTAATGTAATAAACATAATTGTAGCCCTAGAACAATGATACTCTTAAACGTCCCTGGTCTAGTATTATTGTGGAGCGGGTTGCAATATTACATAACGACTAGCATATGTAGAGACTAATATGAGATATGTAGTCTACATATGGGTACAAGTTGGAGAACTTGTGTACTGGACCGACCCACCATGAGAACACTACATGGATCGTTATATGAGTGTCATAAG
This sequence comes from Aquilaria sinensis, assembly GCA_005392925.1. Classification (NCBI taxonomy): domain Eukaryota; kingdom Viridiplantae; phylum Streptophyta; class Magnoliopsida; order Malvales; family Thymelaeaceae; genus Aquilaria; species Aquilaria sinensis. Next base: position 33,356 of record SMDT01000327.1, read on the forward strand.
TGATTCTCATAGTGATCATGGTATATGTAGTCCTTCAACCTAAGATCATCAAGGTTCCCTACATGTGAGTCACATACTTTGATACTTTCCTTTGTTGCTCATAACTGAGTGAACTTGAAGGAGGTCATTGGGTATGTCACATATCATGCGGAGGGATTTGTATGATCAAGATGGGATTTGTCCCTCCTATGTAACGGGAGTGATATCTTCGGGCCCCTTGATAGAGTAAGACTTAGAAAAATGCATGGCCATGCTCGGATGTGTTGATATACGATATCATTGTCATCAGTTTAAGTTGGTCTACTCGGTAATCAAGAAACCACAGATTGGGCTATACGAGAGTGACACATTCCATGTCTCGTGCTTAGTCTTGATATCTTGGACAAAGGGACAATGGCATATATTGGGGATGATCATAAAGGTTTAGTCGAATCATTGACAATCTTGTCACTTGGGTAGGAATGATATGTTGCTAGACACCGCTCATTGCTTATGATCATAAATGTGATTTATGATAATTGCCAACGAGGTAAGAGCCTATTGGGTCGCACACATAGAGCTATTTGGATCATTAGAGTGCATGGGCTAATAATTTGGGTTTTAGGTTCATAATAATTTCATATTAATAATGGGCCCAATAGTTGAGCCATTATTAAGCCCGAAATTAAAACCTAATTGGATTAGGGCTTTGAAACCCATTAGGCCTTGAAGTTGAGTCTCACGATAAATACAACTTCTAGTGAGAAATTCACAGGTCTCCTTGCCCTAGCCTTCCAAAAAGGACAGCCGCACTCTTCTTCTACAATTCCTTAGAGGATGCAAGCTAGCACTGCGAGCGCAAGAGAAATGCATCTGCCGGGATGCGGTGGAAGCGTGGTGATCCCGAGAGGCTCGTGTGGATACCATAGAGAGCTTGAACACGTCAATTGTTCAAGTTTGTGATTCGACTCTACAGTTGAGTGAGAGATCTCAGTCGAAAATTAGGTATGAAAATTTTCGAACACCCGGTTTACCCCGTTTCACTTGGATCCTGAAGGGTTTCGGTTAAATTCTGCAACCCTGTTTGGCTCCCGAAACCCAACACTAAGAGGGCTTAAGTTATGTTATTGTTTCGGCAATTCTATTTTTCTCATGAGCTAAGTTAAGTAAGCAAGCATTATGGGCTAGGAGTTAAGGCGGCCACCTTAATTCCTATGCTAAGTGAGCTCTCCGAAAACATTAAGTATATGAAATTAATGAATTAAAACTTAAGGGATGCTTGCTGCCCTTCTGTGAACAAAGTGTTAAGTGGCGTGTGTTTGTGTCCTTCTTTAATTTGTTGTGCATGCTAACCCCCGATTATGATATTATTGTTATATGCATGTATCTTTGTGTTTTCTTTGTCTTTATGTTTTCTTTGCAAGAGTAAGGATTATTTTTCCATTACATTCTTGGCATATGTTAGGCCTTGGAGGCCATAAGTTAGGCATTGGATGCCACGGAATCCTTATTGAGTTTTATAACTCACCCGCCCTACTCTACTTTTGGAGGTAAAGGTTTGCTTGAAAGATCAAGCTAAGAGTCTTGAGTACTTTTTCTGTGTGCTAAGGTTGGGTTTGTGTATGGTGTTGTTCAAAATATTCTAAGTATATAAACTGCTTGTAAACAAGCTAAAAAAAAATGTGGACTTTCTTTGCAGGACTTGAAGCCTTAGAATTGTGGGAACAAGGTCTATTAAGGTGGAAATTTGTGTTCCATGGCTTTGTGAATTTATGGCTTGCTTTTAAGCATGTTCTTTTTTTGTCTAACTTTAGTGACCAAATTATGGACTTATAGCTAAAATTCGGCCAAACTTGGCTTTGGGCCTGTATTATGGACTTGGACATTTTTGGGTTTTTTTATTGCTTGGTGGACTTAGCAAGGCCTATGCATGAATTTATGGGTTATGTTTTCATAAAACTTGAAGCATGTTGAAATTGGGCTTAAATGTACGTTTTAGGCTTAAATAAGAACTTGGAAAATTTGAATTTATTCTTGGTTAATTTTGGGTCATATGCATGTTAAGTACTAAAAGGCCCATAACCCCATGTCTATGTTGATAGCATGCAATGTTTCGCTATGTATGTGCACTTAGTAAAGAACATGCAAGTAAACTTAGAAAAAGCATGAAATTGGATGCTTGTGTAAAGTTTGGCTAATAAGGAATTGAAGTGCACGTATGTGCATTAATGCATGCCTAAGCATTAATTGCATCTAAAGGCATTAAGTGATTATGTGCACTAGTGAACACCAAAACACATAAGCATGAAAAGCATATGCATGAAAATAAGTTTTCAAACTTAAGTTGGTGTTTTGGTTGCCATGCATATTCTTGGCTAAGCTTGGTAAAGACCATGAAAATGAACACATGAAATCCACATAGGTGCTAGCTTGTTTCTGAGAGCACTTCAACTTAACCTTAATTAAAGAACTTAACGAGCTAGTACCGGTAAGTATTCTGGGGTTCGTGCCCATAAGTTTTAATGAGTTTTAAAAGCCCCTTCTGTGTAATGAAAACTTTCGCTGCATGTTTTAAGTAATCGGGCCCAAATGGGCCAGGGGTAGTTTAGGGCACGACAATCCCGACCTTGACCTCTCCTTTCTTTGGGCCCTTGACATGCCCGAGTGCTCATAAAAAGAGTTTCTAAATCTTCCTTAGTAGCCCTCAAAGACCAATGTCAAAGTTGAGTCCGATGAGTCTTAGGGTGAAGATGTGGAGGAATTGATTATGTCATGCCTGTGACTTGTATAGGCCATGGGCTATGATGAAATGTACACACAATGTACATTATGTGAATACATGAACAATACAAGTCAAAAGTATGAAATAAGAACTAAACAGAACAAGTACCTCCTAAGAGTTCCCTAAAAGTACCCTAATGTACATGAGAGAAGTTTAAATGTGGTTGTGAGCCAGGCAAAGCTAAGCTTGAGTTCTAATCCCATTTTGAGAAAGGGACTTCATTGTGAAGACAAACTTGGCCAAGAAACCAAGTAAACAAGGTGCTTTATGATAAGACACAAAAAGGGACCCTTAAGCACACCTTAGTGTGCATTCATATGAACTTAAGGCTTTAAAGCCTAAAACACTAAAGGAAATTGTGTGAGCCTAATCCTAAGATTGAGATATAAATGAGGGCAGCCACATATAACTAGGAAATGTGAAGAACTCATGAAAAGTGGAAAGGACATTAGAGAGGGCACTAGAGAACTCTTAAGTGCACCTTTGTGTGCAACCATGTGCTTATGAAGGCTCTAAAGCCTAATGTCTTGAAAGGCACTACATGAAATTGGTACTTATCACTTAAATAAGAATGAGGGCTACAATTTTGGCTAAAATAAGGTGGCTAAAATAAGAGTAAATAATGACAAAATGAAGAATTAAAGGAATTGAGCTGCTTAGAGGAGGATTTGACCGAAAATTAGTCAAGGGTCCATGGCGGCTTGGTCATTCGACCATTATTTGGACTTGCGGTCTTCAAGGCTACTTCAATGCAGCTTACTAGATATTTTTTGGTAGCTGCTTGACCTTAACAAGCCTAGCTGAAGACCTATAAAGCACCAAAACATAATCAAAACAAAAGGAATGCAAAACAAATAAAAACCAAAACAACTAGTTGAAACTGAGACCAATGTGGCACACCAACTTTGGAATTCTTTGAGAGCTACTACATTACTGATTTCATCTTATTTTCTTACCCTCTACTATCTATCCAAACCTTTACCAAAATAGCCTAGATCTACTGAAAAGAAAAGAGGCAAAGAAGGACAAAAGCATGGCAAATCCAAAGCATGATGGTGCAAGACTAGCTCATGGTAAGGTCTACGTTTGATGGTTATGTTCAAAGATGTGTGATCAAGCTTCCATGCTGCCATTCTAGCCATAGGTAAGGACCCATATGAGGCTTCTTCTCCAATTTTTTGAAGGGGAAAACCTGCCCTAGGTGATGGATAAAACCAAAGGAACCTAGAGGCTACGTAATGGGCTATGTGTGCATAAAGCACTATGGTAAGCTAGCTAGTTTGCTTTTGGCAAGCATAAGGTTTTTGTTCAAGTTAGCCCAAGCTTGATCAATCAACTAGATCTTTATGTTAATTGAACCTAATCAAAGTGATCACATGAAGAAATTGACAATAAATCAGGCTTGCAATGTTAAAGAAACTATGTGTATGTGGTGTGTAAGTTTGGGTGCTTCTCTATTTGTATGCATGTGCTAACCACTATTTTTTATATACATGGTTTATGTATTATTCTATATGAGTTTTTTTTTGGTGTCTTTTATGCCTTTGGATGCAGGTTATTAAGAAAAATTAGAGGTTTATAAGTGTAACAATGTTTAAAACATTGTAAAGGCACCAAGTGTTGTATTGGGCCTTTACTAAGTACCTATGTACTCATGTGCTCCTTTGCCCATTTTAGGTAAGGAACTATAAGAGTAAAAGGGGCCAAGGAACCTATAGGGAAGATTTATGTATAGAGAGGTATACTATAAAATTATCGCTTGTGAAAAGAAAGCACTTAAAAGTTCATTAGAATGAACTAATGGTTATGTTCTGTTGTTATGTATGTAGGCCCTAATGACTGCTATGGGACTTGCTATGTTTGGATCTTCCCAAGTATGGGCTAGGATCAGGAGGGTAATAAGACAACTGTGGCCTAAGTGCCAAGTTAAAGTGGAAGTCAAAGTTTCATTGGGCTTAGAGGCAGTTTGAACCATGCATGACTTGTAGTGCACCAAACTTTTTTCATACATAGTTTTGGGCCATGTAGTCCCTGTTTGCCAATTTTTGGCTTGTATATATATGTATGTAACTTATGGAAAAGGGACTTAGTGTAAAACATGGCTAGTGCCTTGTATGTATTTTGGGCTTAGGAAAGCCTTAACTCAATTTTGTAATAAGCTAGGAATGCATGGTTTGTACTTAACTAATTTGGACTGTATGCATGCATGTGTGTGTATGTTAGGTTGAGGCACAAGGTAGGCTTCCAATAAGCCTCACAAGGGCACAAGACATGCACAGAAGTCACCTAATTCCACTAAACCCCTTATGCATTCATAAACCACCTACGCAATTTCAACTAGTTGAAATTCCATCAATTGGGTACAACTAAGTAAAACCTATTTGATCTTCAAATCTTGAGATTCTCACCTAGGCAAATAATAGATTTGGGGTTAAGAATCCTGGGAGTCAAAGTCTAATTCACCCTAGGAAACCATCTAGATAACAAAAAAATCAACTCGATAGTTAAAAACAACTGGTTGGTCTTAAACCTCTAAAAGATTCAGGGTGAGGGTGAATTGGGCTCTGACAAATAGGATTTAATGTACCCCCTTTCTTCCTTTTTGTATTCCTCTCTTTTGCTTTTAATGAATTGTCTATCCTTTAAAGTTCCTGCTTGAAATTTCATCTAAGTCCACAAAAAGCATTAACGCCTCTCATTGGCTAGCTACCTTCAGGATCTTCACCATCTTTAGAAAAAAAACTAAGTCACACATTCATCAACTTTTTCCAAACTTATTAAACATCTTTAACACTTTTGGCAAAGTGCCTAAACAGTTCCGGTAGAATAGGTGATATATTCACCACCTTCAGCAAAAAGTTTCTGAAGATGGCACTTCCATCATTTTTTATGAAGCGGTTGATTAGGCAATGTATTCACCTTTTTTGGTGAAATTATAAGTTTTTTGCCATCTTCGGCAAAAGGCTACCAGGTGTGGTATTTTTACTAACTTCAATGAAATGTAATATATTTACCACCTTCGGTTAGATGAAACAATTACCATCTTCGGCAAAATGCCTTAGATTTTCACCATGTTTATCATTCATATAGCTTATTTGAATAGTTTGCATTCATTAAGTACTTGAGTAACTTCAGAAAATTTCCTCTAACAACCTTTGGAGAATTTCCTCTGAGTGCAATTTTCTTTTGAAAATTTCTAAGTGTAGAACTTTTTTAAAGAATCCGAATGCCAATTGCTTTTCGATTCCTCTCCTTCGGCATTTTCGAGTGAAAAGACTCCTTTCCAAACTTCTTCCATGACCGAATAAGGTCTTTCCCAATTTTCCCGAAATACACCATAAGATGGTTTTCAGGCTTCCAATTCAACCTTTCAGAGAACAAGATCTCCTACCCTGATCCCCTTAGGTTTGACTTTTAAGTTTTTGGCGATGGTGACCTGTTGCTAAAAAGTCTTTCTTCTACGTTCGGCCATCTCCCTATGTTCATTGACGATATCAAGTTTAGCCCTTTAAGCCTGGGTTGTTCCCTTCTTCGTCGAACACTTGTATTCTTATGGAAGGCTTTATAACTTTCATAGGGATCAAAGCCTATGTTCCGAACATGAGTGAAAAGGGAGTTTTCCTGGTAGCTTTCCTAGGGCTTGTTTGGTAACTCCATAGTACGCTGGGTAGTTCACCAGGTCATCTTCCCTTGGCCACATTAAGTGCCAAGGCCAATTCACCCACACCCTGAACCTTTTAAAGGCTTGAGATCAACCAATTGTTTTAACTGCCTAGTTGATTTATTTATTACCCAGTTGGTTTCATGGGGTGAATTAGGCCCTGACTCCTAGGATTCTTAACCCCAATTTTTTATTTACCTAGGTGAGAATCTCAAGCTTTTGAAGATCTAATAGATTTTACTTAGTTTTACCCAATTGACGGAATTTCAACTAGTTGAAATTACTTAAGTAGTTTATGAATGCATATGGGGTTTAGTGGAACTAGGTGGCTTATGTGTGTGTCTTGTGTCCTTTGGAGGCTTATTAGAAGCCTACCTAGTGCCTTAACCAAACATACACACACATGCCTGCATATAGTCTAGATTAATTAAGTACAAACCATGCATGCCTAGCTTGTTACAAAAGTGCCTTAAGGCTTTCCTAAGCCCAAAATACATACAATGCACCAGCCATGTTTTACACTAAGTCCTATTTCCATTAGTTGCATACACATATATATAGGCCAAAATTTGGCAAACAGGGACTACATGGCCCAAAACTATGTACAACAAAAGTTTGGTGCACTATAAGTCATGCATGGTTCAGACTATCTATAAACCCACTGAAACTTTGACTTGCACTTTAATTTGTCATGAGTTCTTCACATTTCTTGGGTTTATATGGCTGCCCTCATTTGTATCTCAACCTTAGGCATTGAGCTAACAAAATTTCCCTTAAAGTTTTAGGCTTTAAAGCCCTTAATGTTAGTGTTGTACCCAAAAGGCAATCACGAGATGATTGTATTTTTTGCACATTGAGTCATGATATTTTATTAAGGCATTAATTTAGTAATTATGTTTATTATTTTGTTTCTGCGTAACATAATAAACATAATTATAACCCTAGAATAATGATAATCTTAAATGTCCCTCGTCTAGTATTATCATGGAGCGGATTACAATAATACATAATGACTAGCATATGTGGAGACTAATATAAGATATGTAGTCTACATATGGGTACAGGTTGGAGAACGTGTGTACTGGACTGACCCACCATAAGAACACTACATGGATTATTATATAAGTGTCATAAGTGATTCTCATAGTGATCATGGTATATGTAGTCCTTTGACCTAAGGTCATCAAGGTTCCCTACATATGAGTCACATACTTTGATACTTCCCTTTGTTGCTCGTAATTGAGTGAAATTGAAGGAGGTCATTGGGTATGTCACATACCGTGTAGAGGGTTTTGTACGATCAAGATGGGATTTGTCCTTCCTATGTAATAGGATTGATTGATATCTTCAAGCCCCTTGATAGAAAGAGACTAAAACAATGCATGGCCATGCTCGGATTAGTTGATATACAATATCATTGTTATCAGTTTAAGTTAGTCTACTCAGTAATCAAGAAACCAAAGATTGGGCTATATGAGAGTGACACATTCCACGTCCTGTGCTTAGTCTTGACATCTTGGACAAAGGGACAATGGCATATACGGATAATGATCATAAAGGTTTAGTCAAATCACCGACAATCTTGTCACTTGGGTAACAATGATGTGTTGCTAGACACCACTCATTGCTTATGATCATAAATATGATTTATGATCATTGCCAACGTGGTAAGAACTTATTGGGTCACATACATAAAAGCCTATTTGGATTACTTGAGTGCATGGGCTAATTTATTTGGGTTATGATTTCTTGATAATTTCGTGTTAATAATTGGCCAAAACGTTGAGCCATTGTTAAGCCCGAAAGTAAAGCCTAACTGGACTAGGGCTTTGAAACCCATTAGGCCTGGAAGTTGAGTCTCACTATAAATACAACATATAGTGAAAACTTTGCAGCTTTTACCTTAGCCTCTCAAAAGTTCCAGCCGCACTCTTTTCTTGTCATTCCTTCGAGGACACAAGCTAGCACTGTGATCGCAAGAGAAACACATCTGCTGGGATGTGGTGGAAGCATGGTGATCCTAAGAAGCTCGTGTGCATACCGTAGAGATCTTGAACATGTCAACTGTTCAGGTTTTGTGATTCGACTTTACAATGAAGTGAAAGATCTCAACTGAATTATGTATGAAAAATTTTGAACACACGGTTTACCCCGTTTCACTTGGATCCTAGAGGGTTTTGGTTATATTCCACTACTGTTGTTTGGCTCTCGAAACCCTACACTTAAGTTCACTTGAATGCACACAACAACATGTTTAAAAACCCCTTTTTGTGTCTTATCTTAGAGCACTTTTTTCATTGGTTTCTTAGCCAAGTTTGCTTTCAAATTTGAGTCTCCTTCTCAAAATGAGCTTAGCGTTTAAGCTTAGCCTTATTTGGACCACAACCATACCACTTTCCTTAAGGTATCAGCCTTAAGTGCCTCTGAGGTACACTTAAAGTACTTTTAAAGCACTCTCATAGGATACTTGTTCTGTTTAGTTCTTATTTCACACTTGTGACTTTTGTTGTTCATATATTCACAAAATCTACATTGTGTGTACATTTCATCATAACATATGGCCTAAACAAGTCATAGGCATGACATTACGCCTTTTCTTCAAACCATCTTTCAAAGCTCTATTTGATACTTTTACCAATCCATTGCATTGGGGATGAGCAATTGGAGCAAAGTGCAACTTTATCCCAAAGTTGGTGGCAAATTCATAGAACCCTTTGTGAATGAACTGGGAACCATTCTCAGCTAAAATCAGCCTCAAGCAACCGAACCTGCACTTGAAATTTTTCCAAATGAGCTTTTGGATTTCTTTTGCTGATATTGTCGCTACGGGTTCTACTACAATCCACATCGTGAAGTAATCTATTGCAATGACACAGAACTTGACTCTTCCTAGAGCCATCAGGAAAAGACCAATGAGGTCAATTCCTCATATGGTCAAGGAGCATTAGTAGTTGGCCGAAGTTATCACTTCTGAAGGTGTTCTTTGGATGAGAGCATGTCATTGGCACTTAAGGCATCGCTTGATGAATTGTCGAGCATCCTTCCTTAAAGTAGGCCGAAAATATCGTTACCGAAGTAGTACTTCGGCCAGGGCATCCGTCCCAATGTGGGATCTGCATATCCCTTCCTGGACTTCCCTTAATACTACTTCGGTGTCCTTTTCACCAACGCATCTTTGTAGGGGATTGGAATATCCTTGGCTATACAACTCTTCTCCAATCAGAAAGTATCTTTCCAACCGCCTTCACACCTTCACTGCTTCTCGAGCATCTTCAGGTAAGGGAGAGTTTGTCACATATTCCCTTATTGGATCTTTCCATCCCCTTTCTGAGGTTGTCACCATTAAGGCAGCTATACTTAGCGTAGGAAGCACTTCAGCGGACTGCTTTCTTTTGGCCAATACATCTACTTCCAAGTTCTCTTTCTCAGGTACCTTTTCTATCTGTACCTTATCAAATTCTTGGATTAGTTCTTTGACAAGATTGTGATATTTTCCTAATATTGGGTCCTTGGCCCCACATTCCCATGTCATCGACCGAACTACTAGTTGCAAGTCACTGTGAGCCTTCAAATTTTCCACACTGACTCTTTTTACCAACAATAGGCCTACAATAAGAGCTTCATATTTGGAAATATTATTGGTGACATGGAATTTGAATCAGATGGCCTTCGATGCCTTCATACCTTTGGGTCCTTGGAGTATTATACTGCCACCTTGGTGTTCTAAACTTGAAGCACCATCTACAAAGAACATCCATCAGGGTTCCTTATCCCCAAGGTCAATCAAGGTGTCCTCAGTTTCTGGTAAATCAGTAATAAAATCTACTAAAGCTTGAGCTTTTATAGCTTTCCTTAGTTCATATGTTATATCATACTCACCGAGCTCATTGCACCACTTTGACAATTGGCTCGAATGATCTACCTTCTTCATGATATCCCAAAGAGGCAGATTACTTCACATTGTAATAGGGTGTCCTTGGAAGTAAGGCCAAAGTCTTCTACTTGCCATGACTAAGGCATTTATTGCTTTTGCAACATCAGGTATCTTGCTTTGGCTCCATGCAAGGACTTGCTAACATAGTACACTGGCCATTGCTTTCCTTATTTTTCCCTGACAAGCACCAAACCTACAGCCTTTTAGCTGACAATAAGGTAAAGTATGAGAGGTTCTACTTGTCTCAATTGCCAAAGTGTCGGTAGGTAAGATACGTAGTTTTTTAGTTCATCCCAAACCTTATGACATTCTTCATTCTAAGGGTGCTCTTCAAAACTTTTTTCGATGTCACTTTTGGAAGCTTTTGTTAGTACTTTGAAGAAAGGTCAGCACCTACCCCCATATCTGGATATGAATCTGCTAAGTGCCATCATTTTTTTGGTGAGCCTTTCTATATCCTTGATGGTTGTGCTAGTTCAAGCTCCGAGCAAGGTCTTAACTTTTTCTGGGTTATCATCTATGCCTATTTCCAAAATAATGAAGCTAAGGAACCTACCCACCATCACCACAAATACTCATTTTTTGGGGTTTAAGTGAATTCCATATGTTTAGAGATGATGGAAGGTCTCCTGCAAGTCTGTGAGATGATCACTTGATAGTTTGCTTTAGCTATCATATCATCTACATATACCTCCATATTTCTCTAGATCTAGGAGTCGAACACCTTGTTCATCAGCCTCTGATATGTAGCCCCTACATTCTTTAGGTCGAAGAGCATTCTTACATAACGATACATTCTCACATCGGTTATGAATGCAATTTTTTCCTCGTCTTCAGGGTTCATCCGAATTTGGTGGTACCCACTATGCCACGGCCTTCCAGGTATCGAACCAGTGACAGTTAGGTAAGACTTGGTTATGATGTAAGAAATCCCTTAGTAAATATTTATTATGCATTTCAAGCAAGTAGGAAGGGATAAAAAGGTTCCTAGAGCACAAATGGCACCTAAGTGTCACTAGGGGCAAAATGGTCATTTTGTGTTCTAAGGTGATAGGATTGGTTTTAAAGCTCAAAGTAATTCATTTGGGCCCAAGTGACTGAAAACCAAAGTGGGAGGTAAAGTTTCCTAAGTTACTGGCACTATTTGGAAGTGGGGTTCCTTTCACAAAGTTAAAGAAGTTAAAGGAGCCATGGAGAGGGAGTTGGCATTTAAACCATTTTGGGTGGCTTGAATGCCACTATCCATCATCTTCTCCACCTCAAAACCGTAGCCCTCTTTTCCCCTAAAAATTTCATGCCCAAAATCTCATTCATTCATTCAATTCTTGGTGAAATTGGAAGCCCAATGGATTACCCAAGTGAAAGCAAGCTTCCTCCTGCTTAGTTTTGGTGTAAAGAGCTTTGGAAGGACATTTTTGGTCCATGGGAGCTTGTGTACATTTTTTCCCTTTGTGTTCTTGGTTTTTTAAGCATCTTGTAGGTTGGTTCAAGATTAATTTAGCTAAAAATGGTGCCCATTTGTGATGAATTTGCCTAGGAACCATAGAAAACTCATAGTGGAGCATGGAAGCTTTGGTGTTTAAGTTGCTTGATCTTACATAATTTTTGTTTGACGTAATGGAATTTCTTGTTTTCCATGTTATGTTAATGCATTTCTATCATATTTGGCCTCGGGGATGAGTAATAGCAAGACAAAAAGTGATTAGAATTAAGTTTGGATCAATTATGCATAGATTTCATGAAGTAGGACGAACCTGGAGAGCTCTAGGTTCTGCAGTGCCATTCTGATGTTGAGGCACCAAGGAAATGGTTACTCAGAACTTGACCTAGTTGTTGCATCCCCAACGGCACTGCAGCACCAGTACACTAGACACATTTTTTCCAAAATCACATAACTATGGCGCCACAGCGCCAAGCTCGCGCTGCAGCACCATAGTTTCTTCGGAACTCATCCAAAGAGGTTGTTTTTTGTTCTTGATTGGTTCCTAAACATCCTATACATATTAATAAGGTTGGGTCAAGGTTTAAAATGGAAGTGGAATGAAGAACAAGTGGCAAATGGATCAAATGAAGTGAGGAAAAGATGGTGTCTGCACAATTGAACCATGTGTGTTTCTAAGGGTATTTTGGTGCCCTAGTTGAGGGTTGTAGTCATCCCTAAGGCAGTTCAAATTCATTAATAATGAGTAACCAAGTATTTGAAGCAAGGAACATAGTGAACTAGCAATGGTGAACTAGAACTGTAGCCTAGTTAACTAAGAATGGTGCATGTGCACTACGGCACGGTTAGCGTAGGCAACTTATGGCACAACTTCTTGTAGCTTGGAATGATGTTTCAGGTTAGTATTTCATTGACCCTAGATTGGTTCAAGAGCTACAAGAACTACAAAGAGTTAATGAAATCACCTAAGGGCCAAAAAAGGCACTATGATGCTAATAGGGGCACATAAGTGCATTAGGGCACAATGTGAGCTCTAGGGCCCATGGGAAGCCTAGATTGGGTAAAGTGGGAGCTGAATTAGCTTGAGAGGTTGCTTAATACCCAAGTAAGTGCAAGCTACCCAAAGGAATTGTTAGTGTTGTGCCCAAAATCCAATCATGAGATGATTGTATTTTTGCACCTTGAGTCATAATATTTTATTAAGGCATTAATCTAGCAATTATGTTTGTTGTTTAATTTCTACATAATGTAATAAAAATAATTGTAACCCTAGAATAATGATATTCTTAAATGCCCCTGGTCTAGTATTATCGTGGAATAGGTTACAATAATACATAATGACTAGCATATGTGGCGACTAATATGAGATATATAGTCTACATATGGGTACAAGTTGGAGAACTTGTGTACTGGACCGACCCACCATGAGAACACTACATGGATCATTATATGGGTGTCATAAGTGATTCTCATACTGATCACGGTATATGTGGTCCTTTGACCTAAGGTCATCAAGGTTCCCTGCATGTGAGTCACATATTTTGATACTTCCCTTTGTTGCTCGTAACTGAGTGAACTTGAATCAGGTCATTGGGTATGTCACATATCATGTAGAGGGTTTTGTATGATCAAGATGGGATTTTTCCCTCCTATGTAACGAGAGTGATATCTTTGGGCCCCTTGATAAACTAAAACTAAGAAATGCATAGCCATGCTCGAATGAGTTGATATACGATATCAATATCATCAGCTTAAGTTAGTCTACTCGGTAATCAAGAAACCAAAGATTTGGGCTATATAAGAGTGACACATTCCATGTCTCATGCTTAGTCTTGATATCTTGGACAAAGAGACAATGGCATATGTGGGTAATAATCATAATGGTTTCGTTGAATCACTAACAATCTTGTCATTTAGGTAGCAATGATGTGTTGCTAGATACTGGTCATTGCTTGTGATCATAAATGTAATTTATGATCATTACCAATGTGGTAAGAACCTATTGGTCACACACATAAAGCCTATTTGGATTATTAGAGTGCATGGGCTAATTATGTGGGTTATGGTTTCATGATAATTTCGTGTTACTAATTGGCCAAAAGTTGACCCATTATTAAGCCCAAAATTAAAGCCTACTTGGATTAGGGCTTTGAAACCCATTAGGCCTGGAAGTTGAGCCTCACTATAAATACAACATATAGTGAGAAATTCGCAGCCTTGCCTTAGCCTCCCAAAAAGGGACAACAGCACCCTTCTCTTGCTATTCCTTGGAGGACGCAAGCTAGCACTGCAAGAGTAAGAGAAACGCATATGCCGGGATGTGGTAGAAGTATGGTGATCATGAAAGGTTCATGTGGATACCATAGAGAGCATGAACATGTCAACTGTTCAGGTCTTGTGATTCGACTCTACAGTTGGGCGAGAGATCTCAACCGAAATTAGTTATGAAAATTTTTGAACACCCGGTTTACCTCATTTCACTTGGATCCAGGAAGGTTTTAATTAAATTCCACTGCACTCGTTTAGTTCCCAAAACCATATAGTGGTATTAGAGCTACTGGTGAAACCCTAAATCGGGATTGAATGTCGAATCGGATGATATTGTGTGTTTGGTTGCCTTTGGCCATGATTAATTTGATTGATTCATGATGCATGAAACCGGAACTCATAATGAATGTATGCGATATATGAAGAAATGACACAAATTGGTTAATAAGATTAACCCATAATTGATTAGTATGAGATAGCTACATAGATTAGGATTCTTGCAATAGTTGCAAAACCCAAGCTTGAACCAGATTAGGGCTGTTCAGGCACTGAAAGTATAGTACTTTTGGTGGCTCGAATGGAGGTATCTTGGGTGCCTACTTGCCTGATATAGAAGATCTTGGACCACCGCCTACTAACCGGCCAGTAGGACCGCCGTATTCGAAGCACCACATAAATAAAACTAGCTAATCAACATACATTAATTGGCATAAATTTTTTTTGAATGAGCTTTGACATGTTATGCTGATTGGTGGTTGAACCATGGGGCATGGTTATAGCCCCTGATTGGTTGTACTTGTAAATACGGCCTGTGAGTCATGCCTTTTCTTGTTACTCTTATTGCACATTCTCTTCTCACCTCACTCCCCTCGAATGTAACTCAAGGTTTCTATTGTTGATGTAATTGTACAATATGGGATCGTCCAAGGTTGTGTGTCCAAGGAGGTGACAACAAAAGGGCAATGAAGCAAAGAGGAGAAGGAGCTTGTGAAGACCTTTTTCTTTTCTTAGGCTTTTATGATATTCTCATTGGCTTGAGAATATCGCATAGTTTGGGATTTAAGCATGTCACATTTACTTTCTTGTTAGCATGAGATGCAAGTTTTATATTTGAATGTGATGCATGTCTAAGACAACCAGAGATAACAAATTGGTGAGATCAAAAGGAAAATCCCTCAAACAAATATTAAGTCATTAAATGTGATGCCTTCCAAATGTTGGCACTCATCAAGACTTTGATTAACATTGGGTGGGTTTACCAAAACAACTATGTTCATCTTGGTAAGGCGCGATGGGATAATAGTGATATCCAAATTGCCTAACCTTAGGCCCGACTTAACTAAGTCATCTGAATATGATTGGGGACTTACAGGCATATGGTTGGGCTTAAATTCTTGAGATGAGATTGGACAAGTGTTGTTCACCCAACTATCTAAGAGTTGCATGAAATGCAATTGGAAAGGAGTTGCCTACCTAAATAACTGTAACTTGAAGGAAAAGCCAAAGCTGACTCAGGCTGTGGTGAAATATGGATCTTAGCCCAATAGAATACCTTAGCATCGAGGTGTTCCGAAATAATATTGAGGGTTATTATTTTGAGTAAAATAGTGGGAGCATCGTTTAATAAAAGTCCTTATTAAATGAATTAAAATACATGACTCTTACAACTGCATACTTACTGTTGTAGATAACCATAGCACAAAATACATCGACATGTTCTTTGCAATCGATCCTTGAGAAGAAAAACTGAATGGGACCAACTTTATCAAATGGTTCCAAAACTTAGGGATAGTCCTCAAGCAAGAGAGAAAGGCTTATGTCCTAAAGTAGCCCATTCCGAATGAGCCTGCTGCCACCGCTCTAAGAGCTGAAAGGATGCTCACAAGAGGCATTTTGATGATGCTTTGGATGTTGCTTGCCTCATGCTTAATACCATGGAATCTAAGCTTCAGAAGTAACATGAAAACATAAGGGTGTTCGATATGATCGAACATCTCAAAATGCACTTCCAAGAGCAAGCTAGGCATGGGAGGTTTAAGACCTCTATGGCATTGTTTTAGTGCAAAATGTCTGAGGGAAGTCCCATGGGTCCTCATGTGCTCAAGATGATTGGGTATATTGAGAATCTTAAGAGTTTGGGATGTGCTTTTCAGAAAGAATTGGCTGTTGATGTAGTCTTACAATCGTTGCCTGAAAGCTACAGTCAGTTCATCATGAACTATAACATGAATGACCTTGACAAGTCCCTCCCTGAATCGCTCAACATGCTAAAAATTGCTGAGCAAAACCTTAAGAAGGCTAAGCCCATTTTGATGGTTCAAAAGGGCAAGGGAAAGGGAAAAGCCAATGAGGAGAAGGATAAAGCTAAAGGAAAGCCCAATGCTAATTCTTCTTCAGCTGTTCTGAAACCATCTAGTGGTGTGGAAAAGCAAGGGGAGTGCTTCCATTGTAAGCAACCTGGACACTGGAAGTGCAACTACAAGCTTTATCTTGGAGAACTTGCTAAGGAAAAGGGAAGTAAGACTTCCACTTCAGGTATTTTTTCTATAAAGGCTAACTTTTCTACTTCCTCATCATGGGTATAGGATACTGGATGTGGATCTCACATTTGTGCAAATATGCAGGATCTAAGTAGGAGTAAAAGATTGGCCCGAGGTGAAGTGGACCTATGTGTTGGAAATGGATCAAGGGTTACTGCCTTAGCCACAGGGACTTATGTTTTACTTTACCTAGTGGATTAGTTTTAAAATTAGACAATTGCTACTTTGTGCCTACTATTATTAGAAATTTGATTTCTATTTCTTGCTTGGACAAGAAAGGTTTTTCATTTATAATAAAGGATAAATGTTGTCTTATTTATTTGAATGAAATCTTTTATGGTAGTGCTCAACTTACCAATGGGTTGTATGTTCTAGAACTTGAAAATCCAATCTATAATGTGAATACCAAAAAGGTCAGATTGAATGATTTGAACCCGACCTATCTCTAGCACTGTCGCTTAGGCCATATAATTGAGACCCACATATCCAAACTCCATAAGGATGGACTCCTGGACTCATTTGATTTTGAATCATATGAGACATATGAGTCATATTTGTTGGGCAAGATGACCAAAACCCCATTCACAAGGCAAAGTGAAAGGGCTAATGACTTACTAGGACTCATACATAGTGATGTATGTGGCCCTATGTCTACACATGCTAGAGGAGGCTTCCAATACTTCATTACCTTTGCTAATGAATTTAGTAGATTTGGCTATTTGTATCTCATGCGACACTAGTCAGAATCCTTTGAAAAGTTCAAAGAATTCAAGAATAAAGTATAGAATCATCTCAGGAAGAGTATCAAAGTACTTCAATCAGATTGAGGTGGAGAGTACTTGGATCGGGAATTCTTTCACTATCTAAAGAAGTATGGTATAGTATCACAACTCACTCCACCTGGTACACCTCAATGGAATGGTGCATCTGAAAGGAAAAATTGAACTTTGTTAGACATGGTCGATCTATGATGAGTCAAGCTAACCTTCCAAACTACTTTTGGGGACATCCTTAGAGACAGCTGTATTTACACTAAACCGAGTTCCATCTAAATCTGTCTAATATGTCTTTTATGAAGATTTGGGGCTATGACACTAATGCGAAATGTCAATCCTCTAATGAGCTAAGACCTAAATCTCATAAATGCCTCTTTGTTGGGTATCCCAAAGAAACAAAGGATTACTATTTCTACAATCCTTCTAATCAAAAAGTGTTCGTTGCTCGAACTGGTGTCTTTATGGAGAAAGAGTTTATCTCTAAATGAACCAGTGGGAGGAAGTAGAACTTGATGAAATTCAAGAAGAACAAGGGGACATCGAACCTGAAATAGAACCTAAACAGACATCATAAGATGTTGTGGTTCAAGAGTCTGTTTCTGCAGCATAGAGCCCACGTAGGTCTGGTAGGATTTGACGTGAGCCCAAGAGATATGGATTTCTTGTGACTCACACTGGTGATCTGATGCTCATGGATCAGGAGGAGCCCACAACCTAGCAATAAGCTATGTTAGGGCTTTACTCTGAGAAGTGGCTAGAGGCCATGAAGTCTGACATGGAATCCATGTATCAAAACCAAGTATGGACTTTGGTTGATCCAGTTGAAAGGGTAAAACCTATAGTGTGCAAATGGGTTTTCAAGAAGAAAACTAACACGGATAGTAATGTGATTACCTTTAAGGGACGATTGGTTGTAAAAGGTTTCAAGCAAATTCATGGTATTGACTATTATGAGACTTTTTCACCAGTTGCCTTACTTAAATCCCTCCAAATCTTATTGGTGATTGCTGCACACTATGATTATGATATATGGCAAATGGATCTCAAAACCGCATTCCTAAGTGGAAAGTTACTTGAGGATGTGTACATGACATAGCCTCAGGGTTTTGCACTCCTAAGAATGCCAATAAAGTGCACAAATTGCAAAGGTCCATTTATGGACTGAAGCAAGCTTCTCGAAGTTGGAATCTTCATTTTGATGAAGCAATCAAAGAGTTTGGTTTTATAAAAAATGAAGATGAACCTTGTGTCTACAAGAAGGTTAGTGGGAGCACTATTGTCATCTTGGTGTTGTATGTAGATGACATACTACTCATCGGGAATGATGTTTTTGAGCTACAGTCTATAAAGACTTGGCTGGGGAAATGTTTCTCTATGAAGGACTTAGGTGAAGCAGCCTATGTGTCAGGCAGTAGGATCTATAGATATAGATCTAGAAAATTACTCAGCCTAAGTCAAAGTACTGACATTGACAAGGTGCTAAAGAGGTTTAGCATGCAAGATTCCAAGAAAGGATTCTTGCCCATGTCACATGGCATAACTCTTTCTAGATCTTAGTGTCTGAGTACACCTGATGAGAGAGAGTGCATGAGTAAGATTCCATATGCCTCAGCAATTGGATCTATCATATATGCCATGATATGCACTCGTCCTAATGTCTCATATGCCTCGAGCATGACAAGCAGGTACTAATCAAACCCCAGTGAGAATCACTGGACAGTTGTTAAGAACATCCTTAAGTACTTACAAAGGACTAAGGATGCATTCTTGGTCTTTGGAGGTGAATATGAGCTTATTGTAAGGGGGTTACACTGATGCTAGCTTCCAATCCAATAAGGATGATTTTAGATTGCAATCTGGTTATGTGTTTTGTATTGGTGGTGGTGCTACTGGAAGAGTTCAAACCAAGAGACAGTAGTGCACTCTACAGTAGAATCTGAGTACATTGCCACCTCTGATGCTGCGAAAGAGGTAGTTTGGATCAAGAAGTTCATCCTTGAACTTGGAGTGGTTCCAAGTATTGCTGACCTGATAGAGCTCTACTATGACAGCAATGGAGCAATCGCACAGGCTAAGGAACCTCGATCTCACCAACAATCCAAACACATACTCTGACACTATCATCTCATCAAGGAAATCATCAAGAGGGATGATGTGAGGATATGCAGGGTTTCCATAGACAGCAACATTGCTGATCCACTAACAGAGCCCCTTACACAACAGAAGCATGATATCCATTCTAGGTCCATCAATATTAGATACATGGATGATTGGCTTTAGTGAAAATGGGAGATTGTTAGTGTTGTGCCTAAAAGCCAACCATGAGATGATTGTATTTTTGCACATTGAGTCATGATATTTTATTAAGGAATTAATCCAATAACTAAGTTTGTTGTTTTGTTTCTGCGTAATGTAATAAACATAATTGCAACCCTACAATAACAATATTCTTAAATGTCCCTGGTCTAGTATTATCATGGAGCGGGTTACAATGATACATAAAGACTAGCATATGTAGAGACTGATATGAGATATGTAGTCTACATATGGGCACAAGTTGGAGAACTTGTGTACTGGACCGACCGACCATGAGAACACTACATGGATCATTATATGAGTGTCATAAGTGATTCTCATAGTAATCATGGTATATGTAGTCCTTTGGCCTAAGGTCATCAAGGTTCCCTACATGTGAGTCACATACTTTGATACTTCCCTTTGTTGCTCGTAACTAAGTGAACTTGAAGGAGATTATTGGGTATGTCACATATCATGCAGAGGGTTTTGTATGATCAAGATGGGATTTTTCCCTCCTATGTAACAGGAGTGATATCTTCGGGCCCTTTGATAAACTGAGACTAAGAAATTCATGGCCATCCCAGAAGAGTTGATATATGATATCAATGTCATCAATTTAAGTTAGTCTACTCGGTAATCAAGAAACCAAAGATTGGGCTATATGAGAGTGACACATTCCATGTCTCATGCTTAGTCTTGATATCTTGCACAAAGGGACAATGGCATATATGGGTAATGATCATAAAGGTTTATTTGAATGATTGACAATCTTGCCACTTGGGTAGCAATGATGTGTTGCTAGACACCGCTCATTGCTTATAATCATAAATGTGATTTATGATCATTGCCAATATGGTAAGAGCCTATTGGGTTGCACACATAAAGCCTATTTGGATTATTAGAGTGAATGAGCTAATTATTTGGGTTATGGTTTCATGATTATTTCGTGTTAATAATTGGCCCAAAAGTTGAGCCATTATTAAGCTTGAAATTAAGGCCTAATTGGATTAGGGCTTTAAAACCCATTAGGCCTAGAAGTTGAGTCTCACTATACATACAACATATAGTGAGAAATTCGCAGCCTTGCCCTAGCCTCCCAAAAAAAGACAGCCGCACTCTTCTCTTATTATTCCTTGGAGCACACAAGCTAGCACTACGAGTGCAAGAGAAATGCATCTGCCGGGACGTGGTGGAAGCATAGTGATCCTAAAAGGCTCATGTGGATACCATAAAGAGCTTGAACACATCAACTATTCAGGTTTTGTGATTTGACTCTACAGTTGGGTGAGAGATCTCAATCAAAATTAGGTATGAAAATTTTTGCACACCTGATTTACCCCATTTCACTTAAATCCTAGAGGGTTTTAGTTAAATTCTACTGTGCTTGTTTGGTTCCCCAAAACCTTACAGGAATCAAGAGGAACACTAAAAGCTCTAAGCGAGTAGGTGACTTAGCACTCAAGCTAAGTTACTTGGGCACATTGGGGTATCTTTGAGGAGCAAGGTAGTTAAGATACCTTAGTGCATTTGGGACCTTAATATGTGCTAGGAAACACAAGGAGCACTTAGAGCAAGCATGATTCCTAGTGATGGCCAACTTATTGAAGTGTAGCAAGTGCCAAGCCTAGTATTATACAAGGTTCACCAAGGAAGGTGGAGGATTAGTAACACTTGGTCACCTAGTCAAGTCTTAGACATGAGGGACTAAAGTGGGAGCCTAGTACACCTAGGGGTGGAGGTTTAGTACACCTAGCTACCTAGTTGGTTCTTAGGCCCGAGGAGCTAAAGTGAGAACCTAGTATGCCCAAACTAGATTGGCCATGTGCTAGTCAAGGCTCTCCATAGGAAGGGTGAAAGGTTAGTAACACCTACTAACCTAGCCTAGTCGCAGACCTGAGGCACTAATGTAGGACCTTAGTGCACCTAACTTGGCTTTGCCAAGTAGACTTGGATAACTCCTGCACATAGTATTCAAGAGGAGGTTGTTACGTGCTTAGGTGATAATCTAGCACAATAGAAAAATCAAGGCTTGCTAGAGTGAGTTCAAGGCTAGAATTCGCTAGTTGGGGACTAGGATGAGGAAGGGTCCCAAGGGACTCAAGTATATGCACATAGATTAGGCCTTAGACCGTAATGAGCTCACGATAGATTTATGACATTTATTGTCTCATGTCCTCTAGTGTTTTCTTTTGTAGATACCCCTGAAGATCCCTTACTGGGAATCTACGATTCTCACCCCTTAGTTTATGTGTGCAGGTTTAGAGAGTTTGGCCAACAACCAGGCTTGGTTGTTGAGCTAGTTGAGCAGGTATGAGTTTTACTTGCTAGTTTGCATCTATGGGTTTATTGGTTGTTGAGTACTAATGATATTGGATTGACCTTAAGCAGTGGTTGATCTAGGAGCACAAGGGGAGATCGAGGCTAAAGGCACTTGAGGAGCTCAGGTGGTTAGCTTAGTTTGGTCATCTTAATAAGTTATTCTTGATTACTTAATTGTACAGATGCCTCTAGCAACATTAGTTAGTTTTATGTTTTGTTTTGTGATTCATGTACATAACTAAATAATATACATAGGGTTAATGCTTGTAGAAAATGTGTTTATGACTTTGGCTAGCTTTATAATTATTTTTAAGTGTGGATCGCCATTATTTTGAATGTTTCAATTTATGTTTAAATTTCCATGCCAAAGTGAATCATGCTTTATTTAATGCTAGTATCTAGGTTAGTAAGCTTAGGTCACGTGCATTAATTTTTATTACAAGCATACAAACCAACTATTACCAACCAAAACCAAGGAATTCCACAAATTCCTAATGATCCTAGGCAATGTAAGCAGCCACAAGACACCAAGTGCTGCATCACACTAAATGCATCGAATAAGCTTAGCAAGGCATGTTCGACTGTAGAATCCACCAATTGATCAATCACGCATAGTGGGTACGAGTCCTTAGGAGAAGCATCGTTAACACCACTGAAGTCAACGCACATTCAAAGTTTATCACTCCCTTCCTTGGTCACAATGAAGACATTGATGAGCCAATCAAGGTATTTGACTTTGTTTATTATGCTAGCTTCTGAGAGTCATTGAATTTCCTTTTTGATGAAGTCATTTTTGTGTGCCAATATACTTCATTTTTTTTGCCTAATAGGCTTAGCTTCGGGGCTTACTTTTCAGCAATACTAGTTGATGTTTGGGTTTATTCCATGCATATACTTTGCGGAGTAAGTGAATAAGTCTTTGTTCATTAATTTCAAAGATACAAGCTTGTTTTTTTCTTCCCCGGCCAGATGTTTTCCCAATTGGGTACTTCGGCCAGGAAACAGCTCCAAATCCTCAGTTTCTATTTTTTTGCTATCACATTTTTCTCCTTCTAGCATATCTTTGGTAACCATGTTTCCCTTTCCCAAACTCTGCGGATGAACTTTGGGAGGATTTTGCCTTGCTTTGACAAACACTTTCCTTACTTCAACTTGGTCGAGGAATAGTTCCCCATCTTCGTCCTTCATTTTTAAGGTGACCATTAGGTACTTCACGTCCATCTAAAGGTGGAGGTTACCTTGTGTCTATATACCGGGAATGGTGTTATTGTTAGTGTTGTGCCCAAAAGCCAATCATGAGATGATTGTATTTTTGCACATTGAGTCATGATATTTTATTAAGGCATTAATCCAGCAATTATGTTTATTGTTTTGTTCCTACGTAACTTAACAAACATAATTGTAACCCTAGAATAATGATATTCTTAAAAGTCCCTGGTCTAGTATTATTGTGGAGCGGGTTGCAATAATACATAACGACTAGCATATGTGGAGACTAATATGAGATATGTACTCTACATATGGGTACAAGTTGGAGAACTTGTGTACTGGACCGACCCACCATGAGAACACTACATGGATTGTTATATGAGTGTCATAAGTGATTCCCATAGTGATCAGGGTATATGTAGTCCTTCGACCTAAGATCATCAAGGTTCCCTACATGTGAGTCACATACTTTGATACTTTCCTTTGTTGCTCGTAACTGAGTGAACTTGAAGGAGGTCATTGGGTATGTCACATATCATGCGGAGGGATTTGTATGATCAAGATGGGATTTGTCCCTCCTATGTAACGGGAGCGATATCTTCGGGCCCCTTGATAGAGTGAGACTTAGAAAATGCATGGCCATGCTCGGATGAGTTGATATGCGATATCAATGTCATCAGTTTAAGTTAGTCTACTCGGTAATCAAGAAACCAAAGATTGGGCTATACGAGAGTGACACATTCCATGTCTCGTGCTTAGTCTTGATATCTTGGACAAAGGGACAATGGCATATATCGGTGATGATCATAAAGGTATAGTCAAATCATCGACAATCTTGTCACTTGGGTAGCAATGATGTGTTGCTAGACACCGCTCATTGCTTATGATCATAAATGTGATCATTGCTTATGACCTCGTGGCTAATAGCACAGCTAGGTTGCCAAGGTTCTAAACCTTTCACCCAAGCTAGTGGTACTTAGTTGTGATCCTTTGTAAACTAGTTTTCATGCTTATGGTAGAAGTTACCATAAAACGTTACAAAACTCAAGAAAACTTCTAGGTCTTGAAAGACTTTTGGAAGCCTCGAAGTACCCCCGGAATGCTTAGACCCTAAGGTACCCTAAGAACCCCCTTAGGTCTCCCCTTGGCCTCCCTAGCAAAACTTAGAAAATTCAGCTAACATGCCTATGGCGATGCGTCACCACAGTTGGTAACATTCTGCCAACTTTCCAACATTGGTGATGTGTCATAAGCAATGGTACAAATCTGGTGACGCATCACCAATTTGCGAATCTGCAGAATTTTCATAAATTTTGCTGTTATGAACTTTGGACATTTACCAAACATATCAAACATGCTTGGATAGCCTCCAAACTTTACATACATGTAAAAAATGTTGCATAGGTCACAACCAACTAGCACAAGCCAATCCATGATGCATTATAATATCATTCCAATCATCACAAACCTCATAGTCCACCATAATTCAACCTTGCCCACTAACTAATGCTATTACTAGAATTACTCAAATTCTTTAAGCAAACTCATTCCAATAGCATTAATTGAACTCAAAAACACAACTCCCTTACCTCAACTCCAAGTAACAAGCAAGAATCAAGCACCCTTCCAATCCACTAAGCTGACCAAAGCACCTCCTAAGTTCCAAACAAAACATAGACACCAAACATCAAATTCTTGCTTTCTAACCAAAACCCAAGCTCCTAACTAACCAATAAACCTGAAATCAATCAAGAACACATTGGTTACCTCATACTAAAAATAGAGGATGGGAGACCTCATATTAAAAATAGGGGATGGGAGAAAACATGCTTCCAAGCTCCAAAACCATAGTTTTATACTTGAAATGAGCTCCCAATGGCCTATATACTTGTGATAGCTTCTCTTTTCATCAAGAAACTTTGATTTCGAGCTTAATTGGGTGGGAAAATGAGGGTGGAGAGGATGAACTCGGGTTTATGGCAGCCACCCTTCACTTTATCCTCTTGTAACACTATTTTTAATATAAGCCATCAAAGTATTAAACATGATATAGTTAAGTCCCCATCTTTTGTTAACCTTAGCTATTCTTGATTAATCCTTGTTTATTTTATCAAGTTTGGGTTAAATTTAAATGTTAAGTTATAAAACTTCATTTTAACCACTTGGGACCTAGCCCGGCTATTCAAGATGCAAAATTACCATTTTGCCCCTGAACCTCATTTAGCGCCTTAACCTTCTTGGAACTTAGTGAACTTTGCTAAGCTTTCCAATTCTTGCTGTGTAAACTTGAATTAAGGTTCCAAACTTAATTTAGAGTACTTTACCTTCCTTAGGCATGCTTCCCACTAGTAGGGCCAAAATAGTGGTCCTGAGCCCTTTACCAAGGTCGGTCATGTTTTGTTCCGAGGGCGGTGTCGACGACTTGTCCGGAGCATTTATGGCCAACAACCTCTTGGCTATTACCTCCAAAGGACACAAAACACACACATAAGTCACCTAGTTTCATTAAACCCCATATGTACTCATAAACCACCTAAGTAGTTTCAACTAGCTGAAACTCAATCAATTGAGTGAACTAAGTAATACTTATCAGATCTTCAAAAGCTTGAGATTCCCACCTAGGTAAATAAAAAATTTGGGGTTAAGTATCCTAGGAGTCATAACCTAGTTCACCTCATGAAACCAACTAGATAATGAAAATCAATTGAGTAGATAAAAACAATTGATTGATTTCTAATCTCCTAAAAAGATTTAGGGTGGGGGTGAATTGGGTCCTGACAATCTCTATTTTCTTCGATACAAACTAGAGAAATGAAGTTTTGAGACCAATTCTGGCTAACAGATGAGCTGTCCATGAAGAAGACAGCCACCTACAGGCTTAATTAGTTATTGGCGGTCAAATTTAATTTTGGTCCCTCACTCCTTTCCTTGTCTCTAGTTTGCACCTTGAATTTTTGTTTTGTTTATAATGCTTCTTAAAATGAGGCATAAGTAAACTTTGGCCACATTGTCAATGGGTACCTGATTCCTTCTTATCTAATCGTCAATTTATCATTATAGGCAATTAAGCCCTCAAGGTTCACTATCCAACCACATTAGAACAACTCTTCAATCTTTTCTTTTCTTTTTTCAATTAAATCCAAAAACTTAATATTTCTAGTAATTGAATCTTCACAACCCAAGTTAAACATATACTCTTAATTGATACTAATTGTTCCTTGGGTTATGTTCAATTACCAATTAAATCATAACCAATTCGTAGTGACTCACTTGGCTTAACTACCTTTTCTTCTTAACATTCCAACACCTTGGTTATCATTATATCCTAATTTAGTCAATCTTTTCTCTTATCTTATTCACTAGATTAACTTAGAAGACTAGTGGGTCATAACATTCCTCCCCTTTTAAAAAATTTGGTTCCCTTAAATTTTTTTAAGTTAATTTATCACTAACCACATAATTTTGATTGATCAATACTCAATATAGATTCAATATTAATTAGTAAATTAAAACCGAGGCTATAGCTAGTGAACCCAACGAATTCAAGGTCCTAAGGTAAGGGTTTTCTCTACCTTGCTTCTTAAGCTCCAAGTTAGAATTACCATTATGATCTTTGATTTGGTAATTGACTTGTAAATGAAGCAGCTGGGACAAGGATGGCTTAGACCCAAATGAATTGCTCGTAAATGTAGGGTATATGATCTATGGTCTATGATTCTTTGGACATAAGAACCTCAATGCCAGCTTGAGAATGAACCACAAGTAACTAGGAAGCCTAGTTGGCCAACCAAGATAGGCTTCTAAAGCTAATTGTATACTTGTTGATGGCTGCTTGTACTGGAAGCTTTTAGAATCACTATTTGGTTAATTTATGAGTAATCATGCATCATGTAGTTTGCATCTTTATTTATATATATTATATGCTAGCTAATGTGTTTTTCAGTTGCAAGAATAAAAGTATTAAAACCCCTTACTGAGTTTTAAGGTTCCTAGAACTCACCCCTTTTGTTTTATTTGTTCCAGGGAAAGGGGAGTTAAGTCACTAACTGTGTGAGTTCTAGCTTTGAAGTGTCTTTTGTGCAGGTAATGATCTCATTTCTATCAAGACGTTTTTGAGTATATGACTGTGTATCTAGGGCACTCTTCTAGCTATGGCTTGTAGGGTATAATGTGCATGATGCATGGCATTTCATGAAGGCAACTTGTATGGCTATGATGCCAAAAACCTAGGGCTTGTTCTTTTTGTGCTTGGTTTGGTTTTGCCTCTGTATATTATATGAAATTGCAAAATGTACATGAAATAGAGTTAAGTTGTAACAACAAAGTATGACTGGGTCGTAATAACCTATGATGCATGTATTATGAACTTGATATTTCTGTATTGAACAAGAATCTAGCAATACAATGGTGTTTATCTATGAATGTTATCTAAAGCTTGGGTTAATAAGTAGTATGATGTGTTTATAGGAATATGAACAATTATGAAGTTTATTTTCAAGCGTGGGTTATAAACTTATGTATGTTCCTTTATCACTCCTGATTGCAAACTAAGGCTTTAAAATTAAATAGATCTTAGTTCAAAGACTAGTCTTGAAGCATCTATCATCAAATGAATGCTTGGTTAGTTCCTGTGAATTTAGTGCATAGTGGATTTTAAAACCCCAATCCAGGAAACTATGACACTATTTTGACCTCTAACGCTTGAATTGCTTATAATTAGCTATTCTTTATATAGTATGCTTCCTTCCTATGTTGTTTTATGATCAGGATTAGGCGTAGGTTGAGAGGGCATACCAAGTTGGTATCAAAGAAACAAGTGATTTTAGTACATGCAAACATGTAATTATAAATAAATGGGCAAAGTTGACACCGGATATTGTAAAGGATTGTTGATAGCCGAAGTGCTATCGCCCTGACCGCTTGCCGACCACGAGAAAGAGGAAGCCAGACACCTAGGCGTACGACCTCGGTAGACCACCAATTTCAACTTCGGGAGACAGCGCGGCGCCTCCTTCGGGAAGGCGACCGAACTAGCTTTGGGGGAGAAGAGCCAATCACCCTCAAAGGGAGAAGGCCCCCGAAGACGGAAACGCCGAAGTTCCAGCCTAACTCCGGACAAAGGCTCATCACCCCAACGTGAGACATCAACCAAAGGGACCTCAGTTGTATGGCAAGAGCTATTAAGAAGTCTCTGACACTCCACCCACATACGTCTCCGACACGCCACCTTCAGGCGCTCTCTGACACACCATCGCAGTCTAACATCCTGTCGCACAGGGCTACCCCCACTACGGCTCACGACCCAAAGGGCCTGTAGATGACAAGGGGCCTCCATGCTCAAAAGTACGAACACCATCCATCCATACACGTGTCACAATCTGAAGAGGTCACCCCCTCTCTTATATACCAGAGAAATGGCCACAAACAGAGAGGAAGGAGAGGAGGCCTTGGGGCCTGGGGGCCTTCGAGTCCTCTGATCTTCTGGCCTTCTGGCGAGAAAACAAAAGAGATAGAGAGAGGCCGGAAAATAGAGGACACTCTACTCCCGCCGCCTGAGTACTCTCCCTTCCGCCTGAATACTCTCCCTTCGTACCTCAGAAAGACACGCCAGGCAAGAGTTCTTTCTGCTTATTACTGAGTATCTCTCTTTCTTAAAGCACTGACTTGGGCGTCAGAGGTCCCCCCCCGGAAAACTACCCCGGGGGCCTCCTAACCCCTGTTTTCTGAGTGTTTCAGCCAGGTCACCTTGAAGAATCATTGTTCCGGGCTTTCTCCCACACCGGAGGTACCTCCTGTTCTAATCTACCAACGGGACCAAGAAGCTGTCGGGCATCACTTAACGTGATCCACCCTGGACGCCTTTCTTCTGCGCTAATCCGCACCTCCAGGACACCCTGCTACCCTCACCACTGCACACAGTGGAGATGCCGGTCCGCGCCACCGAACCGCATCATCTGGCGCCGTCTGTGGGAAGTTGCTCCCAGGTTGCCGAAGTGCAGGTCAGCGTTCAAAGGATAGGGGACTCCCGAGGTCCCCGTCCGCGCTAAAGATTCAACGGGCAACCAAATAATGGCAGCAGGAAATTCCCTGCCCGAGGGTGAACGCCCTTTGACTATTACCATAGGCTTCTTGTGCAAATTCCCACGCCCTCACATGGTCGAAATGACGCAATAGTCAAGCCAGACAAAGCCGCAGCTAAATTCGGACCGTAGACCCTCCCCATGACGGGAAGAGAATCCCGTGTCAATTCGCAAGAGTTTGGGAAATGTAGATTTGAGTCCTTGGCGGGAAGCATACCCCCCGGAGTATAACCTACGGGAAAAGCAGGGTCGGGATGACCCAGACCTCCCCGCCGAGGGAGTTCTGCAGCCGAGGAAAAGATCGCCATCTCCTCAGCAATGAAGTCAAACCCATTGCCCCGAAAGGTCATCTATGACTTGACGTGCGGGCAAAAGGCGCCGACTCTACTTCCAAGGACACGCTATCGCTGTCCAAACTGATCCGCCTCTGCGCGACCTGGCGAAAAAAAGTAGAGCATTCGGAAAAGACTATCAACATGGTGCATCGAAGTTGGAAAGTACTACATCACGCATGAGCCTAGAAGGGCAGTGAATGCCCAGGTACTGGCAGACTGCATTGCCAAAATCCTAGAAGAAAGAAAGGCTAAAACTAACAAGGGAGACATAGCGAAGGTAGATCCACAGTGGAAACTCCTTGTTAGTGGAACCCCAAGCGCAGAACATCAGGGCGCTAGGATACCCCCTCGGGGGCCTGAAGGCAGGGAGGCCACCAGAACGATCAAATTTGATTACCAAAAGTGTGGGCCCATCCAAGCATGGCAACGCTAGGTATAGTAACCCCGCACAAAAAGCGGAAAAATCCTACAAAGAGGAATCTCGCAACCAAAGAGTCCCGAAAATCCTCATGAAAAGGCAGAAAGTGCAAAGATGTTCCGGACGATATTTCCTGACTAAGGAAAAACTATGTAGGCAAAGGTACGCGATTCCATTATAAAAGTACATATATCGATAAAAAGGGTGCAGGATAGTTCATCTAAGAGGTGTGAAACAGGCCAGAGACACGCCAACACCCGAAGACTGCCTCCGGCGTGGATAACCTTGGCAAGATCGCACCGAGCCACTCAAGCAGCACCCGAAGATGTGAAGTTCTGCGTGATAACAGATGACTACTTCAATGAGTAGGGTAAGGCAGAACTCCTAGCAACTATGTCGGCAAAAGGTGCACAAAAAGTTCGTCTGGAAGAACATAGTATGCTGATTTGGCATACCGACGGTGACACTGGCCAGTAATGATTTCCAGTCTATGGACAGACGATTTCAAGAATCCGTCACCGACCTCGGAATAAAAAGGCACTTCAGCCCACTAGCTCAGCCCCCGAGCAACAGACGAGTAGAGTTGCCGAAAGAGCTACAAAAGAGGGACTATAAGAGATGCAAAGGGAAAGTGGCCAAGAGAACTTCCTATTGTACTAAGGAGTTGTCACTTATCTCCAGTACAGAAGCCACTATCCATTTAAAGTAGTTTAGCCATCATACAGATGTTTGACGAAGGATGGCCGACGAACCAAGCCTGAAAGAAGAGCCTTTTCGGAAAAAGATGGCCATAAGTGCAAATCTGCATGATAGGCCAAAAGGAATAAGCAAAAGGAGACCTCGCCCCCGAAAAGCCGAATCAGAACCCCGACAGCCGTCCTATGGGGTACTTCGGCATTTGGTTCCAAACGAGGTCCAAAATGGAGTATACAAGCTCAGCAACATCGAAGAAGGAAAACTGAAAAGTACAAGGCACTCAGGCGCCTTAAAGAAATTCTACACTTAGAATTCTTAGACAAGAAATGGTGAAAGCCAGAAATTTGTCTAAGTACATAAAGTTTTCCCCTGACTAAGAACGCTCGCTGAACAAAGCTGAAGTATGGACTCCCGAAAGTCTCCTATTCCTTCCGAAATTAGTTGGGCTATATGCCCAAAAGAGGGCAAGTCTACCGAACATGGCTGACAAAAGGGCAGGCTAAAATTTGCCTGAAAAGGAACTTCACCAACCGCGAAAGACCGCCCGAAGAATGGCCGACGAAACGAGCAAAGAAAGTACCGAAGTCTCTTGACCGAAAGTGGTCGGGACAATTGGGAAACAAAAATTGCTCAAATAAAAAAAGACTTAGCCAAAATAATGAAGGAAAATTCATTGAAGAAGGTATTGATACAAGGAGAAGATTACAAGAAGAAGAGTACAAAGAAAAAGAAGAAGGCAAAGGTCCTAGAATATCTAAGGGACCCCGGCATCATGGGAAGCTTCGGCTCCTAAATCTTTCGCCGCCACCTTCGAAGCAGGAGGAGGAAACGGCAGGTTAAGGAACTTGACTCTTGACCACATCCACCGAGGTCCCCCGGGAATATCCAGGGCAGCCAGAAAGGAAGGATCGAGGTCCGGATACTTCTTCAGAAACTAATGACGAGCTAGGCAGAAGCCGTCCTGAAAAGCAACCTTGGATGTCTAGACGGCTTTGCCTCTTTCAACGTCCAACTCGTCCGCCTCATGCTGAAGATCGGAAATCTCCTTCCCCAGCTCCTCGGTTTTCTTCTTCTTCTCTGAACCCTCCTTCAACGAGTCGACCTTGGCCTGAAGTTCACCATTTTTAGCCATCGCCTTCGCCAGAAGGGCAGACTCCCCTTCTTTTTCCTCTTGAAAGGTTTCGTTGGCCAAAGTCAGGCTGATTAATTTGTCGCCAAGGTCGGACATCTTCTCGGAAAAATCCTTCAAGAGCTCTTCTTGGCCCTTCAAAAATTCCTCCCGAAGATTGGGAATCTTCTCCTTGCATATTTGGCTCAACTTGGTGTTCGTCAACACCGAGTTGGCACAAAAGACTTTGGCCTTCTCCAATTTGTCTTTAGCCCAAGCTCGGACCGAAGACTGCATCGCTGCCCAAGCTCCGAGGTACCCACTATACCCCAGAAGCTGCAAAAAAAAAAAGGTACTTAGCGAAATTCACATAAGGAAGGCCAAAAACACTTAGGCAAAAAAAGAAAGGAAAAGCGAAGAGCCTAAAGAGTTACCTGAGCAGCATGCTGGGAAACTTTTGCAGCATGGGCATCCTCGAAGGCACACTCCTCGGTGACTGCCTTGAAGGATGCCTGAGTAAGCATGCCCCTTGCCATTTGGGGAGCCATCTCCCGGCAGTCCTCGGAGAACAGATTCATGTCCTTCGTGAAAGACCAGAACGGCTCCCTTGGGACTTTGTCCTTTGGGATATGAGAATCCCGAAGATCCCTCCTTCGGGCATGCTCAATCTTCCAAGCCAGGGGCACCGGATCCTCTGCAAAAAGAAACATGCATCTTATCAAGTAAAAATTCCTTGATTATAAAAAATGTAAGTTAATTGCAGGGAAAAAGAGACGAACTTGGCACGACCTCGGCACAGTCGTCATCAGAGTCACCGACCTGCTCCACATCGGCAGGAATATGTTTGCCCTTGGCCCTTCGGCGTCTTTCTAAATCTTCAGCAGAAAGATCCAACAAAGAGCCCACAAGATCTGCCAACGTGGCAGGACTCAGAGGAGCAGGAAGGGCAATCACCCAGGTAAGGATTTCGGCGGCAGTTTCAGGCTCGGCGAAAATTGCAATCTTGGTGGAAGTTGCAATGACATCGCCAGCCTTAGTGGAAGTAGCAATAACATCGCCAACTCCCGAAACATCCTTCGAAGAGGGAAGAGGGGTGTCCTTCTTGGCCTTCTTGTCCGAAGATGATCTGCTCCCAGAAGCCTTACGCCTCTTCTTTTGTTCTCCCTTCTCGGCTTGACCAAGGAAGAGAGACCTGTAGTAGGCGATAGACTCGTCGCCCATCTCTGAAAAAGAGGGAAGAAATCAGTGTAAGTCCATAGGCACTTATGCTGAAAATTTTTTGAAAGAAACTTACTTTCAAAAAAGGATTCGTAAGTGAGCTTGCGCCGAAGGAGCCTCACCAGCAAAGAGTTCTTCCTCTCGGTAGCAGGAGCTGGCATGCCGAGATCCGTCTTATGCTCCGTAACCACCCCCAACTCCCGAAGGACATCCTCGGTCATGAATTCCCACATGATCGGGAAAAGGTACAGAGAACGTGAAGGGACATCGGCATCCCAGTCGGCGACAGAACAGATTCATCTGTCAAAATCACCAAACCTCACCGCCAACTCAGGAGTCAGCAACTTCCTGGGATCTATGACATCCGCCTCCAGCTTTCCCCGAGCCCACTTAGTCAGGACGTGCGACCAGGCCTCCGCCACCTTTAGGAAGAAGAACTTCCTTTGCCACCCTCGCCAGCTATCCTTGGTAGTGAAGGTGAACATAAATTTCTTGCTCCTAGATCCCCGAGGCAACATGAAATAAAAGCCACCCTTCAGAATCGGATAGAGCTTATAATACTGCATGAACAGGATGAAATGGGGTTCTACCCCGAAGATCCCGCACATGCAGAGAAAGGCGTTAAAATAGCAAAAAGAATTGGGAGGAAGCTGATTTACGGCTATGCCATGGAACTGGCAAAAGTCGCAAATCATCTTCACAGGAGGAAACTGAAGTTCGGCCTTCAGTTGGGCCCGGAAAATGGTAACCTCGTCACCTCGATTCATAAAGCTAAACTGGCCAAGGCCTGGTAACCTTGTGACGGCATAAGAAGGAAGAAAAAATTTAGTATTCCACTTCTCTAATTTTTCAGGAGTGGTGCAAC
This sequence comes from Aquilaria sinensis, assembly GCA_005392925.1. Taxonomy (NCBI): domain Eukaryota; kingdom Viridiplantae; phylum Streptophyta; class Magnoliopsida; order Malvales; family Thymelaeaceae; genus Aquilaria; species Aquilaria sinensis. The sequence goes on from SMDT01000327.1 coordinate 67,283, forward strand.
AAGGGTGAGACAAAAGAGGTTGCCAGCTCTCGGGGATAGGCATGGCTGACCGAAAAGCGGCTTCAGAAAAAGGGGAAAACGATTTCGGAAAAAGGGAAAAAATACTTCGAAAAGCGAAAAGAAAAGCAAACACCGAAGGAACTCTACAAGTCAGAACCCACCAAAGGTCTTGCCGAAGTCGGGGTTTGAGTGCGCCGTCGTGAAAAGTTGCCGAAAATTGCTCCACCACTAAGACCGCCGCAAAAAAGGAAGAAAAAGCAAGAGCAAAGCGAGAGTAAAATGAGGGCAAAGAAACAAAAGTGAAGAGTATGACAGGAGGAAGGCTTTTATAGATTGAGGAAGGGCGGCCAAAAAAGGCGTCATAAATGCTGCGTGAAGGCGAAGCATCGCCATAATTACCCTTTGTGCACGAAAAGGCGTGCCCATCCTAACAGATGTCTGCCACGTGTCGTCCATCACAAGAAACTAGGACGCATTTTTTGACATCCAGAAAACCCGGCACGCTGCTCGAGACTGGCACGACTAGTTTAGAGACACGACGGTTCACTAGCCTTGGCGGGAAAAGTGAACAAGTTGGGCATCTCGAGAACACCAAAGGGTGGACAGATGACGCCTATCCGAACAAGGCTCATCAGCTAAGTGGCTAAATGCCTCCTCAGACGACGTCATACTCCGAGTGTAAGCCCACAAGGTCCAGGGTTCAAGGCACCACACCGCCCTGACCCACCGAAAATGGACATACTACTACGTGGGCCTCCGGGAGTCCACAAGGTCGTTTTGCCAAAAATTCCCAATTGAGCGATAGGTAGACGCCGGAAAAGCTACTTGCCGAAGTCTTCACTTCCAATTTCCGAGGGGGGCATGTGATAGCCGAAGTGCTATTGCCCTGACCGCTTGCCGACCACGGGAAAGAGGAAGCCAGACACCTAGGCGTACGACCTCGGTAGACCACCAATTTCAACTTCGGGAGACAGCGCGGCGCCTCCTTCGGGAAGGCGACCGAACTAGCTTCGGGGGAGAAGAGCCAATCACCCTCAAAGGGAGAAGGCCCTCGAAGACAGAAACACCGAAGTTCCAGCCTGACTCCGGACAAAGGCTCCTCACCCCAATGTGAGACATCAACCAAAGGGGCCTCGGTTGTATGGCAAGAGCTATCAAGGAGTCTCTGACACTCCACCCACATACGTCTCCGACACGCCACCTTCAGGCGCGCTCTGACACACCATCGCAGTCTAACGTCCTGTCGCACAGGGCTACCCCCACTACGGCTCATGACCGGAGGGGCCTATAGATGACAAGGGGCCTCCACGCTCAAAAGTACGAACACCATCCATCTATACACATGTCACAATCTGAAGAGGTCACCCCTCTCTTACATACCAGAGAAATGGTCACAAACAGAGAGGAAGGAAAAGAGGCCTTGGGGCCTGGGGGCCTTTGAGTCCTCTGATCTTCTGGCCTTCTGGCGAGAAAACAAAAGAGAGAGAGAGAGGCCGGAAAATAGAGGACGCTCTACTCCCGCCGCCTGAGTACTCTCCCTTCCGCCTGAATACTCTCCCTTCGCACCTCAGAAAGACACGCCAGGCAAGAGTTCTTTCTGCGTATTACTGAGTATCTCTCTTTCTAAAAGCACTGACTTGGGCGTCGGAAGTCCCCTAACGGAAAACTACCCCGGGGGCCTCCTAACCCCTGTTTTCTGAGTGTTTCAGCCAGGTCTCCCTGAAGAATCATTGTTCCGGGCTCTCTCCCACACTGGAGGTACCTCCCGTTCTAATCTACCAATGGGACCAAGAAGCTGCCAGCCATCACTTAAGGTGATCCACCCTGGACGCCTTCCTTCTGCGCTAATCCACACCTCTAGGACCCCCTGCTGCCCTCACCACTGCACACAGTGGAGATGCCGGTCCGCGCCACCGGACCGCATCAATTGTGTTTGCAACTGTGATTAAGGTCTTGCTACTTTACCAAAGCAAGACCAGAAGAGTTTTGATGATACGGACATAGATTCTAGCTTACTCGATTTTACTCTTCATTTGCATTTGATTGGATTATGTTGTTAAGTACAAATCTTAGGTTTTCTTTTTTATTATTTTTGAGCATATTGCCATTATCTCATATAAGGCCTGTTCCATATTTTTTGCAAATGCCATTTGGCTTTTAAATTAAGAAGATTTGCACTGGTGGTGGTGTTACCCCCCTATAAACTTTAGTTTTGCAGATAAAATACATTAATTTCTTTCAAGAAAACCCAGCCCAGGCTCAGGCCTCGTCTCCACACCAGCCTGGCCTAGGCCTAGCTAACATAATGTAAACTATACCCAGGCCTGACCTTTCTAGGCTCATAAAACATCTCTACCTACAACCAGTTTGTCAAATAGTGAAAAAGGAGAGAAGATGCTCATAGTAATCAATCAAAGGCTCATTATATAATAAAATAAAGCAATGGAAAAAAAAATATAAATGTGAGATCTAGAGTTTGAAGGCATGTTTTTGAAAACAAAAAACAAAAAGAGAAAGAATCGTTAAAATTTACAAGGTTTGATCACATTTTCCTTTAAAGAAAGTTGCAGAAGAACTAAATGCTTAAATTTTTTTTTCAAAATTTTGAGAGGGGGGGGGGAGAGAAGGGTAAAGGGGGGAAATGTGGACTGAAACAGTTAAAGGGGGGAAATGTGGACTGAAACAGTGGTGATAGCCGAAGGGCTATCGCCCCTGAAGGACCTCGCATGTGTGCACCACCCTTGGCCAGCGCACCACCTCCGGTTAAGACAGACACGACAAAACCCCGACAAAAAGAGGACCTCAGCTGATGGGTTTCGGGAGCCAAACAGCGCAGCGGAATTTAACCAAAACTCTCCAGGATCCAAGTGAAACAGGGTAAACTGGGTGTTCGAAAATTTTCATACCTAATTTTTGGTTGAGATCTCTCACTCAACTGTAGAGTCGAATCACAAAACCTGAACAGTTGACGTGTTCAGGCTCTCTATGGTATCCACACGAGCCTCTCGGGATCACCATGCTTCCACCACGTCCCGGTAGATGCGTTTTTCTTGCGCTCGCAGTGCTAGTTTACGTCCTCCAAGGAATTGCAAGAGAAGAGTGTGGCTGTCCTTTTGGGAGGCTAGGGCAAGGAGACCTGCGAATTTCTCACTTAAAAGTTGTATTTATAGTGAGACTCAACTTCTAGGCCTAATGGGTTTCAAAGCCCTAATCCAATTAGGATTTAATTTCGGGCTTAATAATGGCTCAACTCTTGGGCCCATTATTAATACGAAATTAAAGTGAAACCATAACCCAAATAATTAGCCCATGCACTCTAATGATCCAAATAGCTCTATGTGTGCGACCCAATAGGCTCTTGCCATGTTGGCAATGATCATAAATCACATTTATGATCATAAGCAATGAGCGGTGTCTAGCAACACATCATTGCTACCCAAGTGACAAGATTGTTGGTGATTCGACTAAACCTTTATGATCATCACCGATATATGCCATTGTCCCTTTGTCCAAGATATCAAGACTAAGCACGAGACATGGAATGTGTCACTCTCATATAGCCCAATCTTTGGTTTCTTGATTACCGAGTAGACCAACTTAAACTGATGACATTGATATCGTATATCAACTCATCCGAGCATGGCCATGCATTTTCTAAGTCTCACTCTATCAAGGGGCCCGAAGATATCACTCCTGTTACATAGGAGGGACAAATCCCATCTTGATCATACAAATCCCTCCGCATGATATGTGACATACCCAATGACCTCCTTCAAGTTCACTCAGTTACGAGCAACAAAGGAAAGTATCAAAGTATGTGACTCACATGTAGGGAACCTTGATGATCTTAGGTCGAAGGACTACATATACCATGATCACTATGAGAATCACTTATGACACTCATATAACGATCCATGTAGTGTTCTCATGGTGGGTCGGTCCAGTACACAAGTTCTCCAACTTGTACCCATATGTAGACTACATATCTCATATTAGTCTCCACATATGCTAGTCGTTATGTATTATTGCAACCTACTCCACAATAATACTAGACCAGGGACGTTTAAGAATATCTTTATTCTAGGGTTACGATTATGTTTGTTAAGTTACACAAAAACAAAACAACAAACATAATTGTTGGATTAATGCATTAATAAAATATCGTGACTCAATGTGCAAAAATACAATCATCTCATGATTGGCTTTTAGGCACAACACTAACATCAGCACCCTCGAACAAGCTGGACAGGCACTACCCTCAGGAAAATCATGGGACCTACTTCGGACAAAAGGGGTCATCACCCTTCCGAAGGGAGATCTCGCGTTGACCTCACGTGCCCAAAGCCACCTTTGAATACTCTTCGGGCCACCCTAGGAGTGCGCTCACGAAGGGTCATCGTCAGATACCCGAGCCTAACCTCGGAAGAGCCCAACCGAAGGTATCTCAAGGGGCCTCCCTCCAAAGGAGCTCACCCCCCCCCCCCGAACAAGCTCTGTACCCCGAGGGAGTTCGGCCACCCAAAAAGGCCATGTGGGCGTACGACCAAACAACTAAGGAGTCTCTGACACACCGTACTCGTACGGCCCCCGACACGCCGCCCTCAGACACGCTTTAACACGCCGCCCTCGCACGGCCTGGGCTTCTGACCAGGCGGCCTGTGGCCGGCTGGAGGCCCCCACTCCCAAAGGTACGGACCACATCCAACCGAACCCGTGCCACAATCTAGGCCTGCTGTGGCGAACGGATTTCTCCTGTTCACCTCCCTATAAATATTCGGGAAACACCCCAGGTATAAGGGGGGACTCTAAAAAGGAAAAAATCTCTCCACTCCTTACTTATTATCTATCTCCAAGCACTAACTTGAGCGTCGAAGGCTCCTTCCCCGGAAAGACATTCCGGGGACCTCCTAACCCCTGTTTCCCGAGTGTCTCAAGCAATCTCTCCCAGCAAGGCCCCTCATCCAGGCGTTCCCTCACCAGAAGTTTCTGCTCCAGGCTCACCATGTTTCACGTCGAAGATGCTCAAGGGCATCAGGTGGTAAAAAAATTCATAAGCAAGGCGGCACTTTTCAATCCAGCAGCCTTAAATTTTTTACACATTAAGTCTCAGACTCTCATGCAAAATTTTGAAATGTTTCAAAACCAATCACTCACAGCTATTGGAAGTCACCTAGTTGAAAGTCAGCACGACAAGAAACAGTGCTGCAGCCATAGTGTGAAATACCACGGTATACCGTTTACTGCGAGTACTCAGTAGACAGTACAAATATTTTTACATTCTGTCATTTTACCGTGCAGTATACTGCATACCGCTTCCTTTTATATACATTTTGTCAAAAAACCCACGATATACTGCAAATATCACATGGTACATACCATAGTATTTTATTTTCCACAGCTACCTTTTTTTCATTTTACATAAAAGAATATCATAAATATATAAAGCATTAAAATATAAATAATACACATATCATAAAATAAACATTTACTTTTATTTTTTTTCTTATTTTTTAATTAATATAACAATTTAATGGATGGTAGCAGCTTAAAGGTCCTTGTAGAGTGTTGAACAATATCCCCCAATTGAATTTCTAGTACATACCACCCCAACTGAACATCTTCTATTATGTATATTTTATTTATATTTGGAAAATTATGATGAGAAAAATTAGAATACATCTAAAATATGTAAAAATAAATTATTAAACAAATTATGTCAATTTAAAATAATTTTTTAACATTCATTTTTTTTTTAAAACTGTAACGGTATGTGACACGGTATACCATATGGTATATCTTAAAAATTCGGGGTACGGTATACCTAACGGTAACAATGTTTAACACCTTGGTTGCAGATGACCAAGTTTGCTAACAACTAGAAACAAGAGAGAATTTTTGTACAGACGTTAATTTTTTTCTTTGTCCCATTTTAATTGCTCCAATTGAACTTTCTTACTTAAATTTAACTTAAATTTATTTATATTATTATTTGATAAAAAGATTAAAAATATATATTTAAAAACTATGATTCTTATAGTTTCTAAATATAATTTTTTTAACAAATATTAGTAAATAATGATATAAATAAATTTACGACAAATTTAAGCTAAAAAACTAAAATGAAACCAATATTATGAGATAGAGGTAGTATATAACTATTTTATAAAAAGCATCACCAACAATAACATTTTAAAAATCTCTACCTGACACAGCTCTTGACGCTAGAACATACATTGTATTGTCGGGTGTAATATTTCCAAAAACTACACAGAAAACGTTAGACTACTGACTACCTAGTACCGCCACCATTTTTCTTTGACACTTGATTTTTCACGTAATCGAAGATTATTCTAATTGTTTTTCCATCACAATATAATTTAAATTTCAAATTTACATAAAACTAGGAGAGAGAAGCTCACAACATTGGGAGCAAATATTAATAGTTTACAAATATTAGTACACTACTCATTTTGGAGAATGGAAGCCTCAACTGTAGCTAAATGAACTGATCAATGCCTTCAATTGAATTAAATCAATAAACACATTCAAATATTTCATTACAATAAACACATTCAAATATTTCATTACTCCACTAAGGATTCCTCACCACAACTACATCCACATCCATATCGAGCCACACATCACCAATACAATAATAGACAACTACAACAAATATAAGCTCCTAATCTACAATATTAACATCCAATAACTCATACAACCTAAAAAAAAAAAAAGACAAAAACAATCACCATAAGCAACAATTTTTACATCAAGATAAAATTGTAACATTTAAAGAGGTAGAAGGTAAATGCTAGTGCAACTATGGTGTTAAATACCGTTACCGCTAGGTATACCGCTCCACGAATTTTTAAGGTATACTGCACCGCATACCGTTACCATTTTCCTAAAAAAATAAAGGTTAGAATATTATTTTAAAATGACATAATGTTTAATAATTTATTTTTACACATTTTATATGTATTCTAATCTTTCTTATCATAATTTGTCAAATATAAATAAAATATACGTGATATAAGATATTCAGTTGGGGTAGGATGCACTAGAATCCAATTGGGGAATATTATTCAACACTGATAGCCAAAGGGTTATCACCCAAATGACCTTCTTATTTGGAAAACCTATCACCACCCTTGGATTGAGACACGACCAACTTCGGAAGAACTCTCTACACCATCCTCGGATCAGTTGTACGATCGACTCCGGGAAAAGGACTCCCTACCACTCTTGGGAGTAGGCATTATCAACCTCGGAAACGTGGGTCCGTTACCCTCGATAGAAGAAATGTCTACCAAAGATGGACTGCTCATAATAAGGTGTTTTTCTAGTAGCCCTCGGGGGAATTCCTTGCCCGATGGGGTCCTAGATCCACGAAGGCGTCCTAGAGAGAAACGACAAATACAGTTGAGGAATTTTTAACAAGAGGCCTTGCACACGCCTTACCTTGTGGCCAAAACTACTTACAGCCAGCGGGAGATTCCCCTCTTCGAAGGTATAAACCAGATCCTACCAAACACATGTCCTAATCTGATCGACCTTTGTACAATGGCCTCCTTCCCCAATCCTCATATAAATACTTAGGAAGCTCCCAGGTAAAAGGGATGAGACTCTTTCTTTCTTACACTTGGCTCTTAGCAACTTCTCTTCCGTATATTGACTTGGTTGTCCAAGGCTCCTCCCCCGAAAATACACTCCAGAGAGCTCCTAACCCATGTTTTTCAAAGTTTTGCAAATACATTCTCACCAGAAAGTCTCTCTCTCAGGCCCAGCATGTCATACAATGAAGATGTCACCGAGCATTATTTGGCGCCATCTATGGGAACTCAGCACCTAGTCACTATTGTCGAGACTCGACATTCAAATGAAAAGGGACTCTCGAGGTCCCTGTCCACACCGGAGACTCAAGCAGCGACTAAACAGCCTGCAGCGAAGACCTCCCTGTTGGAGGATGAACGTCCTCTGACGGTCACAATGGGTTTTATACATGACTTTTAGCACTCTATCATGGCTGAAATGACACAGCAACTCGACCAAAAGTGGTCACAAGAACCTTCAAAGGGGCACCTTCTCCAAGCGATCGTCCGGAGAAAAGTCATAGGTCACCTCGCCGGAGCTTCAATCACGGAAGCCCTCATGATGAGTCCTTAATGGAGAACATATCATCCTGGGGGCAATGCACTACAGGAGCAAGGTCAAAAGAGCCCAGGACCTCTTGCCAGCAAAGTCCATCCTCGAATGAAAAGTTCCTATCCCCAAGTCAGCAAAATTACTCACCGAAAAGACGACGCTATTCTCCCTTGCCAACTATTCCCAAGCAACAAAGAGACCAAGGCACTACCATCCTAATGGAGAAAATCCTAGAGAGGTAGGAAAATGTGGAAACACAGGTTCTTAAAAGCCTGTCTGGTTAGGGCTATCAAAGACCTTCATAGGAAAAGAGTCCCCTTTCATCCGTACCATTGTAGAGGTACCAATGCCCAGCGATTTTTGAGCACCACGTTTGGAGGCATATGATGGGCGCAGTGACCCCCAAGCCTATCTAATGAAGTACAGTAGAAGTATGGTATTGTATGGTGCCGACAATGCCACCCTCTGCAAATGTTTCGAAGTCACTCTGTTAGGACCGGTGACTGCTCGGTACAACTCTCTTGCACCCAGAACCATAATGGGTTCTCATGAGTTGTCCACTGCCTTCACCCAATAGTTCATCGGAAGCAGACCAACAACAAAGATGCCGGTCCAAATTTTTGACATAGCCCAAAAGAATGGGGAGACCATTCGGGAATATGTCGAGAGGTTTAACCAAGAAGCCCTTAGCGTGCCGAACTTCTGCCCAAAAATATGATTCCTTGTTGTGATCAAGGGACTAAGGAGGGACTCACAACTCTTCTATGAGTTCTCCAAGGATCCCCCTGACACCCTCGTAGAATTCTACCAAAGGGCCAAGCAACACATGATAGCCGAGGAGCTAAGAATGGGTAGCCTGAAGTCATAATCACTCCGAGGGTCAAGGTAATCAACCTCGGTATTCCGCTGAATGAGGGGGCAAACCTCGGAAAGCAATGGGAAAGAGGCCAATATCATTTACTCCCCTAAACACTACAAGAACGAATATCCTAATGGCCCTAGAAAGGCAAGGAACCGCAATCCAATGATCGAAGGCCATGACCTCGGACAACAAAAAGAATATGAAGAAATTCTGTCAATTTCGTCGAGACCACGGGCACGATACCGAGGATTGCTTTCAACTAAGAAAGTATATTGAATCTTTGATTAAGCAAGGGCAACTTTGTCGCTACTTGTAGATGTCATCACCCAAAGCCCGAGAAAGTAAAAAAGAAGATAAAAAAGGAGAGGATGAGGATTATGATTCTGACTGACGTCAGAACTGAAGTCCTAGGAAACACTCACCACCTCCAGTCGGCATAATCTAGACAATCACAACTGAAATACCCTTCGCTAAGAGGAAAAGGAAAGCTCGGAAGATCGCGATAATGGAATTTGAGAACCCAACGAACAAGCTTGTTTTGAAAGATCGGTCTATAGTGAAGTTTCCACACGATGACCCTCTCCTGATCATGGCAAGGATAGGACGCTTGGATGTCAAAAGGGTGCTCGTTGACAATGGGTCGAATGTTGACATTTTATTCTCCCATTTGTTGCCAAATTTGGGTATTTTCAAAGGTGAAATCAAACCCGTTACCTCACCCACCTTTGACATCAGTCCTTCAAAACTCCCAGTACTTAGGTGGATTGATCTACCTCTGATGCTAAGGGGTAGCTCGGTCCAAACCAAGGAAGCACTCTTTGCTTCCACTATGACAAGGTTCATCATCATAGATGTCCCATCTTCATATAATGCCATCCTTGGAAGGCTGACACAGGGCAATTTTCACATTCATCCAGATCTGAAGTACCTGACTGTCATGTTTGGCACGAAGGACGGTGACGCCAAGATACTCATCGATCAAGCAGAAGTAAGAAAAGTTTTTGTCAAAGCAAGACAAAGTCCAGTGAAAGTTCACATGCAGACTTCGGCAGGGAAGAGCATATCGAGCAAAGATGAGATAAAGAGTGAAAAAAGTGATCTTGAAAAAATAGAAACAGAGGATGTTGAACTTGTCCCTAGCCAAAGTATCCGAGTGGGGAAAAAACTGGCTGAATGTGACAAGGAAAAGCTTGTATCTCTTCTATTAATGAATGAAGATCTATTTTCTTACTCTTTGAAGGATATGCCCGGAGTATACCCGGGTATAATTCAGCACAGCCTTAAAGTATGCCCAGAGGTAAAGCTTATTTTACAGAAAAAGCGTAGCCTCTTGGTGCACAAGAACAATTTCGTTAAAAATGAAGTCCAACGACTAACGGAGACAGGCATAATAAGGGAGGTCAAGTACCCCGAATGGCTTAGCACCATTGTTGTTGCCACAAAGGAAGGGAGTAGTAAACTCCGAATGTGCATCGACTTCTGAAATATAAATGATGTCTGTCCAAATGACTCATATTTTGAGCCACTAATAGACAAATTGGTAGACTCCACTAACGAATACGATCTACTTAGCTTCCTTGACACTTTTAGCAGATACCACCAAATTCGGATAGATCCCGAAGATGAGGAAAAAACTGCTTCTATTACCGAAGTCGGGACTTACTATTATGTCAGACTGCCATTCGGCCTTAAAAACGCAAGAGTCACATATCAAAGGCTGATGAACAGGGTATTCAACTCTCAAATTGGGAGAAAAATGGAAGTCTACGTCAATAATATGATAGATAAAAGCAAACAAGCTAGTAGTCATATTATAGACTTGGGGGAAACATTCTACCAACTTTGAAAATTTGGAATCCATCTTAACCCTGAAAAGTGTGTGTTTGGGGTAATTGCTGGCAAGTTCTTTGGGTTTATGGTATCCAAAAAAGGTGTCGATACCAACCCAGAAAAGGTTAATGCTCTGCTAGGATTCTGAACTCCCATAATGACCAAGGATATGTAGAGGCTTGCGGGCCAAATTACGGCCCTTAGTAGATTCATCTCTAGAAATGGAGATTGGTGCCGACCATTCTTTAAAGTGCTCACCAAACCAGCAAAAAATGAAGGCAACTTCGGTTCCAAGGAACATCCTTGGAATGAAGATTGCCAAAAGGCTTGGGATGAACTTAAGAGCTACTTAACCCGTCCACCAACACTTCAGCAACCACTCGTAGGGGAACTTTTCATCCTCTACCTCACTGTCACTGAGAAAGTAGTGAGTTTAGTATTGGTGAAGGAAGAGGAAGAAAAGCAATGGCCGGTGTACTATGTAAGCAAGTTCCTGCATGGTGCCAAAGTTAGGTACCCTCTACTGCAGAAGGCCATCTATGCCCTAGTACTACCAAGCAGGAGACTTTGGCCTTATTTCCAAGGGCATCCTATCATAATGTTAAGTAACTTACCTCTCTAGGATGTCATAAGGAAAGTGGACCACTCGGGACGACAGTCTAAGTGGTGCATCGAGCTCGGCCAATTCGATATCACTTACGAGCCAAGGAAGGCAATAAAAGCCCAGGTGTTGGCAGATTTCATTGCTGAGGTGATTAAAACCAAAGGTACTTGAGAAGACCTTGAAGGTGATGAACCTGAGTGTATGTTATTTGTCAATGATGCCTTAGGATCTGAACAGTAAGGAGCTAGAGTAATTATCCATGGGCCAAAACGTATCAAAGCCACGAAGGCCATCAAATTTGGTTTCAATGTCACCAACAATGTTGCCAAATACAAAGCCCTTATAACAGGCTCGCGACTAGCAAAAAGGGTCAGTGTGAGAAATCTGAAGGCCCACAATGATTCACAGCTAGTGGTCCAACAGATGATAGGGCACTACGAGGCAAAAGACCCGAACTTGGCAAAGTACCATAATCTCGCAAAAAGGCTTATCCAAAAGTTTGATAGAGTACAAATAGAAAACATACTGGATGAGATAATGTTGAAGCAGATACTTTGGCCAAATCAAAGAAGTCAGCCGAAGTACTCGATCACCCGAGCATAGAAATAATGTCCATTGCAACCTCGGGTAAAGGATTGAAGGATCCTATCAAAAAATATCTCGTGACTTCGGAACTACCCAAGGACCCTCTGGAAGCTGTGAAGGTGCGTAAACGCTCGGGTAAATACTTCCTGATCAGGGAAGAATTGTACCGACAAGGATACGCCAATCCATTACAAAGATGTATCAGTGAAGATGACATCGCAGCAGTTCTCACAGAAGTACATGAAGGAGCCTGTGGATCTCACATCGGGACCGACACCCTTGCTAAAGTACTACTTTAGAAAGGGTATTTCCAGCGTACTCTAAGGAAGGACGTGAGGTAGTTCATAAAAAAAATGTGATAGGTGCCAAAGACACGCACCTATACAAAGAGTACCCTCGGAAGCGATAATGTCGGCTAACTATCCTTGCCCTTTAGCAGTTTGGGTGTTGACCTCGTGGGTTCTCTCTTGACGGCTCCTGTAAGAGTAAAGTTTTGCATAGTTGTAGTAGACTGTTTCACCAAGTGGATTGAGGTAGAGCCTCTAGCAACAATTTCGACAACGGACATCTAGAAGTTTGTCTAGAAAAACATCATATGCCAATTTGGTGTGCCAAGGGTGATAACAGCAGATAATGGTTCCCAATTCATTGATAGAGGATTTCAGGAATTTGCCACCAACCTCGATGTAAAATTACACTTTACCCTAGTTGCCTATCCTTAAAACAATGGGCAAGTTGAGGTGTCCAATAGGACAATAAAAGATGGCCTGAAGAATAGGTTAAAAGAAGCCAAGGGAAAATGGCCTCGAGAGCTCTCAAGTGTATTATGGAGTAACCGAACAACTCCTAAAAGAACTACCAGTGAGACACCTTTATCGCTCGTATTTGGCACTAAGGCCATTATCCCTGTCGAAGTTGTACACCATTTATGAGAGTATAGGTGTTCGACGAGGAAGGGAACAACCTCGATTTAAGAACCAAGTTAGACATAATTAAGGAACATAGGGAGATGGCTGAACTCAGAAGAAAAGCCTTTCAACAAAGGGTAACCAGTGCTCCAAACTTGTATGTCAAACCTAAAGGGATCAAGAAAGGAGACCTTGTTCTCCGAAGGCCAGAACTGGAACCCCGAAGACCATCTCATGGCATACTTCGAACAAATTCAGAAAGAACATATTTGGTCCTAGAAAAAGTTCATCCAGGAGTCTATAAACTTGGAAATACAAAAGGAGAAAGGTTGAAAACACATGGCATTTAGACTCATTGAAAAAATTCTACACTTAGAATTTGGTGATCTTTCCAAAAAAATAAACCAAATGTGGTGATTTCTTTTTTACTGAAGGAGGTTGGTCGAATATGGTCGACCCCAAAAGTACCTGAGTGATATTGTACAAAGTTTTACCAAAGGAGGTTGACTAAATCTAGTCGACCCCAAAAGTATCTAAGTGTTTTTGTACATAGCAAGTTCCCCGAAAATGTTGCTTGAATCCTATTTCAAAACACTTAGAAAAATACTCAGGTTGCCGAAAAGAAAAGGCTAACAGTTTGAACCCTTGATAGTATTTTCGTCAAGGGTAGTACATGACCGAATATGTTGAGCATTGCTAAATTGAAGGTTATAAGTCACCCGAAGGTGGTGAATCAAAACTAAAAAAGCTTCGAAGTCAAGCAACACTAGCCAAAGATAGCACTAATTGTGGACTTAGCCAGAATTTTAAGAAATGAAGGCAATTCCATTAAAAGGTGAAAAGTACCAAAAAAAAAACTAAGCCCTATGGGTTATTTAGCCCATCTTTGGCTTTTTCGACGTCTGTGTCCTCAGCATCCTCCTCAACATCATCGTTGACATCTTCAGCTGAAGGAGAAACCTCGGTGACGTTCAGGAATTCCATCTTCGACCATGGCGAGGAGGGTCCTTCGGGAATATTGAAAGCTTTGAGGAAGAAGACATCGAGGTCGAGATACCGAATAAGCATTTGATGGTGAGCAAGGCAGAAAGGCATCTTGAAAAGAGGACTTCACCGTCTTTTCTGCTTGGCCTTCTTGGCCTTCAGATGCTCCACTTCCTTTTTCAATGACTTAATCTTCTTCTCAGCCTTCTTCTTCTTCTTCTTCTTCTTCTGCTTCTTTAGCCGGTCAATTCTGGCAAAGAGCTCAGAGTTGATCTCCAGTGCCTTGGTGAAATTAGCTATAGCATCCTCCCTTTGCTGCCGAAGAACCTCCCCCTCTGAGCTCGGCTCCACCACCTTTGTCTCGAGGTCAGTTATCTTAGAGGAGCACTCGTCGAAGAGCCTCATTTGGCTTTCCAGAACTTCTTCGCAAAGATTGGCCAAGTCCTCCTTGGCGATCCTGTTGAGCTTGTTGTACTTTACACATGAGCTCACGAACATCTCTTTGGCCTTGGCCAAGTTCTCCTTCAACCAACTTCAGACAGAAGATTACTTTGTCGCCTAACCATGAAAATAGCCCCCATAGGCCAGCAACTACAACGAAAGAAGACAATGTGAGTTATAGGCAACTTACAAAACCCAAAATTTTTTCTAAGTACTATGAAACTAGGGTTTACCTGGGCTATGTGCTCGAAAATCCGAGTAGCAAGGACCTCCTACTTCAGGCACTCCTCCGTCAGGGTCTAAAAAATTGCATTTCTCATTATGCCCCTTGCCATTTGTGGGACCATCTTCTGCCAATCTTCTGAAAAGAAGTCCATGTCTTAGGTAAATGTCCAAAAGGGTTCCCTGGGCACTTTGTCCTTCAGGATCTTCGAGTCCCAAACAGCCCTCTTCCGAAGATGGTCCATCATCCACTCATTCTGAGCCCGATCCTCTACAAAATCACACCGAAGTTCCTTTATCACATCGTCTCTTAGTCATTCATCTAGAAATTCTAAAATGCCAAAAAAGCAAAAATTCATAGACGAATGGCTAAGAGACAAGCCTGGTAAAAGTTCAGCGTCATCCCCGTCAGAGTCACTGATGTCGAGTACCTCGACAGGGACCTCCTTCCCCTTTCTTCTTCACTTTTCTTCAGCCTCCTCAACCGAAACCTCCCCGACTGAAGTCTCGAGGGTATCCGTGGTAGCATCGGAGCTCAGGGGGGGACAGATAAAATTGCGGGGGATCAGCACCTTCGGCTAAGTGGTCTAGATGTATAGTCTAGTCTTTGAGAGGAGGAAGGAAAGAATCCTCCTTCATTTTCTTCCTCTTTGGCGTTATCGAAGACTATCCAAATGGCCCCTTCTTTCTTTTGGGAGCCTTCTTCTTTTGCTCCCCTTTCTTGGCTTGGCCAAGGAAGAAACTCTTGTAGAAGGCCACTAATTTATCGCCGATCTTTGCAAAGAGAAAAACATCAGTGTAAGTACAGAAAAATCACAAGTAACAAATAGGAAAGAAGCTTACTCTCTACAAGGGCTGAATAAAAGAGTTCACCCTGAAGAAGCATGACCAGCCAGGACTTCTTCCCATCCACTGCTGATTTTACCATTTTCTTGTCAATGAGATGCTCCTTGATGACCTCGAGCTCCCGAAATACCTCTATGGGCATAAGGTTCCACCTGATCAGGAAGGGGTACAGTGGACGGGAAGAAGCTTTGTCTGACCAGTCAGCTACTACCCAAACATGAGTGTCGAATTCCTCAAACCAAGATTCAAGTTTGAGGGTAAGCAGCTTCGACGGGTCCATCATGTTGATGTCAAGCGTCCTAGAAGCCCACTTCATGGGCATGTCTTTCCACCTCTCATCTACTTTCATGAAAAGTACTTTTTTTTCCATCCTCACCAACTATCTTTGGTGCCGAAAGTGAAAGTGAATTTCTTACTCCCAAATCCCCGAGGGAGCAAGAAGTAAAACCCACCTTTCAGGACGGGATGAAGTTTGTAATATTGCATGAAAAATAGAAAGTGGGGTTCTATTTTGAAGACCCTACACATGCAGAAAAAGGCATTGAAGTAGGAGTAAGAGTTCGGGGGAAGTTGGTGAACGACTATACCATGAAATTGGCAAAAGTCACAAACCATCTTTGGTGGTGGATATTGAAGACCTGCCTTCAGTTGTGTTCTGAAGACGGTAACCTCATTATAACGAGAAACGTAGCTCGACACACCAGGGCCAGGGAGCCTAGTAATGGCGTAAGAAGAAAGAAAAAATTTGGCTAACCACTTCTTCAGTTTTTTTGAAGTGGCGCAACTCAGATGAGAGTTAAGTGGAGCCCAACTCTTGGGAAAGGTGTTAGGACCATCCCTTAGTACTTGGCTTAGGCCAAGAATTTAGAAAAACACCAATTTAAAACATGAGGGACTTGATTGAAAATGGGGATAAGGGTGTAAGTGTAAACCTAAGAAAGTTTGGATTCTAAGTGTGCATGGAAAATTAGACCATGATGTTTTTGGCATGAAATAAAGTTGGAGGACTACAATGTACACTTGAACTAGTGATGCAAATGAAACTATGAAACTTAAATTAGCAATTTCGGCCATGCAAATAAATGCAAGGATAATTGAGGAATTTATACCAATTCCTTTTTTACTTTGATGGCCGGTTATGATTATGCTTTCCACCAAGAATTATACCATTATTTATATGGTTAATTAAGCTTGGTAAAATGCCAAAAATATGCATGGGCTAATAACCATTTATAGCCATTCTGATTAAAGCTTGGCAATGTAGGCCATGAGTTAACATTAATGCCGAAATGAACATGTATTCTAGTGACTAAAGTGAAGCCATGGAAACTTGAGGGGTGAAGTGATCCATGCAAAACAGTTTAGGACCAAAAGTGACATTAAGCCAAAAGGACATGTGGCCATAACTAGTTAAACATGATTCCACTTAGCAAACAAGGAAATTAATTTCCTTGTTTGCTTTCATTTGTGTCCTTGATCGAGTTTAGAAGGCTTGAGTTGTTCTTGGAGTGTTCTTGACGTTTTGATGCCAAATTAAGGTGGAAGTGAAGCTTGATTACGAAACCAAGCTTGGAATCCTCAATTTCGGAGGTAGGCGACCTTGAGTTCAAGTTTGGAGCTTGAAAATTGGAGAACAAGGTTCGGCCGAGTGCTTTCAAGCTCAAATTTGAGGTAAGGCTCATGATTCACTTGAAATTCTTGGTAAATGTCCATGATCAAGTGATTAGAATGGCTAAGTGATGGCCTTGTTATGCTAGGCAACCTTGGATTGGTAGCTTAGAGACATACTCAACCGAGAGCTCAAGCTTGTGTTTGAATAGGTAGGGTTTCACGGTTTACTTGGATTCTTGGTTATATTCCATGATCAAGTAAATAAAGTAACTAAGTGATGATTGAAATTTGCTATGTGATCTTAGTTGCTTGAAGGGCATATTGAGAAGCTTTCAGGCTTGTATTATTTGGCTAGCTAGTCAAGGTAATGGCATGTGTTAGAATTCCTAGTGAGGGAGGCCAACGTGCTAGTGAATTCGGAGCTCTAGTGGAATGGGAGTAAAGTTGTGAAGATGGAAGTGCAAAAAGTGCACATGGACACATGCTAGTGAATATGGCCGAATGTATCTTGTGGTGTGTGTGTGTGTTTTGTGTGCTTGGTTGTCTGTTTGTGCTTGCTAACCCATATATTGTTAGTTTATGATGATTATATGTCTCGGCCTCTTTGTGTTTTCCTTGTTTTCATGTCTTTCTTACAAGACAAGTAAGCTTGTGGAGGTTAAGTCATGGACTTAACTAAATAGACCTTATATGGTCATTTGTGAATCCCTACTGAGTTTAATACTCATGCCCATATATTTCCTTTTTTTTTCAGGAAAGGATATACAGCTTGAGTAGTTTGCTTAAGTTGCTAGTTTGTGTGCTAGGTAGTACACTTATTGCTCAAGGTATGTGCCAACTCAATCTTGGCTTGATTACTTGCATTACAAGTCTTACGGTTTAAGGCCGAAACTTATATTCTAAGTTTTGCAGGCTTGTGTAGTTGTGGGATCAGTCTAGGTGCAAGATGGATGTGTGGACTATGGCTCTGATTGTAGTGTTCACTTTCATGACCTTGAACATGGTCATTGGGTTGGTGCTTCAGTGTGTGCTGCTGTATTGCACACTTAGGTATCTTCTTGGGGAGTAAGGGTACATGGCTTGTAAAACTTAACCTTGGCTATTTGACTTGTAGCATCCTTGGTATATTTCCAAGCTAATGATGCTTGTACTTAGGCTATTTTGTGTGTATATGTAGCCTTGTTAGTACATGGTTTTGTATGTACATATGTTGGATGCTTATGTGCCAAGTTATGTTAAGTTTATGAGCATATGGTTATGTTTCATGAAGATACCCCTTGAGATACTTTGTTTGGCTGAATATACATGTGCATGGAAACCTTGATTTTCAAACTACAAAGATGTGGGCTTCTTTGTTGTCATTCATGAAAGTAGCACACTTGATGAGCACACATCCTATACACTTAACAAATTAAGTGTATGCCTTGCTTGTATTGCAAGTTATTGATTTACAGCCTTGCCTAGTGTTGCAAGTTAGTGGTTGGGCCCTACTTAAGCTGCAGGTTATTGTTCTTATTAACTCATAAGCCTCCTAGGACACCTCCTAGCTCTCAGCTTAAGAAAATAAGACTTAAAACTACCTAACAAACAGCAGCTAAAATAATAGGTAGTTAATAACACCTGAACTTAAGAGTATCCAAATAACTCTTCAGTAATTTGGTGAGTGGCACTGAGAGTGCACAGGCTGGGGCCTGTGTGGGGTGTGAAAAAATGGATGTACCTCAACTTGAGAAGAAGACATGTTCGAAAGAAAAAGACCCTAACCGCTAAAAAAATGGGAGAAAAAGATACTAGGGAAACAAATCGACCTTAGAGACACTAACCTATGATACCCTCTGTAAGAGACCACTGGAAATCGCTCCTTCGCTAACGCCGCAACAAGAAAAAGTTGGAGAGCAAGAGAGAGTTAGAAAGCGAGAGGAAAAAATCTTGAAGAGAGATGACTTTATATAGCCCAAACAAGGTAGGTGAAATGGCACCATTATGACCGTCTGCAAACAAAGAAATGTAACCAATGTAACGGACACGAAGGTTGAGGAATGACTTGATGACAAGTGTCACACGGCGCGATAAACAAGGGCACGCTTACTGATCTAGTGGGTCTATATTGCATAACCTGAGGTGACACGACTGCTCTATCAGATTATGGGACGATTCATTTGTGGGAGGTAGGAATAAAAACCCTAAGGAGAAAATGACTCATTGCCTGCCGAAGATGTAACCTGGCCAGAGTTAAGAATTCAACTTGAGGGTATAAAACAGCTTCTTACATTCCGAAGGTGTGACTTCGCCAGAAGAAAGAAATTGGCTTGAAGTAATGTCCTCACCAACGGTTCAAATGGACAAACAAAGGGTACACAAGAAATGCCGAAAGTATAACCTCAGAAAAAGAAAATGCCTCGAACCAAAGAGCTAGTTACACCGAAAGAAGCTCTTTTGCTAAAAACAGCTTTACCTCCCTAAGGGCAGGATTTTAGTAACATGCTCCCAGAAGATTAGTACCGAAGACACAACTTCGGTACTCCAGGAGGGGCATGTGATAGCTGAAGGGTTATCACTCGAATGACCTTCTCATTTGGAAAACCTATCACCACCCTTGGATTGACACACGACCAACTTCGGAATAACAATCTACACCATCCTCGGATCGACTATACGACCAACTCCAGGAAAAAGACTCCTTGCCACCCTCAAGAATGGGCATTACCAACCTCTAAAATGTGGATCCATCACCCTCGACAGAAGAAATGTCTACCGAAGATGGGCTGCTCACCCGAAGGGGTTTTTCTAGTAGCCCTCGGGGGAATTCCTTGCCCGATAGGGTCTTAGATCCCCGAAGGGGTCCTAGAGTGAAATGACAAATACAGTTGAGGGATTTCTGACAAGAGGCCTCTCACACACCCTACCCTCTAGCCGAAACTACCTACGGCCAACTGGAGATTCCCCTCTCCGAATGTACGAACCAGATCCTACCGAACACGTGTCTTAATCTGATTGGACTTGGTACAATGGCGTCCTTCCCTAGTCCTCCTATAAATATTTGGGAGACTCCTAGGTAAAAAGGACGAGACACTCTCTTTCTTACTCTTAGCTCTTAGCAACTTCTCTTCCGTATACTGACTTGGGGGTCGAAGGGTCCTCCCCAGGAAATACACTCCGGGAAGCTCCTAACCCATGTTCTTCAAAGTCTTGCAGATACATTCTCACCGGAAGTCTTTCTCTCAGGCCCAGCATGTCATACGATGAAGATGTCACCAGGCATCAAACACCACAAAGACCTTTAAGCTATTACCATCAATTAAATTTTTATATTAAGTAACAAAAAAATGAAAGTAAATGTTTATTTTATGATATGTGTAGTATTTATATTTTGATGTTTTATATATGTATGATACTTTTTATGTAAAATGAGAAAAAAAAATAGTTGCAAAAAATAAAACACTACAGTACATATGATGCGGTATTTGTGGTATACTGCAGTTTTTTGACAAAATACATACGAAAAGTGGCAATATGCGATATACTGTGATATACTGCTGTGTACTGTGCGGTAAACTGATAGAACGTGAAAACATTTATACTGCATACTATGTACCTACGATAAATGATATACCACGCGGTATACCATGATATTTAACATTACAAGCGCAATACATATGAAGGATCTCAAATTAATTAATCCATCATGTACGACATGTGTCACTTATCTAACCATGACTCTCTCACGCAAATGACATACTGAGAACTTTTAAGGAATAAACCTTGTATTAAACTATTATCCCAAGGACACTTGTCAAAACCTCCTGCTCCGCTTACCCTTTAATATATTAGGGAGATACTTTAATTACATAGCTTTCTCTGAAGATAGTACTTCTTATACAATTTTTTATTTGGTGAAAAAAAATAAAGAATATTCCTTGATGAAGGTTGCCGTATTTTTAAATATCCCAATATGGAAAGTGTGAGTTTCAGACTAAGAAATATATCCACACACAACAAAACAAAAGGACATAGAAATATAAAAGTATAACATAACCCATAAAAGACTCCAGCTAAAATGAATGCAATTGCAGACGCAGTCATCAGTATTCACTATTCAGGAATCAGCATTCCAACCCAAATACACCGCAAAACTCGATGCTTCTATACCCCGAAAACTCATCCATAAGAACTACAACAACTTAAAAAAAGTGCTACAACGGTAGTATTTCTACATAAGAGCACTTTGAGATGTTACACTACCGACCGTATGAGACCACGAGAAAATCAATATGTTTTGTTGCCTTTGCCCAATTCTTCTGGTAGATTGAACTCTGTCGGGTCAGTGAGAACCGATTATGATCGAAAGCCTCGAATACTTGGAATAGTCTGTCTGCTTCCAGCAAATAGAGCTAAAATGTTTTATAGCAGGTATTAATGTCCAGGGTGATGCAGGGGACAAAAAAGGAATTAACCTTTCTGTGTATGTTAACGCTGTTAAAACAAAATTCAGCGACTCCACATCAGGCGGCTGCACATATTGAACCTGAAACGATGGGCAAAAGGACCTATTATTACGATAATCAGTTGCATCTAAACTAGAAGTGTCACAGCATTGGCAGACTAGGCAAGCTACTGAAACAAAGTATGATAGAGAGCAAAATCATAAAATTACTATGTTTGAGCTGAAAGGAGTGAGGGAAACCTGTTGACCAAGCGGAGCAACAAAATTTCCCCTCATCAACATACTTTACGTCCAGTCCAATAAACCATGAACCGGCACTAATATCATCATGGGCATATGAGCGAAGAATAGACCTGCAGATTGAGTATGAGATGTGAATGCAATGAGGCTAAGGACAGGAAGACAGAAGATATGCAGAGGTTGTCTTACCTATTTATAGATATAAACTGTGCTAAAGCTCGTGAGATGGCAAATATTTCACCTGAAGCATGTCGGAAGTATCTGCAATATAATGCACACGAAAATGTACACACAAGCTTCTGTTTTTTGAGCACAAAGCAGACTGCCTAACAAGTTTGAAATGTTTCACCATAGAACATCCCACTTGTAATAGAAGTTTCACAAAATTCCCTTAACTATAAGATATGTCAAACAATTAGTGGACAATTTAAATTAAAGTGGGTCTTCTACATAATTATCTCCAATCATTATCTGTCACAACATTGAGCAAAAGAAAGTCAAGCAAAACTTTTCCTAGTATTTTAACATTTTCCTTCTGCCATCACTGCACATCTTTCAGTAAATTTTGTTAGGCTCATGCTTATAGTGCTTGGCTATGAGGGACTGTGAAAGTAAGGCACAGTGGTTTATGTGCTAATTGAGGACTTTCGGGTCCTAATTGCACAAAGAAAAGTTACTAAGGGAAGACTGTAAGGAAATGAAAGGAGAGGACTCAAATGTACATTTAAACTAGTGGTACTAGTGGAACTACAAAGTTTAAATGATAACTTTCGGCCATGCTAAGTTATGTGAGGACTAGTGTAATACTAGACTAGTTTTGGTAAACATCAATGATGGCTAGTCAAATCATGTTCCCCACTAAAGTCTTAAGGCATCATTGCCTTGTTTTACTTAACTAGCACTTATACTAGTTACTTGGCCGGTTGCACATGGGAGAAATGACACTTTGGGCTTATGTTGACTTGTGCTTGGCAATGTAAGCCATGAAGTGACCTAAGTGCCTAAGTGAACATGTGATTCAGTGATGGAAGTGTGACCATGAGAATGTGAGGGCTCCACTGAGCCATGCAAACTTGTTGAGGCCGAAAGCTAGCTTAATTGCCAAAATTGCATGAGTCCACTTGACTCATTTTGCTCTCATTTTCGGGCTTGTTCTTCTTTGACCGAGACTTGCTTTCCCTTGTGTTCTTGAGTTGCTCTTGAGCTCATCAAATTGGTCTCGGATAAGGGAGGCATTTGGAGCTTGAATGAAGAGGCAAGCTTGAAGGCCTTAGTTTCGGCACTAAACCACTCAAATTTGAGCTTTGGACTTGAAGAATCAAGGAAAGGCCGAGACATTCCAAGCTAGGGTTTGAGGTAATTTTGTGCTTTTCCTTGATTACATGGTAGATGTTCCATGAACAAGGATTGTTGATGCCTAAATGGTTATGTGTTGGGCTAAATTGGTTGAGGAACATTTCGGTTGAAAGTTGAGCATTGACCAAGAGAAAACAAGCTTGGAATTTGAGGTAGGGTTCACTAAATTACTTGATTGCTTGGTAGTATACCATGATTCAAGTGTTTAAAGTAGCTAAGTGATGGTTAAATTTGCTAAATGACCTTAGTTACTTGATGGGCTATTGAGATTGTTTCGGTTATGGTTGTTAATTAGCTAATTGACCATGGACATGTGCTAGAAATGCTAGTGAATGTGGCCATTTTGCTAGACATTTCGGAGCTCTAGTGGAAGTAGAGTTTGTGGTGAAGTTTTGTGTGCAAAAGTGCACAATGGCACATGTTATGGTACTTGGCCGAATGGTCATTGTGGTGTGTGTGTGTGTTCATTGTGTGCTTGAGTGATTCTTTGTGCTTGCCAACCATTTACTTATTATTGTGGCTTATATGTCTCAGGTTTGTTAGCATGTATATATATATGTTGTGTTTTTGTTGTCTTTGTGTCTTATTTTGCAGGTTGTTATGAGCAAATGGAGGCTAAGCCTTGAGTTGTGTACTCGGCTTAACTAAATAAACTCTTCAATGAGTTGGTATTGAAAGTGAACTCTACTGAGTATTTATACTCATTGCCCATTATATTGTTTTTCACTAAAGGATATTCGGCCTGGGTAGTATTGCTTGAGTTTGTACTAGTGTGTTGTGCTAGCTTGCTTGTTTGCTAAGGTATGTGCCAATGTGTGCTTGGCTTGATCATTTTGTGCATTACAAGTCTTATTTTGAAAGTTGGCCGAGACTTATGTGTTAAGTTGTGTAGGCTTGTAGAGTTGGGATTTGTCTAGGTGGGCGGCTATGGATATGTGGACACTTGCTCTGATCATAGTTTTCACTTTTATGACCATGAACATGGCCATAGGTTTGGTTCTGCAGTGTGTCTTGTTGTATAGCATGCTTAAGGTTCTGTTTGAGCACTAGGTGCTTTGGGTTGTAACATAACTTGGTATTGAAGACTTTGAAATCATGGCACATAGCCATGTATGTGCACTAGGTAGACTACTTTTGTTGTACATGGTTATGTAGTCTCGGTCGCCTAGTTATTTTGTGGTACATGGAGTACCTATGTAGGCCAAGTTATGTTTGCACTTTTGGAATGGTCTTAGACCTGTATATGATGAATGCTTATGGGCTTATGTATGTTCTGGCATGAATGAGATGTATGTTCATCTTGTGAACCTTCTTTGTTCTTTTATGGCCGAGAGGTACATGTGCATTCAATCATGAGTTTTCAAATCAAATAATACCTTGGGCTTCTTGGTTGCCATTCTAACATAGCACACTTGATTGCACACAAGTTAGTCACTTAAAGCTCATTAAGTGTTTGCCTTGCTTGTCATGCAAGTAATCTATTAAAGCCTTGCTTGTTCTACAAGTTAGTGGTATTGGGCCTTACTTCTGCTGCAAGTAACTATTTGGGTTCTATCCATAAGCCTCTTGGACCACCTCCCAGGCTAATACCTTAAGAAAAATAAGACTTAAGGTTAAGAAACAATTGTTGGCCGAAATGAAAAGTTAGAAAATGAACCTTAGTTGGGTGTTTATGTTATAGAGTGTTGGGCCAGGGCCTGTGTGAGGTGTGACAAATTTAACATCCAATCATACAGAAACTTGATTTTAATTGAATTTATTTAATTATTTTTAACTTACGATTTTCCATCGCCGAATTTCCACCATTCTGGTTCGTACCATTTATTAGTCCTACAAGTTGAAAACAGAATCACAATTACTTCGTAAAAATAGGCAAGACGGGATATCAGAGAAGCTAAAATCACAATTTAATCTGTAATAGAATAAAAATACAACTTACGGGTCAGAGAAAACTTGTCCTGATTTCATACACCCAATATAAGCACGATGATTATCCACATGACTGGATAGTGTTGCTCCTAGAGCATCTGTGTGACAAAAGCGAGATAGGGGAGAAAAAAGGATACGTGAATGTTACATAGTCATTATGCCATTTGGCAGAACATTCTACGCAAGCATATTTCTAAACTGGGTCTTCAAAACCAACATCTGATAATCTTATATCTTATGTCAATCCATTGTATCAGGAAACGAACTATAGCCTATTATCTTCGCTAACAGAAAGTTAAAGACCCAAGAAACAATTTTATCTCAGAGAACATTGAATCAATAAGACTTGTTGGACACAATTACGAGACTATAGAATTGTTGTTAGCACAAAATTGCAGTTTTATAATACACACCAGGTAAAGATTGTTTTCTTCATCAACATTTCTAAATGCTAAATATTTGCTCCAGACAGGTTGGGTTGGAACTTTGGCAACTTCAGAATTTTATACTTTTCTACTTTTCTTGAAACAAGGATGATGATCATGCTTTTATCATTACCGTTAGAAAAATAAGATACTACCATGATAGAAAATAAAGGGTGGGAGAAATAGAGATCTTCAAAGGACTACCTCTTTGTATTCCTTGATGATCAAGTACTAAGGGGTACTAAAAATAGAAAATGCAAGCTAATCTCTAACGAATATAAAATGCTACAATAGAGAAAGGATGAAGAAATCCTAGAGATAATGACAATCTTTATGATTTTAGCCAGCCAATCATGGTACCCCTAATTTACACCCACTGATCATTCTACAATCAATCTTAATATATTTAACAATCATAAAGTACCTTTATCCCAGCCCTGTTGGAGTTGGTGACATGAAGTTATAATGTCAATTTTCTTTTTCAGATCATCAGTTTATAATTTCAAGTAATTGGTAGAAGTCATAGTGGCATAATACAGCCATGCAAAAGAACAAAGTGACAATTATTTATGCTAGATGCATGAAAAACTATCTTGACTGCACAAGATTAAGATGCTATAATCATGTTTCATCAAAGAACAACTATCTTACATGACCTAGTCCGATATTTAATAAATTCTTAGATTGGCTTGGTGTGAATTAAAAAATGCCATTGAAAGTAGTGGAAAATGAAACAAGCTGACTGAAATTTCAGTTAACAGCACATATTTTGATAACCTTAATGATCTAGGTAGGCGACATACCAATATTAACATAAACATCATCATTGACCTTAGCATAAAACTCAGCATCCCAATTTTCTACTGCACGAATAAAGAACAATTTTGTCTTATTTGGACGCTCGTCTGGTGCCTCCACATGATCCTGTTTATATGCAAAACAGAACTCATTCATATTATATTTGCTTCTCCAATTTATCAAAGCTCTAAGGAAGTCAACTAATATCAAAGTAAAATTGCATCCAATTAACCAATAGTAGTACAAGACAATTACTAGTTTAGGGCAACGGTAAAAACTAAGATCAAGCATGGGCATACATTAATCTGTTCCTTTTAGAAGAGGAAGATAGCTTAGAGAGTTAAATTGCATGGCAACAGCTAAAAGTTTTCCTCAGTTTTCTTGAACTGTCTATTTCATGCCAAACCATGGACATTCACATGCTCAGCACTGAAAAAAGTTCAATATCCCTCACAAAAAGTATGCTATAAAGCCAACATTGTAAGAACTCCCAAAGACACTGATTTGAAAGGAATCTAGATAAGAAGGAAATAGAAAACATCACAAAGTATTCTAAAAGGAAATTCAGATAAGTTCAACATACAAGAACCATGAAGTCATTTGTACTGCTATTTTCACTGTCAATCTCCGTGTCGAAACTGTCTCCATGATTAGCACTGCAGAACATATATTCAGATCGTTAAGTGAATGACTACCACCCAACCCTCAAACAAGAGAAAACCTAGGATTTAGCTAGCAGCTGGTATTATGTTTCTTTCTTACTTACAACTGTACATAGTAATGTACTTGTATAAGATGCTTACATATGAGTTTCTAATTCAAAAAATTCTAAAAGAAAAATGAAATAAAAATTAGCTTCAGCTTTAAATTTCAAGAAAAATAGAGTATGATTTTACAATATATAATTTTGTAATGATAAAGTTAATACACAAAACCAAAATTTGACACTTGTACCAAAAAACATGAAAATATAAAATAAAAAAAAAAAAAAGTGCTGGACCCCCTTTGTCCTGGCCCAGCCCTCATGGTCAAGAATCAACAAATCACAGACCTTCTTCCAATTACGAAACGAACAACAATCCCCTTTTCCTCCTCCAGCTTTTTCAATGCCACTCCTGGATACATATAGCATTATCAGGCTAGCTACAATTTGAGGGAAGATATCAGTAAAGCATAATATGCAAATTTTTAACTAGAATATGACAGAACGCTATATATGTATATATTTGTATGTATGTATGTATGTAAAGAGAGGGAGAGAGAGAGACAAAGAGAGAGAGACTTGAATTAAAAATCTTGAAACTAAGGATGAAGTAGTCAGTAGCCTCAGCATTAACACTGAAAATAATCAAAAGGTGTGAAGCCTAACCAGTTGGCATCCAGGCTTTACGGATGGCTTCTCTATTTCTCTTGCGGCCAAATGTTGTAACAATTCCCAAAACAGCCAAGCGCTTCTTCTTAGCATCAGTAATGCTGTTATCTAAGGGACGCTTTGAGACAAATCCTTCCTGTCTGGCAGCAGCCAACTGCATTTCTGCAGCTAATAATCTCTTCTGCTGTTCTCTGAGAAGCATAAATACCATAACGTTGATATAATTTGCTAGATCAAATGTACATGGCATGAAGAATAGGGAGGATGTCTAGATCAATAGAACAGACTATACCTGCAGGCTATAATCTTCAGTGTATCATTGACAGATATTGCTGAATGGCCCTAAGAAGAGACGACTACACTTGATATTACTTATCATTGGATAAAACATACTAAAATGCACTGATATGCACTGATATGAATGATGTGCATTTTTGCATTCTCATTTTACTAAAAAGATAAAATGAACAAGTCTGCCAGGTGACTTGTGTAGGGGACTAGGACTATTAAGCATGAACTTTGAACTCATATCCTGTACACCGCAAGCCTGGAGTGGCATTGAATGTGAAACGGATTGCTGGTTTCATCCAATTACTTGGACAGCATTAAGGTGGGAACAACACGTGTTAGGGCCACGGTATAGTGTATAAGTAACAATTTCAGTTGATTATGAACATAAAGAAAACACAAATGTAGTGAACTAAAATGCTGTACAGAAAGTACGGAAACGCAGGATACTCCAACCAACGAGATTAAGGTATGTCAGTAGTCAAA
The DNA here is from genome assembly GCA_005392925.1 of Aquilaria sinensis. NCBI lineage: Eukaryota > Viridiplantae > Streptophyta > Magnoliopsida > Malvales > Thymelaeaceae > Aquilaria > Aquilaria sinensis. Next base: position 95,659 of record SMDT01000327.1, read on the forward strand.
TGCACACGCTGAAATGACACACAGACCAGTGGGACTTCACGATGACATATACTATATCAATTCCTCACCATAAACTCGTACAAATCATGAAATTCTAACTTCACCGTCCATGAAAATGATTCGATTAACTTTCCTGATGAAAAGAATAAAATTCCATCGCAATTAACACGAATTTCACCTGTCCAGTTCTCTTCTCAAGCTCTTGAATCAAATAAACTCTGCTCTCGGAGTCCTGCCACAAGCTACTTTATAATAAAACAAAGAACAAATAAACAACGTAAAAAAGCCCGCATGGAAGGAAAATTGATTAGCCGAACATGGAAAAGAGATAGAAGAGTCACCGGCCGGCGACGTAAATGGTAGCCATAGTAGCGAACATAGCGAGAAAGAGAGCCCAAATCCGAGAATTGAAAGCCGATCCAGATAGCCGGTTACTTGATCCCCGGCTACGCATTTCTGAACACTATCAAAATTCCAGATTGGATCTGAAGAAGCCTGTGTCGGACGACCGACGACGGAGTTGGAGCTCAAGAAAGTGACCGAACCGAAGCGGAAGAAGAAATCAAATTTTCGAGTTTCGTATGTTTATTGTTCTTGGCGTTGTGGTTGTGCTCGTGCGTTGGTTGTTGGAAGACTGAGACGTACTCGTCACGTAGAGCTAACCGATTCCTTGCACAAGCTGGCTTTGCGTTTCTCAATCTTCATGTCTGAAATTTCCGCCGCGGTTTTGGTTTTACCGAAAGATGTTCACCTTTTGCTTTGTAACTCCTCACGTTTTTCCTTTTTTTCACTTGTGTTTCGTGTTAATATTAAATGAGAGTTAATTGTGTCCTTGACCAATTTACTTTAGTACTTCAGATCCTAACCAACGTTTCTTATATAAAATCTCTAACCTCATTTGAATGCTCTATTTTATACCTTTTGTGAATAGAAATCATTAGTATAAATAAAAAATGTCACATAGCTTTTTAATATGGTTGATTATCCCATGGTAGCACAATGAATCAATTCTAACATGATGTGGAAAAGGAATAAAAAAAGAATAAAAAACAATAAAAAAAAGTGAAACCATTCCTAACCTTACCCCTTCGGCTTCCTACCAACGCCGTCATTCTTCATCCCCACACGGCCCAACACCATGTCACCCCACGTCTGTCCCTCCTCCAACACGGCAACCTCTCCCTTATGGTTCTGATAACCTCACTGTTTTGATTTCGGTTCCTAGATGGGATTTGCGGTTCATCATTGTACAACTCATCTTTGTTGGGATCAAAGGTCAAAGGCAGAAGTTTTATCCAAAAATCCTTGTTTGTTCATCTGGCTTATCCAGCATTGCTAGGAATCACTAGAACTGCTGGGAATTGAGACGATTTTGAGAGCGAGTGTGCATGATCAGGACAATTTCTAGGATTGGACATGAGTGTGCACAATCGAGTTTGATTTATTTTCGTGATTGAATGTGAGAATGCTTGAGTTTAGCCATTAGTTTGCAGTTGGGGAAATGAAATTAAAGCCTTAAGAGATCGAGATCTATGGCTTTTTGTCATAGCATGTGTGTGTGAACAGGAAGTGAAGAGGGGCGACATTGGCATGAGGCAGTGCTAGGGCGTCGAATTGGACAGGGAAAGAAAGGGGAGGCGGCAACGTTGGAATTGGCAGATGGTGGAGGAGAGTGCCAGATTCTAGGCAATTCATCGTTTTCTACTTTTTAATATTTCCTTTATTTCCCACATCATCACACCAATTTTCCTTTATTCATTTTTTTAAATTATTTTTTCTTCTTTTTCCACATCATCACCAACAGTTGATTCATTGTGTCATCATGGCATGCCACCCATGCTAGTGTGTCATGTGGTAATTTTCAACCACACTATTGGTTTTCATCTACAAAAGATAAAAAAATGAAACATTTAAATAAGGCTACGTACCTTTTATGTAAGAAATGGATGTTAGGATTTAAGATGGTACAATAATTAAGCGTAGGATCTACAGATGCAGTTAACAATATTAAATAACATAAATTTGATTTTGGGAGAATTACAAAATATCTTGTAAGGTTAAAGTACACTTATCCCCTACTATTTTAAAAACCCATGAGAAACCCCTGAGGTTTCAATAAACCTACAATTACCCCCTAAAGTCCATTTTAAAGGTTAAAACCAATGCATTAATTACATTTTGAGGCCTTAGCTTTTAGTTATTGTGTAAGACTTCTCCTTAACATATAAATTGTTTCATAAATTGTAATTTTCAAATGACATAATATATTTTTATTATAGTTCATTTGGACTTACGTTTTCTATTATTTCTTCTTGTAGTTCAATTTCTACTTACTTTTCATTATCCGCACTCATATTTTATTTTTATGTTTTAATTTCTTTTATCTACCTTTAATAAAAAATGTTATTTTATTCTTAAAATTGGCTGGTACTTTTTTCAAAGCTTTTTAGTAACTATTAAATTTCTTTGGTTTGAATTAATGGACCATTGGTCATTATGTTGTAATATTAGATGTATATATTTATTCATTTGCTAATGGCTTTTTAAGATTATTAATTTTCTTAATTAAATAATGTATTAGAAACCATTCTAGTTTTTAAACATTGTAGCATTTAAAAGAAAACAATTGTAGAGACTTTAATGAAACTTCTAATGGTTGTACTTTTTTTACTGATGTTAAGTAGGAATTAAGGTGTTTCTTTATTTTTAAATGCAAAGATGAGGAAAAGATAGGTAATTTCTCAATTTTTATTTAAATTAATTTTGAACAAAAAAATTGTATAATTTTTTAAGGTAAATGCTGATACTAAAATATGCAACATCACCAATAGTTAATCTTCTAAACTTGTTGTTGATTTAAAAATGAAATATATTCTTTCAGTTTACAAGTTGTAATTGTAAAATCATCGGCTAAATCAATGGGTTCTAGTGTATTTTTATGTTTAGGGAAATTAATAAACATTTTTTTAAAAGGATATTTTTAAATTGTGATTAATTAATGAAAAGCATACAAATATAAAATCACAAGAAAATCATTAATCACTTATTAGGAGAAGGGCTTTAAAGTTTTCATCTTATATTAGGAATGACCCTTATAATTTCTTTTGTTTTACCTTTAGAAAAATTCTAGTAAGACAAACAATAACTATAACCAATATGTTATCATCTATTTAATTGAAACACTTGATATTATGTACTTGATATATTAGTCACGGTAACAATAAATCACTGTATTATGCTCCCTAACTTTAGTAGTTATTCTAACAAATTTTGAAAAATGTGATGACAAAAAGTAAATGAGAATAATAGCCAATTTAAAAAATGAAAATGGTGTAGAACTAAAATTTTGAAAATGTATAAACAAATGAGTAGAAAGATTGAAAAATAAATAAGAAATGAAGGGTAAATAATTGAAGAAAAATAATTGGAAAACTATGCTAAAATGATCAATATACAAAAAATATATTTTTACCACTCTGAGTGCTTAAGTACAGTAACTATATTTAGTGTATTCGAGTCCCAGGGTAATGCATGTCCTGTAAGCTAAGCAAAAACATGCATATTATATTTATTCAAGTGGCCCTCTTGGTCATTATGTAAATATATGTATATTGGTCAAACCATACATACATATTCACATACAATCTCATTTGGCAGGGAAGACAATGGGAAAAACCTTAACTTGAGCCAAAATAAAAATCATGGACAATTACATGCACAATTGGAGCACTTGGTGCCCTTTCATGTGTCCAAACAATCACATCGTGCCCAAGTCAAATTCTAACCATGTCCTTATGTGCCCTTAAGGTTTTAAAGCCTTTAATACACTTAAAAATTCACAAGAGAACAAGTTGGAGGCATTAAGTCCATCTAGAAATCACATTATGGACTTTACAAGTCATTTGGGTAAAATGACTAATTGAACAGTAATTCATCCCAAAATAGTGAACTTTGATAGGGCATATCTTAGGCTACAGTGCACCAAATTAAGTAATTTCAACTCCCAGTTCTTCATCTGGAAGATCAATAAATCCTATCAAAATTTCACATCTAAATACAATTTGTACAAGAAGTTATGGCATTTAGATTACAGGGTGTCAAAATTTATCAATGATTTCCCATAATGCCCATACAAAATTTGAAAAAAAAAATCATTCACTTCTTTTTTAGTGAAAAATCAGCTTGGGTAGGTTCATTCATGTCTTAAACACATGGGAAAGTCATTCCCCTGAATTTAGAGACATTCCATAAGCATTTAATATAATTTCTTTTAAAACAGCCCATGAGTTGCAAAATGGATAGGATTGAACATACAAGCTCAAACATCACTTCATTGCTTTATATATTATCCAAACAGCATCCATAGTGTATTTACACGCATAGATGCATCATACATATGCCATATCTTAGTTGGGTATGTACACTAGCTTCTTGGAGAGCATTATAAACACAATACACTCCAAAAACTTCAAAAGGCAGCTGCTGTGTAAGACAAAAAGTACCATCACTAAAATTAGCAAAATGTCCTCTAAAAATCATGAAACACTCCAGTTTAATACTAGACATGTTAAAGTTTATGTACCTAAAATTTTATAGTAAAAATCAAACTACAAGTGTTAGTTTTAGTGTTCCCTTTTAGGTGTTCCTGAAAATGGACAAAAGGGGGGTAAGTTCCTTTAAAGAACTTAGTAAGGGCTAATATTTAAAATCTTAAATTCCCAGCCATAAACCTAAAATCTAAAGACACTAAAACATGAAAACATAGCATATATACATAGATATACCCATCCAAATGCACAAACAAACACAGTGACAAACATATGTAATGCTGGTAGTAATAACACATTAAGGTTAGTCCATAATCATCCAAATAAACATTAAGAACTCACTATGGCTGTCAAGATCATTCCTTAGTGCTTGGCTTAGGCCAAGAATGTAAGGAAACTGTAAAACAAACTTGAGGAACTTATTTGGAAAGGTAAATAAGAGTATATGTGTAGAACCGGGTTCATTCGAGTGAAAGCTGCCCATTCAGGTGAAATTAATTATTCAATTGGGTGAAATTTTGCCATTTAGATGAAATTTAACACATAAGATGGTGTTTTGTAATAGTCAAAGCACTTTCGAGTTCTAAATGCACAGGAAAAAGAGCCATGAGATTTATGGCAAGGAAATAAATATGAGGGACTTAAATGAAAATATGTATAGTGATATGAGTGCAAAACCGAGAAGTCTCAGGTCCAAATTGCACATGGGAAATGATTAGATTGATCATAGCGGGAAACAAAGTTTTGTGGCCATTTTGTACTCTTAACCGAGTGATTTAAATGAGATTATGAGGTCTTGAGGACTTAATGGGTGCCTGAAATGTCTAGAAAACAGAGGTTAGGAGGTCCCCGGAGTATGTTTCCAGGGAGGAGCCTCCGACGCCCAAGTCAGTATTTAGGAGTTAAAGAGGTGATAGATAATGGAGAAGTATGGTCTCTGGTATTCGAAAAACCTCCTCTACCTAGGGTGTTTTCCGAGTGTTTATAGAGGACCGAACAGTAGTAGTCCTCTTCATGTGGCCGGCCCAGATCGTGACACATGTTCGGTGGGATGCGGTCCATGTCTTCGGGGAATAGGGGGTCACTCAGCCGATCATAGGCCACCGGGCTAGGAACCTAGGTGACCCGAGAGTGGCGTGCAAGAGTGTCCCTGCAAGCGGCATGTCAGAACGTGTCTGGGAGTGGCGTGTCAGGGATGTGTCAGAGGCTCCTTAATTGCTCATGTCGTACTCCCGAGGTCCCTTTTGGTGGAAGAGACCTCTTCGGAGAAGGACTCATCTTCCGAGGTTTCTTTAGTATCGCAGGAGTATATTTCCCGAGGGTGATCTTCCTCAGGGACACCCCCACTTCCGAGGATGGCTTAATCGTCCCCTGAGGCTGGCACTGTCGTTTTCTGGAAGGGAGAATTGCCGAGGTTGGATTTGGGAGGTCGAACATCCTTCTTTCCGTGGCGGGTGGTTTCTCCTCCGAGGTTGGTGCTTTGTCCGAACCTATGGGTTCGGAGGGTGATGGGCACCTCGGCTATCACATGCCCCCTCCCGGGAAGTCGAAGCGGAGACTTCGGCTTTATGCTTTCGGGAAGGCTTTTTTGCCGAGCTTGTGGTCGTAGCTCCACTAAAAAAGTTGCTCTTTTCTAGAAGACGTCCTTTCATAGCCGAGGTACCCTTCTTTAGTTCTTTGGGCGACCTCAGGGCGTGTGTAGCTTTTGTTTTCATTTTTTCTGCTGCGGGTTTGTGAACCGTCGCATCCTTTGGTCAGACATGTCAGTTATGGATAAGCATGCCTGGGTTTTTGCGATGTCAGAGGGGCATGCCCTAGGTCTTCACGTTGGCTAACACGTGGCCGCAGTGGATGGCGAAATAGTTACGACGGTCACGCTAATTGCATCTCTTCGCCTTCGAGAAGTAATAATGAGGCTGTTGCGCCTTCGAGGGATAATAATGACGACGTTTCGTTTACCCTCTTTGGTCTATATAAGCACCTTTCGTCTCATTTTTGCCTCACTCTTTGCTTTAGCTCTCGTCTGCTGTAGAGCCTTCTCTTGTCTTTTTCCTTTTTCCAGCGGCGGTTTCTAAGGCGGAGCGATCTCTGGCAACTCTTCACGGTGGCGTCTCGCAACCCAGATTTTGGCAAAACCTTTGGTGGGTGCTTCCTTCTGTAGTTCTTTTCCTTTCGAGGTTGCTTTTCTGAAGTACTTTTATTCCCTTCTTCCTTTTTTCAAAAAATGTCGAATCCGACCCCGTTGATGACTGTCCGGCCTCTCCCTGAAAGCTTTCTTCCTCTTGAATCTCACCCTTGTTCCACCACTTCGGAAAAGATGAGGAAGTGGGTGGCCAAATATTACCTTCCTTCTTACGTCGTCCCGAGGTTACCTATCCCGGGTACGTACGGTTTCATGGCTCGTTCGGATGAGGTTACCGTTTACCGAGCTCAACTGAAAGCAGGTCTTCGGTATCCTCCCCATCGCATGATATGCGAATTTTGTAAGTTCCACGGGATTGCCGTGAACCAACTTCCCCCAAATTCTTACTCTTACTTCAATTCTTTTCTCTGCATGTGTGGGGTGTTTAAGGTAAACCCCCACTTTCTCTTCTTCATGCAGTATTACAAACTCCACCCGGTCCCGAAGGGCGGTTTTTACTTCCTGCTTCCCCGAGGGTCCGGGAGTAAGAAGTTTACCTTTACCTTCGACAATAGGGACAGCTGGCGAGGGTGGCAGAAGAAGTTTTTCTTTCTTCGAGTCCCCGAGTTTTGGAGCCACGTGCCGATCAGATGGGCCTCGGGGACCCTGAAGATTGACATCATCGATCCCCGGAAGCTCCTGACTCTAGTGCTGTTTGCCGAGTTTGATAAGTTCGATAGACTTATTCGGGCCGTGGCAGACTGGGACCCCGAGGTCCCCCCGCGTTCATTCTACCCTTTTCCCATCAAGTGGGACCTCATGATCGAAGAGGTCCTTCGGGATCTAGGAGTGGTGAATGCGCACAAGAGTGACCCCGGTATGCCCGTGCCCGTTCTTCCGGGAAAGAAGGCTTGGATAGTCATGCTCCTTCGGGGTGAAATTTCGTATAAGGCGTTTGCCGAGAGTAAGTCACCTTTCAGGGTTTGATATATGTTTTCCCTTTTTGACTTACACTGATATTTTGTCCTTTTGTAGAGATGGGCGATCAATCTGCTGACTTCTACAAGTCTCTCTTCCTCGGTCAGGCCGAGAGGGGGGAGCAGACGCACAAGAAGGCGCCTGCCAAAAGGAAGAAGATGACCAGCGGCAGGCCTTCTCAGTCCAAGAAGGCTAAAGCTGCTACTCCTCCTCCCCCCGAAGTCGTGGTTGAGGTGGAAGATCGGTCCCTTGGCTTACCTTCAACCCCTGTGGATCCTCCTTCGGATCCTACCCTCCTCGGGACCGCACTGAGCTCCGTTCTTTTCGTCGAGACTTCGGCCGAGCAAAGATCTGCGCAGGAGCTCGAAGAGAGCAGAAGAAGGAAAGGGAAAAATGTTCCCGGCAAAGTCCGGGGAGGCGAGTCTGAGGATGACGTTGCCGAAGTTCCACCAGGTTGGTTCCTTAGCCATTCTTCTAGGAATCTTAGTATTTTTCACGTTTACAATTTTTGGATGAATGGCTAAGGGATGATATTCTGACGGAACTTCGGCGTGATATTGTAGAGGACATGCCTACTGCTCCCTTGGTGGAGATTCACGCCCGTCGTAGGGCTCTTCGGGACAGGTGGATCCCATAAGACAAGGTGCTGAGGGAGCCCTTCTAGACGTTCACAGAGGACATGAATTTGTTCTCTGAGGATAGCCAGCTGATGGCTCTCCAGATGGCGACAAGGGTGATGACCAATGCCACCTTCCAGTCGCTTGTCACCGAATGTCCCAATGAAGAGATCCTCACGGCGAGGATGACCCAGCATGCCGCTCAGGTAGTTCTTTCTTCTTTTTTACTTAGAAAATTTTCTTCTAAGTTTATATCGTTCTTCTGATATTCATTCGGGACCCCCTTTTTTGCAGCTTTTGGCATACAGCGGGTACTTCCGTTCTTGGGCGGCAAAGCAAACGGAGTCCCGTTCTTGGTCCGAAAATTCTTTGTGCAAAATGAAGGAGTTTTGTGCCAAGTACGTCCTCAAATACGGCAAGCTCAATAAGATTGTAAAGGAGGACATTGTGAATCTTCGGGCCGAACTCACGACAACCAAGCAGGAACTCCTTCTTGACTTCACAGCCAAGGTAGAGGACCTCGGCTCAAAGTGCACCGTTCTTTCTTCAGAGAACGAGGCTCTTCGGAAGGCAAACACTCAAGATGGCGAGAACCTTACGAAGGCACTTGCTTTGAATGCTGAGCTTCAGGCTGAGGTTGATTCGCTGAAGAAGAAGGAGACTAAGAGCAAAAATAAGAAGAACCTGGAGGGGAAGATTGATGCGCTTAAGGCCGAGCTGGCGGCTCTTCATGCTGAGAAGGATCAGACCGAGCAAATGTCGAAAGTGTCTTACCAAGACGGCTTCTGCTTGGTGTGCCACCAAGTCCTTACTCGGCACCCTGAGCTCGACCTTTCTTACCTGTCTGCCCTAGACTTCCCCAAAGAGCCCAGGGGGACATGGTCGAAGATCGAGTTTCTCAATCTTCCTCCAGCTAGGCCTATGCCTCCGTCTAAGCCACCTGAAGATGATAAAGCCGAAGAGACACCGGATGCCCCTGCTCAACCATAGGCTTCTTCTTTTATTTTTTGTACTCCTGCTGCTTTGTACTTTTTTGCCTTAGGATTTTTAATGAAGATTTTTTCTCCAATCTCCATTCTTTCTTCCGAATATGAGTCATCAGAAGTTAGTGCAATCCTAAGTATGCATTTTTGGCGAACGTCTGCGCCCATGTTTTTCGGAGAGAGTCTTTTTAGAATTTTTCCTCATCCTACCGAGTTGTTAGACTCCATCATGGAGTTAGTTCCAAAAAGAGAACCATCAAGGAACTTTTTTCTAGTAATGCGACCGTATTCGGCATGTACTTTCATTGACGACTTCGGGGAGGAATAGTTACAAGCTTTCTTTGAAAAAATGTCTAAGTATAGAATTTTTTCAGAGAATCTGAATGCCAAGTATTTTTCAACTCTACTCCCTCGGTATCGCCTAGTTTGTAGACCCCTGGTCGCACCTCGTCGAGGACCAAATAAGGTCCACTCCAATTTGCCCGAAGTACCCCTTCTGACGGCTTTCGTGGCTCAAATTCGGCCTTTCGGAGAACAAGGTCTCCCTTTTTGATTTCTTTTCTTCTCACATGTATGTTAGCAGCGCGAGCTATTCTTTGTTGGAAAGCCTTTCTCCTTAGTTCGGCCATTTCGTGATGTTCCTCGGTGAGGTCTAGTTTTGTCCTCAAGCCGAGATTATTTCCTCCTTCATCAAATACTTGTATTCTCATCGAAGGCTGTATGACCTCAATGGGAATAATGGCCTCTGTCCCGTACACGAGCGAGAAAAGAGTTTCCCTCGTAGCTCTTCGGGGAGTCGTTCGGTAACTCCACAGCACACTTGGGAGCTCTCCTGGCCATTTCCCCTTTGCCTCTTTTAGTCTTTTCTTCAAGCCATCTTTGATTGCCCTGTTGGATACTTTGACCTGCCCATTACTTTGGGGGTGGGCTACTGGGGCAAAATGCATTTTTATGCCGAGGTCGGTCACGAATTTCTGGAATCTTCTATCTGTGAATTGGGTTCCATTGTCGGTCACTATTACCCTTGGTATGCCAAATCAGCATATGATGTTCTTCCATACAAAATTTTGAGCATCTTTTGCCGAGATTGATGCCAGTGGCTCTGCTTCTATCCACTTAGTGAAGTAGTCCACCGCAACTATGCAGAACTTTACCCCACCAGAAGCGTTTGGAAGAGGTACGATGAGGTCCATGCCCCATACGGCGAAAAGGCAAGGATAATCTGCTGAGTTTATTCTTTCTGAAGGTAGCTTTTGGATTTTGGCGTGCCTTTGGCAATTGTCGCATCTTCGGACAAACTGCCTTGCATCTTTCCTCAAGGTAGGGCAAAAGTATCCTTGGCAGAGTAGTACCCCAGCAAGGGCGTCTGTTCCTATATGGGAGCCACACGCCCCTTCGTGGACTTCTTCAAGTATTGTTCTGACATCATCTTCGCCTATACATTTTTGCAGGGGGCTCGCATACCCTTGTCTGTATAGTTCTTCTCCAATGAGGAAGTACCTTCCCGAGCGCTTCCTTACTTTTGCGGCCTCTTTAGGATCCTCAGGGAGTTCCGAAGTTGCTAGATACTTCCTGATGGGATCTTGCCATCCTTCCCCTGAGGTTGCTATGCACATCAGTTCTGTGCTAGGTTGCTTTAGCACCTCGGTGGGTTCCTTTGATTTGGCCAAGGAGTCAGCCTGAGCATTATCACTTCGGGGTACGTTTTCGATCTGTACCGAGTCAAACTCTCCAATGAGTTTTTTGACGAGGTCCTGATATTTTGCCAAGGTTGGATCCTTTGCCGCGTATTCCCCCTTCGTCTGCCGGACTACCAGTTGTGAGTCACTGCGGGCCATGAGGTCTTTTATGCCGACTTTCCTGGCCAGTTTTAGTCCTGCTATAAGGGCCTCATATTCGGCGATGTTATTGGTAACATCAAAACCGAATTTAATTGCCTTAGTGGCTTCCATGCCTTCGGGTCCCCGAAGGACTATTCCAGCGCCCTGGTGTTCTGCGCCTGATGCTCCATCGACAAAGAGCTTCCATTCTGGACTAACCCTTGTTCGGTCTTCCTCAGTGGTTCTGGCATTCTCTATTTCTGGGATTTCGACAATGAAGTCTGCCAGTGCCTGGGCTTTTATTGCCCTCATTGGCTCATAAGTAATGTCGTACTGCCTAAGTTCGATACACCATTTCGATAATCTTCCCAAATGCTCTACTCTTTTCATTACATCGCGTAGGGGCAGGTTACTTCGGACGGTGATGGCGTGTCCTTGGAAGTAAGGTCGCAACCTTCTGCCCACGAGTACTAAGGCATAGATGGCTTTTCGGAGCATTGGGTACCTGATCTTGGCGCCATGTAGGGACTTGCTTACATAATATACTGGCCATTGCCTCCCATCTTCTTCTTTTACTAAGACCGAACTCACCGCTTTTTCGGTTCCTGCGAGATAAAGGATGAGGGGTTCTCCTTCCTGGGGTTGTCGAAGTGTTGGCAACTTGGTCAGGTAGTTTTTAAGCTCGTCCCAGGCTTTCTGGCATTCTGAGTTCCATAGATGCTCTTGAGTTTCAGAGCTATCCTCACCTTTGGGGCCTTTAGTAAGTACTTTGAAGAATGGTCGACATCGGTCGCCGTACTTGGAGATGAATCTACTAAGGGAAGTGATTCTCCCGGTAAGCCTTTGTATATCTTTGATAGATGTGGGTGTTCGGAAATTCAGCAGGGCTTTGACTTTTTCAGGGTTGGCGTCTATTCCCCTTTCTGATACCATAAACCCGAGAAACTTTCCTGCACTTACCCCGAACACACATTTTTCGGGATTGAGACGTATGTCGTACTCCCGAAGTCGTTGGAAGGTTTCGGCGAGGTCAGTGATATGATTACCAGGCATTTTGCTCTTGACTATCATATCATCAACGTATACTTCCATGTTTCTCCCGATTTGTGAATCGAATACCTTGTTCATCAGCCTTTGATAGGTAGCTCCTGCGTTTTTCATCCCGAAGGGCATTCTGACGTAGCAGTAGGTGCCTATTTCCATGATAAAGGCTGTTTTCTCTTCATCCTCGGGGTTCATCCAAATCTGATGATATCCACTGAAGGCATCGAGGAAGCTAAGAAGCCCGTATTCGGTGGTTGCATCTACCAGTTGGTCTATGGCTGGCAAAGGGTAAAAATCTTTTGAGCAAGCGTCATTCAAATTTTGGAAGTCAATGCACATTCGGAGCTTCTCACGTCCTTCTTTCGTGGCAATGACGACGTTGCTGAGCCATTCGGGGTATTTTACTTCTCTTATTACCCCGGCCTCAATGAGGCGATTAACTTCGGCTTTAACAAAGGAATTCTTGTGAGCCGATAGACTTCATTTTTTCTGCGGAACTGGTCTGGCAATCGGCTGCACTCTAAGATCGTGGTGGATTATGCTAGGATCGACCCCAGGCATATCCTTCAGCGAGTAGGCAAATAGATCTTTGTTCATACATAAAAAGGATACAAGCCTCCTTTTGTCGTCCTCGGCCAATTTTTTCCCAATTCGGGTGTTTCGGCCGGGGATCAACTCTACATCCTCTGTTTCTACTTTTTTGAGGCTTTCAGTTTCCTCCTCCATTGTTTCCCCGTCCACCGAGACCATTTTTTCTTTTGCCGAGGTCTGTACTTGGATCTTTGCTGGGCTTTGCCTGGCCCTTGTGAAGACCTTTCTGACTTCGGCTTGGTCAATGAAGATCTCTGCGTCTCCATCTTTGGTGGCGAAGGTGACTGTTAGGTACTTTATGTCTGGGCGAATGTGGAAGTTGCCCTGGGTCTGCCTTCCGAGGATAGCATTGTAAGCCGATGGCACATCAATGACAATAAATCTTGTTTTGACGGAAGCCATTAACTCCTCCTGGCTATGGGGGGAAACCCCTTTTAGCATCAAAGGTAGGTCGACGTACCCAAGGACCGGAAGTTCGGAGGGTCCGACGCCGAAGGTAGGGGAGCTGACTGGGCTGAGGTCGCCCCTTGGAATGCCTAACTTGGGCAGCAGATGGGAAAAGATGACATCGGTATTTGAGCCATCATCGAGGAGTACCCTTTTGACATCCCAGTTTCCTATCCTTGCCATGACAAGGAGTGGATCGTCGTGGGGGAACTTTACTGTAGACCCATCTCTACGAGTGAGTCTACTTGGGGAGTTTCCGTACTCCATTACGGAGATTTCTCTTATCTTCCTCTTTCTCTCAGCCGAGGGTATCCCAGTGGTGATGGTTTGGATAACCCCTGCTGATGGTGGTAGATTCTTTCGAGGGCTTCTGTCCCGACGTCTGTCCGAGTCATATTCTTCGTCGTCCCCTCTTCTCTGCTCTTCCTTCCTTCCTTTTGGGGAAGGCATCCGCAAGTACCGACGGAGTTGACCCTGTTTGATCAGGGACTCAATATATTTCTTCAGCTGGAAACAATCTTCGGTGTCATGGCCATGGTCTCGGTGGAACTGGCAAAATTTCTTCATGTTTCTCTTGTTTTCCGAGCTCATGGCCTTTGGTCTTGGGACTGTGGTCCCTTGCCTTTCTAGCGCCATAAGGATGCTAGCTCTTGAGGTGTTCAAGGGGGTGAATGCCATGGGCCTTTTCCCCCTCTGCTTTCGGGGCCTTTCTCCTTCGTTCTGATGTCGGGGCTGATGGCTGGGCCCTTCGGCGCGGGGGTGTTCTCCTTTGGGCCCTCCCATCCTGAGCTCTTCGGCCGTCATATGTTGTTCGGCCCTTCTATAAAACTCCCCAAGAGTTTCTGGGGGGTCTTTGGAAAACTCATAGAACAGTTGGGAGTCCCTCCGAAGTCCTCTGACCATTGCGAGGATGCGAATTTCTGGGCAAAAGTCGGGCACGCTCAGCGCTTCTCGGTTAAACCTCTCAACGTAATCGCGAATGGTCTCCCCTCCTCGCTGAGCTATGTCGAACATTTGTACTGGCATTTTGGCCGTTGGCCTGCTGCCAATGAACTGCTGAGTGAAGGCAGTGGATAGCTCTTGGAAACTTAGCAAGCTTCCGTGGGCCAGAGAGTTATACCACGCCGTTGCTGGTCCCGAAAGTGTTACTTCGAAGCACTTACAGAGCGTAGCGTCGTCCGCGCCATGGAGTACCATGCTTCATTTGTACTTCGTCAGGTGCGCCTGAGGGTCACTTCGTCCGTCATACGTTTCTAGGTGAGGTACCCTGAAATCGCTGGGCATGGGTGCCTCCACCACCTCGCGTACGAAAGGTGACTCTTCTCCGGTGTAAGAGTCAGACAGTCTGGACCAGACTGGTTTTCGGGAGATTTGTCTCTCGACCTTCTCCAGTCTTCCCAGGATTCTTTCCATAAGGACAGCCGTGTTGTCTTCTCCCTACTGTCGCGTGTTCGCCGGTAATGGCGAATTCCTCCTTCTCCTTAGGGAGCGACTTCGGTGGGGAGGAGACGGGGACCTCCGGTAGGGGGACGCACTCCGTTGGCAGGAGGCCCTAGTCTCCTTTGGGGCTCCCCTCCTGGTGGGCTGTACCTTAACGGGTTCATTTTTTGTTGAGGAGGCATCAAGGGAGTCTCCACTCCCTGAACTTCGGTGGGTAGACCTCGAACTCCTTTCCCAACGAGCATCCGAGGGTGAGGCCCTTTAGACCAAAGAAGGTTGGGGCAACCTCTGATCAAGCTGTTGAGTCATTTCGGCGATGATGCAGCACTGGAAGTCTCGTAGGAAGCCCATCGTCACCATTACAGGGTGGTCATCCTCCAGCACAGAAGTCTCTGCCATAGGCGGAGTGGTCGCTGGCTGAGCCTCGGGCGTAGAGGGAGACTTAGGAATCGCTTTGTCCTTTGAGCGCCCAGTCTCTACGACAGCGACATGAGAAAGAGTTCCCACAGACGGCGCCAAATGGTGGCGGATGGCAGTTTCGTCATGAGACATGATAGGAACAAGGGGGACTTCCGATGGAGGAGAGCGCTTCAGGAGGAGGTTTCCCAGGGGAGGGCGCCTGAAATGTCTAGAAAACAGAGGTTAGGAGGTCCCCGGAGTATGTTTCCGGGGAGGAGCCTCCGACGCCCAAGTCAGTATTTAGGAGATAAAGAGGTGATAGATAGTGGAGAAGTATGGTCTCTGGTATTCGAAAGACCTCCTCTACCTGGGGTGTTTTTCGAGTGTTTATAGAGGAGCGAACAGTAGTAGTCCTCTTCATGTGGCCGGCCCAGATCGTGACACGTGTTCGGTGGGATGCGGTCCACGTCTTCGGGGAATAGGGGGTCACTCAGCCGATCATAGGCCGCCGGGCTAGGAGCCTAGGTGACCCGAGAGTGGCGTGCAAGAGTGTCCCTGCAAGCGGCGTGTCAGAACGTGTCTGGGAGTGGCGTGTCAGGGATGTGTCAGAGGCTCCTTAATTGCTCATGTCGTACTCCCGAGGTCCCTTTTGGTGGAAGAGACCTCTTCGGAGAAGGACTCATCTTCCGAGGTTTCTTTAGTATCGCAGGAGTATATTTCCCGAGGGTGATCTTCCTCAGGGACACCCCCACTTCCGAGGATGGCTTAATCATCCCCCGAGGCTGGCACTGTCGTTTCCTGGAAGGGAGAATTGCCGAGGTCGGATTTCGGAGGTCGAACATCCTTCTTTCCGTGGCGGGTGGTTTCTCCTCCGAGGTTGGTGCTTTGTCCGAACCTATGGGTTCGGAGGGTGATGGGCACCTCGGCTTTCCACAAGTTTTTCCTAAAGACCTACCAGGTATACCTCCACTAAGGGAAATTGAGTTTAAGATCAAGTTGCAACCAGGAGCTAGTCCAATATCCGTACCTCCTTACAGAATGCCAATCATAGAGATGAATGAGCTCAAGAAACAACTTGATGAACTTCTTGAAAAAAGGTTCATAAGGCCTAGTGTTTCACCATGGGTAGCTCCTATTCTCTTTGTGAAAAAGAAGGATGGATCTTTGAGATTATGCATTGACTACAGGAAGCTCAATGCAGTGACTATCAAGAACAAGTATCCACTCCCTAGGATGTTGGGTTTCGGGAGCCAAACAGCGCAGCGGAATTTAACCGAAACCCTCCAGGATCCAAGTGAAACGGGGTAAACCGGGTGTTCGAAAATTTTCATACCTAATTTTCGATTGAGATCTCTCACTCAACTGTAGAGTCGAATCACAAAACCTGAACAGTTGACGTGTTCAGGCTCTCTATGGTATCCACACGAGCCTCTCGGGATCACCACGCTTCCACCACGTCCCGGTAGATGCGTTTCTCTTGCGCTCGCAGTGCTAGCTTGCGTCCTCCAAGGAATTGCAAGAGAAGAGTGCGGCTGTCCTTTTTGGAGGCTAGGGCAAGGAGACCTGCGAATTTTTCACTTAAAAGTTGTATTTATAGTGAGACTCAACTTCCAGGCCTAATAGGTTTCAAAGCCCTAATCCAATTAGGATTTAATTTCGGGCTTAATAATGGCTCAACTTTTGGGCCCATTATTAATACGAAATTAAAGTGAAACCATAACCCAAATAATTAGCCCATGCACTCTAATGATCCAAAATGCTCTATGTGTGCGACCCAATAGGCTCTTATCCACGTTGGCAATGATCATAAATCACATTTATGATCATAAGCAATGAGCGGTGTCTAGCAACACATCATTGCTACCCAAGTGACAAGATTGTCGATGATTCGACTATACCTTTATGATCATCACCGATATATGCCATTGTCCCTTTGTCCAAGATATCAAGACTAAGCACGAGACATGGAATGTGTCACTCTCGTATAGCCCAATCTTTGGTTTCTTGATTACCGAGTAGACTAACTTAAACTGATGACATTGATATCGCATATCAACTCATCCGAGCATGGCCATGCATTTTCTAAGTCTCACTCTATCAAGGGGCCCGAAGATATCACTCCCATTACATAGGAGGGACAAATCCCATCTTGATCATACAAATCCCTCCGCATGATATGTGACATACCCAATGACCTCCTTCAAGTTCACTCAGTTACGAGCAACAAAGGAAAGTATCAAAGTATGTGACTCACATGTAGGGAACCTTGATGATCTTAGGTCGAAGGACTACATATACCCTGATCACTATGGGAATCACTTATGACACTCATATAACGATCCATGTAGTGTTCTCATGGTGGGTCGGTCCAGTACACAAGTTCTCCAACTTGTACCCATATGTAGACTACATATCTCATATTAGTCTCCACATATGCTAGTCGTTATGTATTATTGCAACCCGCTCCACAATAATACTAGACCAGGGACTTTTAAGAATATCATTATTCTAGGGTTACAATTATGTTTGTTAAGTTACGCAGGAACAAAACAACAAACATAATTGCTGGATTAATGCCTTAATAAAATATCATGACTCAATGTGCAAAAATACAATCATCTCATGACTGGCTTTTGGGCACAACACTAACATAGGATTGAGGATTTTTTTATCAACTCACGGGAGCTAAGATCTTCTCCAGGATAGATTTAAGATCTGGATACTTCCAGTTAAGAGTAAAGGTAGAGGGCATTCCTAAGACTGCATTTAGTACCAGATATGGGCACTATGAGTAGACAGTCAAGCCATTTGGTTTGACCAATGCTCTAGTTGCTTTCATGGACCTGATGAATAGGGTGTTTAGACCACATCTAGAAAAATTTGTGGATGTGTTCATTGATGACATCCTAGTGTATTCCAAGGATGAAAATGAACATGAACATCATTTGAAGATTGTCTTAAAGTCTCTATTGGAACTTTAGCTTTAAGGCAAGTTATCCAAGTGTGAATTTTGGAAAAGGGAAGTGTCTTTCCTAGGACACATAATAGATGCACAAGGCCTTAAGGTAAACCTTTAAAAGGTCAAGGCAGTGCAAGAGTGTGAATTTTGGAAAAGGGAAGTGTCTTTCCTAGGACACATAATAGATGCACAAGGCCTTAAGGTAAACCTTTAAAAGGTCAAGGCAGTGCAAGAGTGGGAAACCCAAAGATTGTAAAGGATTTCAAGAGAGGAAAAAGGTTATTTGTATCAATCCTTTGCCTAAAAGTAAGGATTACTGTGCTTCAAGGACTGAATCTATGTGCCTAAAGAACCAAAGCCTATGTGAATAAAAGAAAAAGAGACTTGGAATTGAGGCTGGTGACAATATTTGGCTTAAAGTTGCACCAACTAAAGGCATTGTCAAATTTGGCAGAAGAACTAAGTTAGTTCCAAGATACATCGGTCCTTATGAGATCTTGGATAGAGCTGGCAAGGTAGCATATAGACTAGCTCTACTGCCAAGCATGTCAAGTGTTCATAATGTTTTTCACATCAGTATGCTTAAGAAGTGTCTATTAGACACAAAGCATGCTATTGTAGTCGAAGACATACAGTTGGAACCTAACTTGACATATGAAGAGAAACCTATAGCTATCTTAGCCAAGGATACTAGAAGGTTAAGAAACAAACTTATTCCCATGGTTAAAGTTTAGTGGTCACACCACTCCAAAGGAGAAGCAACCTGGGAAACTGAAAAAGACCTTATGGAAAGTTATCCTGAAGACTACCCAAAACTAAAGGCTATTTTGGAGGACCAAAATTTTTAAGCAGGGGATGATTGTTACCACCAGACAAAAATGGGAGAATTAGAAGTGTGTCATAATGGCTAAAAACCATTATATTGTGTAATTCTCACCACAGTGATTAAAGTGTGGGGGATTAAAAAACATGATCAACACCTCCTTAAAAGTGTTCCAAGTTAGTAACTTGGCCCCCAAGAAAAGCCTTAAGGATTGCTTGTTTGTCAAGCAACTTGTAGACTTTTTTGTAAGGTTTTGGAAATTTGGGTACTCAATTGCTAAACTCTCAAGAAAGAGACTTAAGGGTTTAAGGGTTTCACCCCTGGGAGACAGTATATAAGGAACTATTCTAGGTATGTTGAAGTAGGATATTGTGGTGTGCTCACTAAATACTCCCAAATATATTACCTTCTTACTTAGGCGTTAGAGAATCCCCCCTAGAAAATACTTTGGGGATTCCTTTCACCCCATTTTCTAGTCTCTTTTATGGACAACCACTGATAGAAACAACCATGCTCATAGATGCCGATGCAGAGCTCAGATGATCGATATCCCCAAGGACACCAAATGGTGCCATCTGTGGGAACCCAGGTGCACATCACTGCGGTGACAACTCAAGTGCCTAAGAGCAAGCCCCGTCATGATAAACTATCATAGCAGACTCCATTCCCTCTATAGGGACAAATGGTAGACCTCAAAAGCCTACCCAAGGATGACCACCCAGTGACATTGATGATGGGATTCCTGTGTGAATTCCAGCCTACCATAATTACTGAAATAACCCATCATTTTTTATAGAATACCTCAAGGAGGCCTTCCGAGAAAGAACCTTCTCCTGAGAAATCTTCAACTTTGACAAAAAAATTCACCTCCCACGTTGAAAGGCAGTACATAAAGTGATTCTCATGCTGAGATCATACCGCACCATAGCCTAAAGTGCGATTGGAAGGAGACATATTCATCCATTTCTGTTACCCACTCTGGGGTAGTCCAGTAATGGTGACAAAATGTTAATGTTGTGCCCAAAAGCCAATCATGAGATGATTGGCTTTTGCACATTGAGTCATGATATTTTATTAAGGCATTAATCCAGTAATTCTGTTTGTTGTTTTGTTTTTTCTTAATGTAACAAACATAATTATAACCCTAGAAAAATGTTGTCCCTGGTCTAGTATTATCCTGGAGCAGGTTAAAATAATACATAATGACTATCATATGTGGAGACTAATATGAGATACATAGTCTACATATGGGTACAAGTTGGAGAACTTGTGTATTGGGCCAACCCACCATGATAATGCTACATGGATCGTTATATGAGTGTCATAAGTGATTCTTATAGTGATAATGGTCTATATAGTATTTGACCTAAGGTCAACAAGGTTCCCCACAAGTGAGTCACATACTTTGATACTTCTATTTGTTGCTCGTAACTAAGTGGATGTGAAGAAGGTCATTGGGTATCTCACATATCTTGCGGAAGGTTTTGTATGATCAAGATGGGATTTGTCCCTCTTATGTAACGGGAATGATATCTTCAGGCCCCTTGATAGAGTGAGACTAAGAAATGCATGGCCATGCTTAGATGAGTTGATACACAATATCAATGTCATCAGTTTAAGGTAGTCTACTCCGTAATCAAGAAACCAAATATTGGGCTATATGAAAGTGACACATTCAATGTCTCATGCTTAGTGTTGATATCTTGGATAAAGGTACAATGGCATATACAGATAATGATCATAAAGGTTTAGTCTAATCACCAACAATCTTGCCACTTCGGTAGTAATGATGTGTTGCTAGACACCGCTCATTGTGATGGCCATTGGCATCCTCGTTGTGTGACATAGCGGCCTGAAGTAGGGACTTCCGATATGAAGGCATCTAAATGAGAGACTTTTGATGTAAGGGTGGTTGCAAGACTCAGAGAAGCAAGGGTTAGAGACTCCCTGGGGGAAGAGCCTCTGACGCCCAAGTCAGTATAAGGACCAGAAAGTGGAGAGCAAAGAGTAGAGAGTTCTGTGTCCTCCTTACCAAGGTCACTCCTAGGTATTTATAGGAGGTCGTAGGGAGAAGGTCATTTGGCACAACCCACTTAGATCATGACACGTGTTCAGCTGGATGCTATCCGTATCTCTGTAGACAGGTATCTCCTGCTGGCCCTAGCCTGTTCTGGCCAGAGGTTAGGGCCGTGTGGGAGGTCTTTGTGTTAGGGGCATGTGCGAGGTCTATTTGTCAGAGGCTCCTTAACCATTTCTGTCTTATCTTCGTAAGACCCTTTCGGGGAACGAGACCTCTTCGGAATAGGAGGCCCCCTTCAGCTAGATATCATCACTGAGGGTCGTCAGGATAAGTCTTCGGTAGAGTGGGGCACCTTCGGGAGACATTCTCCCTTGCCGAGGATGGGGAATTACTTATCCAAGGTCGGTAGGTTCATAAAATCTAAAGGTGGTGAAAGACACCTTTCCCAGAAGTTGTTTGTGTCACCTTTCTGATGGTGGTGTGAGTGTCGCCCGATGATGCAAACCCCAATGGTATAAAGGCCATGAAATGTGCCCAAGATGTTTTTCAAGCTCAACAAGACATCAAAGAGACTGAATTTGAAGACCCCCACCCCTAATCAACCTGTGACTAGAAACTAGAAGCATAAGAACACCAAGAACACAAGCACACTTGTGCACCAAGGTAGTCCACAAAGAACCAAAGAGAAATTCTCTCCAAAGTAGCAATATTATTTTATGTCAAGGCTTTTGTTTTACAACTAGAATATGTGCCTATTTATAAGCCTAAACTAGGGTAAAAACTTAGCAAAATTCGCAGCCCAAGTCACCTTGGAAACCTAGATACAAAAGACTTAAGAAAACCTAGTCAAACTAGGATTCCTACACCCTTTTAACACATGTTTAAGGTGTGCAATGAATTGCATTTATCCTAAGTGACCTGAATCACTTCCATGACCTAAATAACATCCTAAATAATGTAAATAAACATGAAAATAAAATAAAACATGTTACAACACAAGATTGGCCATAAAAAACCCAAAATAGTCTTCTCGGGTGGTTCTTGCTTGTGTCTTCAACTTCAAGCTGAAATTCAAACTTGATGCAACCATGATTTCTCAAAATGCAAAGCATGAAAGTTGTAGATCTCTCTCTTATATTTGAAATGAAACCTAAATCACACAAAACAGACATCTAAAACCAAGGATATGGCCAAAATACTGCAACTACTTTTGAACCAATGATGACTCATAAATTGCTACTTTGATGCTAAATTGGACCCCTTTAACGTGCAAACTGGGTTTTATAGTCTTCATATGATTTGTAGCTCCAGATGTTAGATTTTGAATGAATCAAAAATCACTCAAATCTGATCTGTCAATCTGTCAACATCCAAGCTTGGCCATCATCTCCCTATGATTCCTTCCATGTTCTAGTAGCTCCTTGCGAAATTCCAAGCCCATTATCCATGAGAGCTTGAAAAAAAAGCTTGAAGTGCACTAATGAGCTCCTTAGCCTTCTTCCTTGTTAACGGTCCATTAGTTATCTTCAATGGATCCTTGCCATCATTGGTTGTGCCTTCTTTGATCGTATTAGCTCCCCCCTCCTTAGAAGGATTCATACTCAAATCAAAACCTGCATTAGAAAAGGGAATTGAATCAATAACAATGAAATAATCAACACATAAGCAGTTACCTTTCACATAAGCACCAATAGCATGGAATGCTTGTGTGTGGAGCTTTAATCTCATGAAAAAACTAAACTAATATCCAAATGCAATGATGCCTCTAGGTTCAAAAACAAAGTTGGAAGTAATTACCACAAAAAATCTGAAAGTTTGCGCAATTTTCATTTTAACTCTAGGCATCATTTTCATTGCCCTTGCCATCTCAAAAACATTATTCTCACAACAAGGAAAAGTGTAGGAATAATTTACCTTAGGGATGCTGTAAGCACTTAAAACAAATGGACCTAAATGCATATAAGTGTCAAGGTCATGAAAAGCACAAGTTATGCATGTCAAGACAATAGTTTGCATAGGCCATTCAAATAAACAAAAATTGAACACAATGTGGCCTATAAAAATAACAAAACTAGGATCCATGAATTTCATAAAAATCCTAAGCATTTTAAATGAAACAAGATCAAGCTTATTTTTGTATGTATATGCACCACAATGTATGAAATTTGTGAATGAAATGTGACACAAAACAAAGGACTCAACATATCTCCTTAAAAGGCTGAATTTAAAACCAGAATTTTCACTTAAAATAAAAACTTTCAGGTTTGGACATAAAGCAAAAGGATCAATGCTCAAAAGCTTGTGTAATGCATGTGTCATGACAAAAAATGCTTGCTGGTAATTAAAGATTGATGCACAAAAATGGGCTGAACATGAATGTGAATCAAAGAAGTATGTAATGCATGTGTAAGAACAAATTTATACATGAAAAATTCCAAAGAAGTAGATTTAACTTGAGGCAAAATAAAACAATGTGAGATGGATGCAAAAATAACAAATTCAAAAACAAAAGACACCAAAACTGATTTTTCTATAGAGAAACTCATGGAATTCAAAAGAGCAGTTGACAAAACCAAAAAATTATAAGATTTTAAACCATATTTTGTCAAAGTTTCATCCATACTTCCTTCTCTTAATCTAGTTTCATGAAAACCATTATTCAAATTAACATTGCAAGCAAACACACTTTGTTTGAGATTTTCATGCAAAACCACAACATATCTAGGTGTTAGGAAGAAATACATTACAATGGATGGACTTAGTCTCCAAGTATCTTCCTTTGGTGTAGGAACCACAAGATTTTCACCTTTGCACTCAATGAATTTAGGTGGAGTTACAATAATTTCATCCTCTTGAACCATAAGATAAGAAACAATGTTAGGCAAACTTTTGCATATGAAATCACTTGGACTTACCTCAAATTGTTCCTTCTCAATCTCCTTTGTTGGTTTGACGCATGGGACATGGCTTAGAATATTAGGAACACCAACTTCTTTAATGGGCAGCAACTCACTTGATTCTTGTAGCTTATCTCCACTTAAGTCCTGAAAAGAAGACAACACAACACTAGAAGAAGACTCCATTATTTTAGATGAAAGTATAGCTTCTCTGTAGGTTTTTCTCTCTTCACTCGGCTTGGGTTCATTACACTATTGTCTTCTCTCAACTTCATACTCAATTTCTTCTGTCGGGAACTCTCCACTCTTCTTCCCCTTATGTTCACTCTTCTTACTTAAACTCTCGGTTGTTCTCTCGGCTTTCCCCTCATCACTCTTGCCCTCAACTTCCCCCTCATTTACTTTTCTCTCAACCTCACTTTGAAGTTTTCTTTGATCCTTGAAGACTTGTTGTGGTGAAAGTGGTACAAGCATGATTGACTTTTCTTGTTGAGGCCGAGAGAAGTCTCCTTTTGTGGCCTCCATGTGTTGGCTTGGTCACTTCTCTCACATCCTTGCTCCATGCTCCTCCCCATGTGGAAATTCCTCCTTGAGACATCTTGGATGCCTTTGCTTTCTTGATGCTCTTCTCAGCCTCGATGGCATGATGAAGCAAGTCCTCCATATTGAAATAAGGCACCATTTACACTCTGTTGGCTATATCAGGATTAAGACCATTAATGAATCTAGTGATGGTGGTTTCCTTATCCTCCATGATGTTGGCTCAGGTCAAGGTCATCTCCAAGTCTTTGTGGTAGTCCTTCACACTCTTTTGGACTTGCACTAGCTTTTGAAGCTTGAGGCATTGATCTTTATTGTAGTAGCTAGGCACAAATCTCATCCTCATCCAGGCTTTAAGGGCTCTCCATGTGTGTATGGGCTCCTCTTCATTCCTTCTGCTAGAAGTAACATCCTAATTCCACCATACAAGAGCATAATCAGTGAACTTTATGGTAGCCAATTTAACCTTCTTTTCCTTGGAGTAATGATGGCAATGAAACACCATTTCAATCTTTTGCTCCCATTCCCAATATGCATCAAGATCACTCCTCCCTTGGAAAGGTTTAATGGTAAGGTTGATGGAATTTAGGTTGTTATCCTTTTTTGGCTTCCCCTCATTAGAAGCCCATGATCATGCCAGTGTCCTTCTTCCTCCTTGGGTTCTTATTTTCTTGGGCCTCTCCTTGGTTGCAAGATAGGATTTCACCTCCTTGGCAATCTTAAGTCAATGTCCTCAATCCTCCCCACAAGTCTATTGAGAGTTTCTTGAAGCTCTCTCATGGTTGGCTCCTCATTGTGTCTTACTTTCATTCTCTTATCCTCCTGGCCCTCCATACTCCTAAAAACAAAGATCCTCACACACATTCACCTTACGTGTTTCACTCAAAAGATGAATGCTTAAACACTCAATTTGTTAGTGAGAATATTGCTCTTCAAAGAGTCCTCAAAAGTTCTAAGAAAACTATCCTCAAAGCAAACAAGAAAACTTGAATTCTTGAAAACAATTTTGACTCCAAAAGTGGTGGGCTAAACAAGCTTTAAAAGACTCTAGGAAGCTCTTGCAATTGATGATCACAAGAACCACAAAAAAACCTTTTTGGCTCAAATCAATGGGATAGGTTTATGGGCGCAAAAACTTTAACACTTTGTGCAAACTTCTTTTGCAAGCTCTTTTGTTTCTTTTCTTTGTTCTTTCTTTTTCTTTTCTTCTTTTTTTTTCTCCTTTCTCTATTTTTTTTACTTGCTGTTTTGATGCTAAAAAAACTTTCTCCTTAAAGTTCCTTGCTGCCAAAGACAAAAAATTAGATTTCTTTTCAGCCAAGACAAGAAACTATGAAAACATGCACAATTTGAAACAACTTTTTTGATACTAAAACTTCCTAAAATTGGATCCTTCTTTTTTTGGTGTTTTCTTGACTCTAGGATGCTGGAAACAATGAAAACAAAAGAGATTAATGGGGCTGGACATAAAACAGAAAGATAATAAACAAACAAGAACAAACGAATTGAAACCGAGAACACAAGGTAACACTAGTTGACTTATTTTTGTTGTTTTTGGTTGTATGATTGGAAACAAGGCTAGAAAAAAAGGACACAAACCTGAAACAAGATGAAAAAGGATTAAAATAGAGAATTAAAACACAAATTTACTGAACAAAATTGAAAGGAAAAAGAAGAGAAATAAGAACATAAAGATATATCCTTCAATGGAACTTGTGGCTCTGATACAAATTGATGTGAACCCCAATGGTATAAAGACCATGAAACACGCCCAAGATATTTTTGAAGCTCCACAAGACATCAAAGAGATTGGATTTGAAGACCCTCATCCCTAATCAACCTATGACTACAAATGAGAACTATAAGAACACCAAGAACACAAGCACAGTTGTGCACCAAGGTACTCCGCAAAGAACCAAAGAGAAATTCTCTCCAAAGTAGCAATATTATTTCATGTCAAGGCTGTTGGTTTACAACTAGAATATATGCCTATTTATAGGCCTAAACTAGGGTAAAAGCTCAGCAAAATTCGCAGGCCAAGTTACCTTGGAAACCTAGATACAAAAGACTTAAGAAAACCTAGTCAAACTAGGATTCCTACACCCTTTTAACACATGTTTAAGGTGTGCAGTGAATTCCATTTATCCTAAGTGACTTGAATCACTTCCATGGCCTAAATAACATCCTAAATAATGTAAATAAACATGAAAATAAAATAAAGTACTTTACAACAAAATATTGGCCATAAAAACCCCAAAATAGTCTTCTCGGGTGGTTCTTGCTTGTGTTTTCAACTTCAAGCTGAAATTCAAACTTGATGAAGCCATGATCTCTGAAAATGTATACCATGAAGTCAGACTTTAGGGTACCTCGGCTAGACTCTTGTGATGGGAGAGGTGGCCCTCAAGTAGATATGACCAAATACCAGAGGAACATGGTTATGAGAAAAGCTGATGAAGCAACTCTGTGCAATTGCTTTGAGGTAACACTTTAAGGTCCAACAACTATTTGGTATAACACCCTATGCCCCAATTCTATTGCATCTTTCCATAAGTTATCTATTGCTTTTACTCAGTAATTCATGTCTCCCTTCTGCAAAAAAGGTGGCTCAATTGTTTAAAATCATTCAAAAGGAAAGTGAGTCTCTTCGAGACTACATTAATAGATTCAACCAGGAGGCCCTAAAAGTCATTGACTTGTCCCCCAAGGTCCATATCCTTATGATAACAAAGGACTTCAAAAGGGGTCCAACTTGGCATTCGAGTTGTTAAAGTAGATGTCGACCATAGTCAGAGAACTCTACCAACTTGTCAAACAATACATGATTGATGAATAAATGATGACTGATAAAGAAATACTGGATACTCATAGATTGAAGCATTGCCTCCAGAACCAGCCATGCGGGGAAAGTAGGAGCACAAAGCAACCCAAGAGGAACAAAAGAACAAAAATATGATGACTTACTCCCCCCTGAACATTTCCTGAGCCAACATTTTGTCGACACTAGAGAAATAGGGAGGAGTCCAAAGGCCCAAGTCAATGTTATAGCCAAAGGGCTATTGCCCCCGAAGGAACACATGTGCACGCCACCTCCGGTTGAAGTAGACACGACAAAACCCTGGCAAAGAGAGGGCCGCAGCACCCTCGGGCAAGCCGGATAGGCGCTACCACTTAGGAAACCCATGGGACCAACTTCGGTCAGGAGGAGTCACCGCCCTTCCCGAGGGTGACCTCCGCTGATCTCACATGGCCAAAACCACCTCCAGATACTCTTTGGGCTACCCTCGAGGCGCGCTTACGAAGTGCCACATCAGGTACCTGAGCCTGACCTCCGGAAAGCCCAACCGAAGGTGCTTCGTGTTAGTGTTGTGCCCAAAAGCCAGTCATGAGATGATTGTATTTTTGCACATTGAGTCATGATATTTTATTAAGGCATTAATCCAGCAATTATGTTTGTTGTTTTGTTCCTACGTAACTTAACAAACATAATTGTAACCCTAGAATAATGATATTCTTAAAAGTCCCTGGTCTAGTATTATTGTGGAGCGGGTTGCAATAATACATAACGACTAGCATATGTGGAGACTAATATGAGATATGTAGTCTACATATGGGTACAAGTTGGAGAACTTGTGTACTGGACCGACCCACCATGAGAACACTACATGGATCGTTATATGAGTGTCATAAGTGATTCCCATAGTGATCAGGGTATATGTAGTCCTTCGACCTAAGATCATCAAGGTTCCCTACATGTGAGTCACATACTTTGATACTTTCCTTTGTTGTTCGTAACTGAGTGAACTTGAAGGAGGTCATTGGGTATGTCACATATCATGCGGAGGGATTTGTATGATCAAGATGGGATTTGTCCCTCCTATGTAACGGGAGCGATATCTTCGGGCCCCTTGATAGAGTGAGACTTAGAAAATGCATGGCCATGCTCGGATGAGTTGATATGCGATATCAATGTCATCAGTTTAAGTTAGTCTACTTGGTAATCAAGAAACCAAAGATTGGGCTATACGAGAGTGACACATTCCATGTCTCGTGCTTAGTCTTGATATCTTGGACAAAGGGACAATGGCATATATCGGTGATGATCATAAAGGTATAGTCGAATCATCGACAATCTTGTCACTTGTGTAGGAATGATGTGTTGCTAGACACCGCTCATTGCTTATGATCATAAATGTGATTTATGATCATTGCCAATGTGATAAGAGCCTATTGGGTCGCACACATAGAGCATTTTGGATCATTAGAGTGCATGGGCTAATTATTTGGGTTATGGTTTCACTTTAATTTCGTATTAATAATGGGCCCAAAAGTTGAGCCATTATTAAGGCCGAAATTAAATCCTAATTGGATTAGGGCTTTGAAACCTATTAGGCCTAGAAGTTTAGTCTCACTATAAATACAACTTTTAAGTGAGAAATTCGCAGGTCTCCTTACCCTAGCCTCCAAAAAGGACAGCCACACTCTTCTCTTGCAATTCCTTGGAGGACGCAAGCTAGCATTGCGAGCGCAAGAGAAACGCATCTACCGGGACGTGGTGGAAGCGTGGTGATCCCGAGAGGCTCATGTGGATACCATAGAGAGCCTGAACACATCAACTGTTCAGGTTTTGTGATTCGACTCTACAATTGAGTAAGAGATCTCAATCGAAAATTAGGTATGAAAATTTTCGAACACCCGGTTTACCCCGTTTCACTTGGATCCTGGAGGGTTTCGGTTAAATTCCGCTGCACTGTTTGGCTCCCGAAACCCAACACTTCGTACAAACAAGGGACCTCCCTCCATAGGAGCTCACCTCCCCGAATGAGCTCCGTACCCCAAAGGAGTTCAGTCCTCCGAAAAGGCCATGTGGGCGTACGACAAAACAGCTGAGGAGTCTCTGACACACCGTACTCGTACCACCACTAACACACCGTACTCGTACCACCACCGACACATCGCCCTCAAACACGCTCTAACACGCCGCCCTTAGACACGTTCTGACCCGCTGCCCTTGTACGACCTAGGCTCCTGGCCAGGCGGCCTATGATTGGCTAGAAGCTCCGCTCTCCCTGAAGGTATGGACCGCATCCAACCGAACACATGTCACCATCTGGGCAAGCTTTGGCAAACGAACTTCTCCTATTCATCTCCCTATAAATATTCAGGAAGCGCCCAAGGTAAGGGGATCGCCACTCCAAGAAGGAATCTCTCTGCTCCTTACTTACCCTCCACCTTCAAACACTGACTTGGGCATCGGAGACTCCTCCCCAAGAAAAACACTCCGGGGAGCTCCTAACCCTTGCTTTTCTGAGTCCTTGTAGTCCTTCTCACACCAGAGGTTCCTTATCCAGGCGTCCTCTCACCGGAAGTTCCTACTCTGGGTTCACCATGTTGCACAATGATGATGTCGAAGGCCGTCATTTGGCACTGTCTGTGGGAACGCTTTCCCAGGTCATCATTGTAGAGACTCAGCATTCAAAAGACAAGGGGCTCCTGAGGTCCCCCTTTGCGCCGGAGGCTTAGCTAGCGACCAAGCAGCCCATGGCAGAAACTTCTGCGCCAGAAGACGACCAACAGTGACGTTGGGCTTCCTATGAGACTTCCAGTGCTCCATCGTTGCTGAAATGACTCAACAGCTCGACCAGAGGTGGCCCCGATGTCCTCCAGTCTGAAGGGCCTCCCCCTCAGCAGCGCACCGGGAGAGAAGTTCGAGGTCCACCCACCAAAGTTCCAGGAGTGAGGACTCTCTCGACACATCTTCTATGAAGGACGTGCCCCCTAGGGCATGACCCACTAAAGAAAGAGCCCCAAAAGAAACTAGGGCCTCCTGTCGGTGGAGCCCATCCCTGTACCGAAGGTCCTAGTCTCATCTTCACCGAAGTTACTCTTCGAGAAGGAGAAGAAGTTCGCCATTGCCAGCGACCAGCAGGCAACAAGGGGAAGCTAACACGGCTACCCTCATGGAGGAGATCCTTGGAAGACTAGAAAAGGTTGGAGGCAGATCTCCCAAAAACCAGTCTGGTCAAGTTTGTTCGACACTTGTACCGGAGAAAAGTCACCCTTTGTACGGGAAGTGGTGGAGGTGCCCATGCCTAGTGACTTCAGGGTGCCATGCTTGGAAACCTACAATGGGTGTAGTGACCCCTAGGTGCACCTGACAAAGTACAAGCGAAGCATGGTGCTCCACGGCGCAGATGACACTACCCTCTGCAAATGTTTCGAGGTGACCCTCTCCAATCCAGCAACGGCATGGTATAACTCCCTGGCCCATGGGACCTTGCTAAGTATATAGGAGTTGTCTACTGCCTTCACCCAGCAGCTCATTGGTAGTAGGCCAACAGCCAAGATGCCGGTACAGATGTTCGACATAGCAGCGAAGTGGGGAAATCATTCGCGACTATGTTGAAAGGTTCAACCAAGAAGCACTAAGTGTGCCCGACTTGCGGCCTGAGATTCGCATCCTCACAATGATAACAGGACTTCGGAGGGACTCCCAACTCTTTTAGGAGTTCTCCAAGGACCCCCCAGACACTCTCGGGGAGTTCTATAGAAGGGCCGAACAGCATATGACGGCCAAATAACTCAGAATGGGAGGACCTAAGGTGGAACACCCTCGGCTCGAAGGACTAAGCCACCAGCCTCATCACCAGAATAAGGTTGGAGGAAGGCACCGAAAACAAAGGGGTAAAAGGCCAATGACGTTCACTTCCTTGAACACCATAAGGGCCAGCATTCTCATGGCCTTAGAAAGGAAAGGGACTATAGTTCCAAGGCCAAAGGCCATGACTTCAGAAAACAAGAACATGAACAAGTTCTGCCAATTCCACCGAGATCATGGCCATGACATTGAAGACTGCTTCCAGCTAAGGAAGTACATCGAGTCTCTGATAAAGCAGTGCCAACTTCACCAGTACTTGCGGATGCTTTGTCCGAAAGGAAGAAAGGAAGAACAAAGAATGGGGGATGATGAGAACTATGATTCCGAAAGACGTCGGGACCAAAGTCCTCAAAAGAATCTGCCACCATCAGCAAGAGTTATCCAAACCATCACTACAGGGATACCCTCGGCTGAGAGGAAAAGAAAAATAAGTGAAATCTCCATAATGGAGTATGGGAACTCGCCAAACAGGCTCATTCGCAGAGATTGGTCTACAGTGAAGTTCCCCCATGATGACCCACTCCTTGTCATGGCAAGGATAGGGAGTTGGGACGTCAAAAGAGTACTCCTGGATGACAGCTCTGTTAGTGTTGTGCCCAAAAGCCAATCATGAGATGATTGTATTTTTGCACATTGAGTCATGATATTTTATTAAGGCATTAATCCAGCAATTATGCTTGTTGTTTTGTTCCTGTGTAACTTAACAAACATAATTGTAACCCTAGAATAATGGAATTCTTAAAAGTCCCTGGTCTAGTATTATTGTGGAGCGGGTTGCAATAATACATAACGACTAGCATATGTGGAGACTAAAATGAGATATGTAGTCTACATATGGGTACAAGTTGGAGAACTTGTGTACTGGACCGACCCACCATGAGAACACTACATGGATCGTTATATGAGTGTCATAAGTGATTCCCATAGTGATCAGGGTATATGTAGTCCTTCGACTTAAGATCATCAAGGTTCCCTACATGTGAGTCATATACTTTGATACTTTCCTTTGTTGCTCGTAACTGAGTGAACTTGAAGGAGGTCATTGGGTATGTCACATATCATGCGGAGGGATTTGTATGATCAAGATGGGATTTGTCCCTCTTATGTAACGGGAGCGATATCTTCGGGCCCCTTGATAGAGTGAGACTTAGAAAATGCATGGCCATGCTCGGATGAGTTGATATGCGATATCAATGTCATCAGTTTAAGTTAGTCTACTCGGTAATCAAGAAACCAAAGATTGGGCTATACGAGAGAGACACATTCCATGTCTCGTGCTTAGTCTTGATATCTTCGACAAAGGGACAATGGCATATATCAGTGATGATCATAAAGGTATAGTCAAATCATCAACAATCTTGTCACTTGGGTAGCAATGATGTGTTGCTAGACACCGCTCATTGCTTATGATCATTAATGTGATTTATGATCATTGCCAACGTGATAAGAGCCTATTGGGTCGCACACATAGAGCAATTTGGACCATTAGAGTGCGTGGGCTAATTATTTGGGTTATGGTTTCACTTTAATTTCGTATTAATAATGGGCCCAAGAGTTGAGCCATTATTAAGCCTAAAATTAAATCCTAATTGGATTAGGGCTTTGAAACCCATTAGGCCTGGAAATTGAGTCTCACTATAAATACAACTTTTAAGTGAGAAATTCGCAGGTCTCCTTGCCCTAGCCCCCCAAAAGGACAGTCGCACTCTTCTCTTGCAATTCCTTGGAGGACGCAAGCTAGCACTGCGAGCGCAAGAGAAATGCATCTGCGGGGACATGGTGGAAGCGTGGTGATCCTGAGAGGCTCGTGTGGATACCATAGAGAGCCTGAACACGTCAACTGTTCAGGTTTTGTGATTCGACTCTACAGTTGAGTGAGAGATCTCAACCAAAAATTAGGTATGAAAATTTTCGAACACCCGGTTTACCCTGTTTCACTTGGATCCTTGAGGGTTTTGGTTAAATTCCGCTGCGCTGTTTGGCTCCCGAAACCCATCAAGCTCCAATACCGACGTCATTTTCTCGCACCTACTACCTAAATTAGGCATATCAAAAGGTGACCTCAACACAGTCAATTCCACCACCTTTGGGGTTGGGCCATCCGAGCACCCAGTCCTCGGATACATCGATCTGCCCCTAATGTTGAAAGGGACCTCGCCTCGGAGTCAGGAGGAGCTGTTCACCTTCGTTATAACAAGATTCATTATCATTGATGTTCCCTCATCATACAACGTCATCCTCAAAAGACAAACTCAATGGAATCTCCACATCCGATCGGACATAAAGTACTTAATAGTCACCTTCGCTACTAAAGAAGAAGATGTAGAGATCTTTATTGACCAAGCCGAAGTCAGGAGGGTCTTCACCAAGGCTAGACAAAGCCCGGCAAAGGTCCAAGTACAGACTTCGGCTACTGAAAAAGCAGTCATAACAGGAGAAGAGACAGCAAGGGAGGGAATAGAAGAGTTGGAAAAAGTAGAAACAGAAGATGTAGAGCTGATCCCCTGCCGGAACACCCGAGTGGGGAAATAATTGGCCAAAGGTGACAAAGATAGGCTTGTATCTTTCTTGTTACTGAACAAAGATTTATTCTCCTACTCTCTGAAAGACATGCCTGGGGTCGACCTTAGCATAATCCAGCATAGTCTCAAAGTAGGCCTTGACACTAAGCCGGTTCGACAAAAAAAATGGAACCTATCGGCTCATAAGAACTCCTTCGTTAAAGCCAAGGTTAAGCGACTAATTGAGGCAGGGGTAATAAAAGAAGTTAAATACCCCGAATGGCTCAGCAACGTGGTTATCACCACAAAAGAAGGGAGTGAAAAGCTCCAAATGTGCATCGATTTTCGGAACCTGAATGATGCCTGTCCAAAGGACTCGTACCCTTTGCCAGCCATAGACCAGTTGGTGGATTCAATTGCCGAGTACAGTCTCCTCAGTTTCCTCGATGCCTTTAGTGGGTATCATCAAATTTGGATGGACCCCAAAGATGAAGAAAAAACTGCCTTCGTCACCGAAGTTGGCACCTACTACTACATCAGAATGCCCTTCAGGCTTAAAAATGCAGGGGCTACCTATCAGAGGTTGATGAATAAAGTGTTTGACTCTCAGATCTAGAGGAACATGGAGGCTTATGTCGATGATATGATAGTTAAGAGCAAAATGCCTAGTAATCATATCATCGACTTACGTGAAACCTTCCAATGACTTCGGTAGTTCGGCATTCGCCTTAACCCCGAGAAGTGTGTATTCGGAGTGTGCGCAAGTTAAGTTCCTCGGGTTTATGGTGTCACAAAGGGGAATAGACACCAACCCCGAAAAGATCAAAGCCCTGCTATGTCACACCTCACTCAGGCCCTGGCCTATAAGTTTCTAAATTAACTCACAAGCCCAACTCCAAAATTTTGTTTCTAGCATTCGGCCAAGCAAACCATGGCAACATTAAGTCTTATTTTCTTAAGTTGAGAGGCCTAGGAGGTGGCCCAGGTGGCTTTAAAACAAGTCCAACAAATACTTGCAGCAAAGGCAAGGCCCAATACCACTAACTTGCACAACAAGCAAGGTTTTAATTGAATACTTGCATACCAAGCAAGGCAACACTTAACGAAGTTTTTAAGTGCATAATTGGTGTGCAATCAAGTGTGCTATCTATATGACAACCAAGAAGCCACATTATTGGTTTAGATTTTTGAAACCACAAGTTAATATGTACATGATGCTCTCGGTCAACAACATACATATAATGGTGCACAACATTTCCATAAGACTAGGCCCATAACTATTCACATAAAAGTGCCATACATTGGCCTAAAACATTCAGCATACATGTACAAGCATAAAGCCATCCATAAGCCCATACATAACTTGGCATACAATCCCAACAAAAGAATCACAAGTCTAGGCATCATGGACTACACATATGTACACAAAAAAGGTAGTCTACCTAGTGTCCAACATGGCTACATGCCATGAAATCGAAAGCTAAACGTGCCAAGTTATTACATACCAAGACCATTAATGGTCAAACAGAACTTTGAGAATTCCATACAAAAGTACACACTGCAACACCAACCCAATTGCCTGATTCATTGTCATGAAAGCAAATACTATGATCAGAGCCAAAGTCCAAGTATCCATCGCTTTCCTAGACAAGTCTCCAACTACAGCCTGCATACTTATCACATAAGTCTTGGCCAACCAAAAATATAAGACTTGTAATGTACTAGAACTAATAAGCCAAGCACACATTGGCACATACCTTGGAAAACAAGCAAACTAGTGTTACTCAGGCTTAATGTCTTTGCCTGAAAATAAAAGGATGGGCAGTGAGTAAAACTCAGTAGGCTTCACTTATATATATATATATATCCTCAACTCTAATAAGAGTCTATTTAGTTAAGCTGAGTATTCACTCAAAGCTTAACCTCCCATTAGCTAGCTTTACCTGCAAAACAAACACAAAGACAAGGAAAACCAAGCATATACATATACAAGATAAATAACCATGGCATAAAATCCACAATTCCATAAGTGGGGTTAGCAAGCACATGGAAAGCACCAAAGCACACAAGAACACACACACTCCACATTTTTCTCTCGGCCCAAATAATCATACATGTACCCATGTGCACATTGCACACAAAACACCATCAAACCATCCACTTCCACTTAGAGCTCCAAAATGCTAAGCAAATAGGCCACATTACTTGCATTTCTAGTACATGTACATTAGTTAATTAGCTAATCAACAATTCAACCGAGTGAAAACACAATAGCCCATCAAGCAACTAAGGTCATTTGGCAAATTTCAACCATCACTTAGTCACTCTAAACACTTGAACCATGGTAATTCACCAAGCAATATCAAGTGTTAGTGAACCTTACCTCAATATGCTCTTGGTCACAACCAAACTTCAAATGCCCAAGTGTTCCTCAATCACAACGCCTACCATAACAACACATAGGCATCAACAACACATAATCATGGATTAAATACCATGTACTCCAAGAAGAACACCAAGATACACTAGTTCAAACTCTCGGCCAAAATGCCCAATTCCTTATATTTATGTTCTTCATCAAACTAACTCATTACATGATCATTTAACCATCCATAAACTTTACTCATGGCACCATTACCATGTAACCAAGTGAAGAACATCTAACTACACTAATCCAAGCTCTCGGCCATTATGCCCATTTTCACACTTTAATGTTCTTCATTAATTTAATCCATCATATAATCACCAAATCATCAATAAACCTTATTCATGGCACATTTACCATGTAATCAAAAGAACATCATGAGTTTACCTCATTTCAAGGATTCGGCCAAACAATAACTTGCACACATTGATGTTCCTTGCTCAAAATTGCCTAGCATAAGATCAAACAGGCACCAATTAACCTTAATCATGGACTAATTTCCATGGAACTCAAGAAGAACACCAAGATTACTCATCCAATACTTTCGGCCAACAACCAACTTTCAAACCAACATCAAACTTGTTAAATTAACTCAATCTAACAACAATTGAGCTTCTAAATCCCTTGTTCATGGAAGAAATACCATGGAAATCAAGAGATACAAAGAATACCTTGGAACCCTAGCTTGATTTGGCTCGGCCCTTCACCAAAACTCAAGAACAAAGCTTGATTCCAAGTAGTCTAAAGCCGAAACAAGTCTTCCAAGCTTGAATCCTTCAAATGCACTTAAGAATTCTTGAATTCAAGACCAAAGTGTGGATGAACTCTCATGGAAGAGCTCTCGGCCAAGCAAGAGCAAGGTAACCTGAAATGAACAAATGGCCTTGACTTCAGCCGAAAGACACATGTGATTTAGTTAGCAAATATACTAACTTTTGTCTTCCATTTCTTTGCATAAAACAATGTAGTCCTTAGCTTCATATGATCACAAGGCCGCCACTAAAACTTGGGTCCAATTTGACATTTAGGTCACTTCATGGCTTATAATGCCATGCACACAACAAACACAAGTACCAAAGTACTATAATTACCCATGTGTAACCGGCCATGTAACTAGAATAAAAACTAGTTAGTTTAACTAGTTAACTAGTGAATAGTTCTTTAGTGGTAGACAAGACTTGACTAGTAATCATTGTTGTCCACCAAATTTGGTCTAGTCTTGCACTAGTCACCCATAAATCTTGCATGGCCGAAATGATCAACTTAAAGTTGATAGTTTTAATTGTATCACTCATTCAAGTGTACAATTTGATCCCCTTTCTCTGTTTCCTGTCTGTTTTTCCATAGTCTAGTTTCTATGTGCAGTTTAGCCCTAAAAATTTTCAGCATTACACATAGACCACTGTACTAGTTTCCATAGTTCTCCTCATCCTTCCTTTATGCTTTTCTTTGTTTTCCTTTGTTTCTCTTGGCCTAAGCCAAGCACTTAGCAGGTACCTAACATGCTAGGTTTTCGAACACCTACAACCACTAAAAATATACAAAGGCTTACCAGAAGAATCACTTCCCTTAGTAGATTCATTTCTAGATACGGCGACCGATGTCGACCATTCTTCAAGGTGCTAACCAAACCACCCAAAAGCAAAGGCAACTCCGGAATCGAGGAGCACCCTTTGAACCCAGAATGTCAGAAAGCTTGGGATGAGCTTAAAAGCTACCTAACCCATCTGCCAACACTTTGGAAACCGCGGGAAGAAAAACCTCTCATCCTCTACCTCGCAGTCACTGAAAAAGATGTGAGTTCAGTCCTAGTGAAAGAAAAGGGTGGGAGGCAGTGGCTAGTATATTATGTAAGTAAGTCCCTGCACAGCGTCGAGCTCAAGACCCATTGCTCCAAAAAAGCCATTTATGCCTTAGTGCTCGAGGGTAGGAGGCTACGGCCCTACTTCCAAGGACACACCATCATTGTTCGAAGCAACCTACCTCAACGTGACATAATGAAAAAGGTAGAGCATTCGGGAAGGCTGTCAAAATGGTGTATCGAACTCGGAGAATATGACATCACTTACGAGCCAAGAAGGGCAATAAAAGCCCAAGCATTGGCAGATTTCATCATCTAATTCAAAAAATTGAGGATGCTGAAGCTACCTCGGAAGATCTGATAAGGATTAAACCAGAGTGGAAACACTTTGTCGATAGAGCCTCGATGCCGAACACCAAGGACCTGGAGTGGTTCTTCGGGTGCCCGAAGGTATGGAAGCCGCCAAAGCCATCAAATTCGGTTTTGATGTCACCAATAACATCGCCGAATATGAGGCCCTCATAGCAGGACCAAAACTGGCCAGAAAAGTTGGTGTAAAAAACCTTACGGCCCATAGTGACTCACAGCTAGTAGTCTGGAAAATGAAAGGAGATTACGTTGTAAAGGATCCAACCTTGGCAAAATATCATGACCTCGTCAAGAAGCTCATTAAAGAGTTTGACTTGGTACAAATAGAAAACATTCCTCGAAGAGATAATGCTCAAGCTGATACCTTGGCCAAATCCAAGGAACCCACCGAGGTGCTAAAACAACCCAACACAGAACTAATGTGCATAGCAACCTCGGGAGAAGGATGGCAAGATTCCATCAAGAAATACCTGGCCACTTTGGCACTCCCCGTAGACCCTACCAAGGCCACAAAAGTACGAAAGCACTTTGGGAGATACTTCCTCATCATGGATGAACTATATAGACAAGAGTATGCAAGTCCCTTGCTGAGGTGCATAAGTGAAAAGAATGTCAGAACAGTCCTCGAAGAAGTTCATGAGGGGGCATGTGGTTCCCACATAGGAACAGACGCCCTCACCGGAGTACTACTTTGTCAAGGTTACTTTTGGCCTACCCTAAGAAAGGATGCAAGGCAATTTGTCCGAAAATGTGACAATTGCCAAAGACATACCAACATCTAGAAGTTACCCTCGGAGAAAATAACTTCAGCAAATTACCCTTGCCCCTTCGCCGTCTGGGGTATTGACCTCATTGGACCTCTCCCAAACGCCTCTAGTAGGGTGAAGTTCTGCATAGTTGCAGCGGACTACTTTACTAAGTGGATTGAAGTAGAGCCTTTGGCATCGATCTCAGTGAAGGATACCCAAAAGTTCGTTTGGAAGAACATCATATGCCGATTTGGCATACCAAGGGTAATAGTGGCCGACAATGGTACCCAGTTTACTGACAAACCGAGAATTCGTGGCTAAACTTGGCATAAAACTACATTTCACCCCGGTAGCCCATCCTCAAAGTAATGGGAAAGTCGAGGTGTCCAATAGGACAATAAAAGATGGCTTGAAGAAGAGGCTAAAGGAGGCAAAGGGAAAATGGACAGGGGAGCTCCCAAGTGTACTATGGAGCTATCGCACAACTCCCCGAAGGGCCACAAAAGAAACTCCTTTCTTGCTCGTGTTCGGGATAGAAGCCATTATTCCCATTGAGATCATACGACCTTTAGTAAGAATACAGGTGTTCGACGAAGGAGGAAATAACCTTGGCTTGAGGGCAAAACTAGACCTCACCGAAGAACACCGGGAAATGGCAGAACTCAGGAGGAAGGCTTTCCAACAAAGAGTACGCTACTAACTTGCATGTGAAAAAAAAAAGAAATCAAGAAGAGGGACCTTGTCCTCCGAAAGGTCGAATTCGAGCCGTGAAGGCCATCAGATGGGGCACTTCAGGCAAACTGGGGCTGACCTTATCTGGTCCTTGACAAAATCTGCCCAAGGGTCTACAATTAGGCGATGTCGAGGGAGTAGAGTTGAAAAACACTTGGCATTCAGATTTATTGAAAAAATTTTACACTTAGACATTTTTTCTGAAGAAAAGCTTGTGATTACTCCTCCCCGAAATCACCAGTAAAAACATGGATTATAAACCGAATATGGTCACATTGCTAAAATGGGCTTCTAGAACATTGACTTTTTCCCGAAGGTGCTAGTTCCGTAGCAAAGCCTAAAACTTGGCGGAATACGTTCAGAAAAGTGATAATAGTCCACATATTGGAAAAATGTCACAAAAGGAAGAACAGTACGAAGCTTCCCGAAGGCATGGTTTCAAACATGGATGTTTGCTGAAAATACGTACATAGAATTATACAAACTTCCGAAGAGTGATGATTGAAGGAAAGACGTGGATGCCATGCCAAATAGAAATCGTCTTGATAAGACACTTTCATCATCTAGTCGGAATGGTCCCTCTTGGCACTCAGAGTTGACAGTTCGACTGTAAGCTCAGCAACCTCCCTCTCGAGTTTTTTCTTCTTCTTTTTCTTGGCCTCCTTCTTCAACAAATCGACCTTGGCTTGGAGATCAGCATTCAAACTAAGCGCCTTCGCAAGGTTCTCAACGTCTTCTGCCTTTTCCTTCCGAAGGGCTTTATTCTCTAAAGAGAGAACAACACAATTTGCGCCAAGGTCCTTAACCTTGGTCGAAAAGTTGAGAAGGAGCTCCTTCTTGCTCTCCCAAAGCTCGGTCCGAAGATTCTCCACGTCCTTCTTCATAATTTTGTTCAGTTCACCGTACTTGAGGACATATTTGGCACAAAATTCCTTCGCCCTCCTTAGAGAATTCTCAGACCGAGAACGAGCCTCAGTCTGCTTTGCCGCCCAAGCTCAAAAATATCCATTGTACGCCAGAAGCTGCAGAAAAGAAAGCCCCGAGTAAGAGTCAAAAGACAATGAAAACTAGGAAGAAAATTTTTCTAAGTCCCCAAAGAAGGAAAGAAGAAATCTACCTAGGCTTTGAAGTAGGAATAAGAGTTGGGGAGGAAGCTGATTTATGGCTATTCTATGGAATTGGAAAAAGTTGCAATTCATCTTCGGCAGAGGAAACCGGAGTCCAGCCTTCAGCTAGGCTTGAAAATTGGTAACCTTATATGATGTATTCATGAAGCTGAACAGGCCAGGACGGGGTAGCCTGATAACAGCATAAGAAGGAAGAAAAAATTTAGTTGCCGCTTCGTTAACTTCTCCGAAGTGGTACAACACGGATGAGACATGAGAGGAATCCAGCTCTTGGGAGTAGTTTGGATGGACATGATTGGAACAAGAAAAGACATGTTCAGTAAAAAAAACGACTTCGGGAAAGAATGTCAAAAGACTTTCGGAAAAAGAAAACAACTTCGGACACTAGAAAAAATGGAAACGGAAGAAACTGAGGGACCTTGGGAAAGGAAACCTACCAAAAATTTTTCCAAAGTCGGGATTGGTTGACACCATCATAAAAGCTCACCGAAAATCACTTCACTGCTTGCACTACTGCAGAAGAGAAAGAAGAGCTTGATAGCAAACGAGAGCAGGATAAAAGCAAAAGAAAGCAATTGAGAGCTATGAGGGGAAGGAAGAATTATATAGATCGAAAGGGGGTAGCCAAATCATCGCCATAACTACCCCGCGAAGGTGAATAGCTGCCATAATTACTCCTCGAAGGTGAAAGGATGCGACTGGTGTAACCGATGCAACTGTCCCCCAATCACCGTGTGCCACGTGTCGTCCAACATAGGAAACGAGGGCAAGCCTTTTGACAGCATGAAAACTTAGGCACGCATATCCAAAGTGACGCTCCTGATTACGAGACATGACTGTCCACTGACCTGCAACAGAAAAGTAAAAAGGGGGTGCATGTTAGTCTTGTGCCCAAAAGCCAGTCATGAAATGATTGTATTTTTGCACATTGAGTCATGATATTTTATTAAGGCATTAATCCAGCAATTATGTTTGTTGTTTTGTTCCTGCGTAACTTAACAAACATAATTGTAACCCTAGAATAATGATATTCTTAAAAGTCCCTGGTCTAGTATTATTGTGGAGCGGGTTGCAATAATACATAACGACTAGCATATGTGGAGACTAATATGAGATATGTAGTCTACATATGGGTACAAGTTGGAGAACTTGTGTACTGGACCGACCCACCATGAGAACACTACATGGATCATTATATGAGTGTCATAAGTGATTCCCATAGTGATCAGGGTATATATAGTCCTTCGACCTAAGATCATCAAGGTTCCCTACATGTGAGTCACATACTTTGATACCTTCCTTTGTTGCTCGTAACTGAGTGAACTTGAAGGAGGTCATTGGTTATGTCACATATCATGCGGAGGGATTTGTATGATCAAGATGGGATTTGTCCCTCCTATGTAACGGGAGCGATATCTTCGGGCCCCTTGATAGAGTGAGACTTAGAAAATGCATGGCCATGCTCGGATGAGTTGATATGCGATATCAATGTCATCAGTTTAAGTTAGTCTACTCGGTAATCAAGAAACCAAAGATTGGGCTATACGAGAGTGACACATTCCATGTCTCGTGCTTAGTCTTGATATCTTGGAGAAAGGGACAATGGCATATATCGGTGATGATCATAAAGGTATAGTCGAATCATCGACAATCTTGTCACTTGGGTAGCAATGATGTGTTGCTAGACACCGCTCATTGCTTATGATCATAAATGTGATTTATGATCATTGCCAACATGATAAGAGCCTATTGGGTCGCACACATAGAGCATTTTGGATCATTAGAGTGCATGGGCTAATTATTTGGGTTATGGTTTCACTTTAATTTCGTATTAATAATGGGCCCAAAAGTTGAGCCATTATTAAGCCCGAAATTAAATCCTAATTGGATTAGGGCTTTGAAACCTATTAGGCCTGGAAGTTGAGTCTCACTATAAATACAACTTTTAAGTGAGAAATTCGCAGGTCTCCTTGCCCTAGCCTCCAAAAAGGACAGCCGCACTCTTCTCTTGCAATTCCTTGGAGGACGCAAGCTAGCACTGCGAGCGCAAGAGAAACGCATCTACCGGGACGTGGTGGAAGCGTGGTGATCCCGAGAGGCTCGTGTGGATACCATAGAGAGCCTGAACACGTCAACTGTTCAAGTTTTGTGATTCGACTCTACAGTTGAGTGAGAGATCTCAATCGAAAATTAGGTATGAAAATTTTTGAACACCCGGTTTACCCTGTTTCACTTGGATCCTGGAGGGTTTCGGTTAAATTCTGCTGTGCTGTTTGGCTCCCGAAACCCAACAGTGCACACCTCAAAAACGCTAAGGGACCAACCAGGGGGCAAGGAGTGACACCCATAGGCTACCTCAGCCGGGAAGGCACACCTTCGAGAGACGAAGTGTCTGCTACACAGTTTTCTACAATGAGTCCCACGAGGTGCCCCTAAAGATGCTACTGTCCGAAGTCTCCACTTTGGCTTTCTGAAGGGGTCATGTGATAGCCAAAAGGC
The DNA here is from genome assembly GCA_005392925.1 of Aquilaria sinensis. Lineage (NCBI taxonomy): Eukaryota > Viridiplantae > Streptophyta > Magnoliopsida > Malvales > Thymelaeaceae > Aquilaria > Aquilaria sinensis. Next base: position 138,747 of record SMDT01000327.1, read on the forward strand.
TATTGCCCTTCAAACCCCCAAGCTCTGGCCAAGCGCCACCCTCGGCAAAGGCAAGCATCACCTTTGAGAAAACAGGGCCTGACCCCCTGACTCCTCGACCTCGATGATCCACCATCACCCTTGGGGAATGACAATACTGACCTTGGGAAGGTGGTGCGCTACCACCCTCGGTAAGATGACCTAACCAACTTCGGGAGAGGTAGACTCACCATCCTCAGCAGGGAAAACATCCTCCTAAGAGGATCATTCGTGTCGATGGGGCTTGCGAATAACTGGAGCAACCTCGGTAAGAAGCCCTCCTATCCCGAAGAGGTCTTTTTCACTGAAGGGATCTTGAGAATATGACAAAAATGGTTAAGGAGCCTTTGACACGCTGCCCTTGCACACATCCTGACACCTCAACCTCGTACATGCCCTAACACGTAGACCTCCCATGGCCCTGACTTCTGGCCAAGATGGCCTATGGCCAGCTAAAGGTCTCCATTCCTGAAGGTACAAACCGCATCCGACCGAATACGTATCATGATTTGAGCGGCCTATGTCAAATGCCTATGTCAAATGGACTTTTCCTAACACCCTCCTATAAATACTTGGAAAATAGCCTTAGTAACGACAGGAGACTAAACTCTCAAAGAAAAACATATTCTTTACTTGATACTCATCACTCTTCATTTTGCCAAATACTAACTTGGGCGTCGGAGGCTCCTCCCCCAGCAAAACACTTCGGGGACCTCCTAACCCTTGTTCTTTGGGTGTTTCAGGCAATCTCTCCCTGGAAGTTTCTTCTTTAGATGCCCTCCTCACCGGAAGTCCCTTTTAGGCTTACCATGTCATACAACGAAGATGCAAATGAGCATCAAGATGCATGTTTTATAGTTGTATGTGAAGCATGTATGAAGCAATCAGAGATAACAAACTGGTGAGATCAAAAGGAAAAATCTCTGAAACAAATGTTAAGTCATTAAATGTGATGCCTTCCAAATGTTGGCACTCATCAAGACTTTCATCCGTAGTGGGGGGTTTGCCAAAGCAAAGCACTTATGTTCATCTTGGTAAGGCGCGATGGGATAATAGTGATATCCAAATTGCTAACTTTGGGTCTGACTTAACTAAGTCATCTAAATAGGATTGGGGACTTAAAGGCATAGAGTTGGGCTTAAGTTCATGAGATGAGCTTGGACAAGTGTTGTTCACCCAAGTATCCGAGAGTCACATGAAATGTAATTGGCAAAGAGTTGCCTACCTAAATAACTGTAACTTGAGAGAAAAGCCAAAGCTAACTCAAGATATGGTGAAATATGGATCTTCGCCCACTAGAATACCTTAGCGCTGAGGTGTTTTGAAATAAAATTAAGGGTTATTATTTTTAGAAAAATAGTGGGAGTATTATTTAATAAAAGTCCTTATTAAATGAAATAAAATCATGACTCTTACAATACATATTTACTATTGTAGACAACCATGGCACAAAACACATCGACACTTTCGTTGCGATCAACCCTTAAGAAGGAAAAATTGAATGCGACCAACTTTCTCAAATGGTACCGAAACTTGAAGATAGTCCTCAAACAAGAAAGAAAGGCTTATGTCCTAGAGCACCCCATTCCGAATGAGCCTGCTGCCATTGCTCCAATAGCTGAAAGGGATGTTAACAAGAGGCATTCTGATGATGCTTTCGATGTTGCATGGCTTATGCTTATTGTTAGTGTCATGCCCAAAAAGCCAATCATGAGATGATTGTATTTTTGCACATTGAGTCATGTTATTTTTTTGAGGCATTAATCCAGCAATTATGTTTGTTGTTCTGTTTCTGCGTAACATAATAAACATAATTGTAACCCTAGAATAATGATATTCTCAAATGTCCCTGGTCTAGTATTATTATGAAGCGGGTTGCTATAATACATAAATGACTAGCATATGTGTAGACTAATATGAGATATGTAGTCTACATATGGGTACAAGTTGGACAACTTGTGTACTAGACTGACCCACCTTGAGAACACAACATGGATCGTTATATGAGTGTCATAAGTGATTCTCATAGTGATCATGGTATATGTAGTCTTTCGACCTAAGATCATCAAGGTTCCCTACATATGAGTCACATACTTTGATATTTTCCTTTGTTGCTCGTAACTGAGTGAACTTGAAGGAGGTCATTAGGTATGCCACATATCATGCAGAGGGATTTGTATGATCAAGATGGGATTTGTCCCTTCTATGTAACAAGAGTGATATATTTGGGCCCTTTGATAGAGTAAGACTTAGAAAAATGCATGGCCATGTTCGGATGAGTTGATATACGATATCAATGTCATCAGTTTAAGTTGGTTTACTCGATAATCAAGAAACCAAAGATTGGGCTATACGAGAGTGACACATTCCGTGTCTCGTGCTTAGTCTTGATATCTTGGACAAAGGGACATGGCATATATAGGGGATGATCATAAAGGTTTAGTCGAATCATCGACAATCTTATCACTTGGGTAGCAATGATGTGTTGCTAGACACCACTCATTGCTTATGATCATAAATGTGATTTATGATCATTGCCAATGTGGTAAGAGGCTATTGGGTCGCACACATAGAGCTATTTGGATCATTAGAGTGCATGGGCTAATTATTTGGGCCATGGTTTCAGAATAATTTTGTATTAATAATGGTCCCAAGAGTTGAGCCATTTTTAAGCCTGTAATTGAAGCCTAATTGGATTAGGGCTTTGAAACCCATTAGGCCTAGAAGTTGAGTCTCACTATAAATAAAACTTTTAGTGAGAAATTCATAGCTTCTTGCCCTAGCCTCCCAAAAGGACAGATGTACTCTTCTCTTACAATTCCTTGGAGGATGCAAGCTAGCACTGCGAAAGCAAGAGAAACGCATCTGCCGGGACGTGGTGGAAGTGTGCTGATCCCGAGAGGCTCGTGTGGATACCATAGAGAGCCAGAACACGTCAACTATTCAGGTTTTGTGATTCGACTTTACAGTTGAGTGAGAGATCTCAACCGAAAATTAGGTATGAAAATTTTTGAACACCCGATTTACCCCGTTTCACTTGGATCCTGGAGGGTTTTGGTTAAATTCCGCTGTGCTGTTTGGCTCTTGAAGCCTAACACTTATTACCATGGAATCTGGGCTTCATAAGCAACATGAAAACATAGGAGCATTCGATATGATCGAACATCTCAAAATGCTCTTCCAAGAGCAAACTAGGCTTGAGAGGTTTAAGACCTCTAAGGCATTGTTTCAGTGCAAAATGTCTGAAGGAAGTCCCATGGGTCCTCATGTGCTCAAGATGATTAGGTACATTGAGAATCTTAAGAGTTTGGGATTTGCTCTTCAGAAAGAGATGGCTATTGATGTAGTCTTGCAATTGTTGCTTCCAAGCTATTGTAAGTTCATCATGAACTATAACATGAAAGACCTTGACAAGTCCCTCCCTGACTTGTTCAACATGTTGAGAACTACTGAGCAAAGCCTTAAGAAGGGTAAGCCCATTTTGATGGTTCAAACGTGCAAGGAAAATGGAAAAGCTAACAAGAAGAAGGATAAAGCTAAAGGAAAGTCCAATGCTAATTCTTCTTCAGCTGCACTGAAACCAAAGGTTTGTGTGGGAAATAAAGGGGAGTGGTTCCATTATAAGCAACTTGGGCACTGCAAGTGCAACTACAAGCTCTATATTGAAGAACTTGCTAAAGATAGGGGAAGTAAGACTTCCACTTCAGGTATTCTTGTTATAGAGGCTAACTTTTCTACTTCATTATCTTGGGTATTGGATACTGGATATGGATCTCACATTTGTGCAAATGTGTAGGATCTAAGTAGGAGTAGAAGATTGGCCCAAGGTGAAGTGGACCTACGTGTTGGAAATGGAGCAAGGGTTGCTACCTTAGTCATAGGGACTTATGTTCTCACTTTACCTAGTGGATTAGTTTTGGAATTAGACAACTGCTACTTTGTGCCTACTATTAGATGAAATTTGATTTCTGTTTCTTGCTTGGACAAGAATGATTTTTCATTTATAATAAAGGATAAATGTTGTTCTATTTATTTAAATGAAATTTTTTATGGTAGTGCTCAACTTAGCAATGGTTTGTATGTTCTATAACTCAAAAATTCATTCTATAATGTGAATACCAAGAATGTCTGATTGAATGATTCAAGCCTGACCTATCTCTAGCACTATTGCTTGGGCCATATAAATGAGACCCGCATATCCAAGCTCCATAAGGATGGACTCTTGCACTTATTTGATTTTGAATCATATGAGACATGTGAGTCATGTTTGTTGGGCAAAATGACCAAAGACCCATTCACAGGGCAAAGTGAAAGGGCTAATGACTTACCAAGACTCATACATAGTGATGTATGTGGCCCTTTTTCTACACAAGCTAGAGGAGGCTTCCAACACTTCATTACCTTTACTGATGACTTTAGTAGATATGGCTATGTGTATCTCATAAGACACAGGTCAGAATCCTTTGAAAAGTTCAAAGAATTCAAGAATGAAGTAGAGAATCAACTCGGGAAGACTATCAAAGTACTTCAATTAGATCAAGGTGGAGAGTTCTTGGATCGAGAATTCCTTGACTATCTAAAAGGGTTTGGTATAGTATCATAAGTCACTCCACTTGGTACACCTCAATGGAATGCTGTATCTGAAAGGAGAAATCAAACTCTGTTAGACATCGTTCGATCTATGATGAGTCAAGCTGACCTTCCAAACTCATTTTGGGGACATACTCTAGAGACAGCCGCTTTAACACCAAGCCGAGTACCATCTAAATTGGCTCAAAAAACACCAAATGAGATATGGAATGTGATGCTTGTGTGAAACATCAATCCTCAAACAAACTAGGCCGAAATCTCATAAATCCCTCTTTGTTGGGTATCCCAAAGAAACAAAGGGTTAGTATTTCTACAACCCTACCGAGCAAAAATTGTTTGTTGCTCGAACTAGTGTCCTTCTAGAGAAAGAGTTTATCTCGAAAGGAACCAGTGGGAGGAAAGTAGAACTTGAAAAAATTCAAGGACAACAAGGGGACATCAAAACTGAATAGACACCACAAGATGTTATGGTTCTGGAGTATCTTCCTGTAGCACAGAGCCCACGTAGGTCTGGTAGGATTCGGCATGAGCCCGAGAGATATGGATTTCTTGTGACTCACACTGGCGATGTGATGCTCATCAATCAGGATGAGCCCGCTAACCGGTTAGTGGGACCGCCATATGCGAAGCGCCACATAAATAAAACTAGTTAATCAACTGAAAAAAATTGGCATGCTTTTGTTGAATGAGATTTGACATGTTTTGCTGATTGATGATTATAGCATGGTGCATGGTTATTGCCCTTGATTGGTTGTACTTGTAAATATGGCCTGCGAGTTGTGCCTTCTCTTGTTACTCTCATTGTACATTCTCTTCTCACCTTACTCCCCTCGAATGTAACTTGAGGTTTCTATTATTGATGTAATGGTACATTATGGGATCATCCAAGGTGGTATGTCCAAGGATCATCGAAGGTGGTATGTCCAATGAGGTGACAACAAAAAGGGCAACCAACAAAGAAAGAGAAGGAGCTTGTGAAGACCCTTTTCTTTTCTTAGGCTTTTATGACATTCTCATTGGCTTGAGAATATCGCATAGTTTGGGCTATAACCATGTCACGTTTACTTTCTTGTAAGCATGATGATAGCCGAAGGACCATCTCCTCTCCCAGTGCGTACTTCCTGCTGCAAGGATGATCAGGAAGCCTGGCGTCACCCGAAAGAGGCACTATCACTGACCTCGGAAGGAACATAGCCAAGCACCCCGAACTTGGAACTTTGACAAAGAACGCCAGGGATCGCAAAGATGGTACCGGCTTCCTCGGGGGACCGAACGGATTGCCTTCGGTTACAGTGAATTAGCTATCGCAAACAAAAGGGAATCTCCCCAAAGGTGGAACCTCCGAATAAGGGAACCCCCCAAAAGCATGAGCATAACTCCCGAAGAAGGGTGACCATGTCGAAGAATGACCTCGCCCAGAAGACCTCGGGAGTACGGCATGAGCATTTAAGGAGCCTCTGACATGCTGCCCACATACGCTACATGTCACCTCAAATGGCAATTTGACACACCGACGCCGTCCAGGTCTTGTCACGACCTGTCTCGGTTTAAGGCTCAAGGAGCCTGTCATCAGCTACTCGCCCCCTACGCCCAGAAACTCAGAGAACATCCGACCGAACACGTGTCATCATCTGAACGGGCTGGGCTTCTCTATAAATACCAGGGAACAGACCCTGGCGGATGGTTAGACTCCTCTTCCTTGAGAAAATATAGGCAAGCCCACTGAAAACTCCAGTGCTTCCCCCTTACCTTCTCAGGAAACTTACTTGGGCGTCGGAGGCTCCTCCCCAGAAAAGCACCTCGGGGACCTCCTAACCCTCTTGTATAAGCATTTCAGGCACATTCCCCTGGGAAACCTCAACTCCAGACGCTCTCCTCCACAGGAAGTCACCATGCCTTCCAGCGAAGATGTCTAAGGGCATCACATGATATGCATGTTTTATATTTGTATATGATGCATGTATAAGACAACTGGAGATAAGAAATTGGTGAGATCAAAAGAAAAATCTCTCAAACAAATATTAAGTCATTAAATATGATGCCTTCCAAATGTTGGCACTCGACAAGACTTTGAGCAACATTAGGTGGGTTTGCCAAAGCAAAGCACCTATTTTCATCTTAGTAAGGCGTGATGGGATAATAGTGATTTCCAAATTGTGAACTTTGCATTTGACTTAACTAAGTCATCCTAATAGGATTAGGGACTTAGAGGCATAGAGTTGGGCTTAAGTTCATGAGATGAGCTTGGACAAGTGTTGTTCACCCAACTATCCAAGAGTTGCATAAGATGCAATTGGCAAGGAGTTGCCTACCTAAATAACTGTAACTTGAGAGAAAAGCCAAAGCTGACTCAGGTTGTGGTCAAATATGGATCTTGGCCCACTAGAATACCTTAACGTTGAGGTGTACCAAAATAATATCGAGGGTTATTATTTTGAGAAAAATAGTGGGAGTATCGTTTAATAAAATTCCTTATTAAATGAATTAAAATACATGGCTCTTACACTGCATATTTACTGTTGTAGATAACCATGGCACAAAACACATCGACACTTTCGTTACATTCGATCCTTAAGAAGGAAAAATTGAATGAGACCAACTTTCTCAAATGGTACAGAAACTTGAGGATAGTCCTCAAGCAAGAGAGAAAGGCTTATGTCCTAGAGCAGCCCATTCCGAATGAGCCTGCTACCACGGCTGCAAGAGCTGAAAAAGATGCTCACAAGAGGCATTCTGATGATGCTTCGGATGTTTCATGCCTCATGCTTATTAACATGGAATCTGAGCTTTAGAAGCAACATGAGAACATGGGGGCGTTCGATATGATCAAACATCTCAAAATGCTTTTCCAATAGCAAGCTAGGCATGAGAGGGTTGAAACCTTTAAGGAATTGTTTCAGTGCAAGATGCTTGAGGGAAGTCCTGTGGGTCCTCATTTGCTCGATGATTGGGTACATTGAAAATCTTAAGAGTTTGGGATTTGCTCTTCAGAAAGAGTTGGCTATTGATGTAGTCTTGCAATTGTTGCCTAAAAACTATAGTCAGTTTGTCATGAACTATAACATGAACGACCTTGACAAGTCCCTCCTTGAATTGCTCAACATATTGAGAACTGCTGAGCAAAACCTTAAGAAGGCTAAGCCCATTTTGATGGTTCGAAAGGGAAAAGGAAAGGGAAAAGCTAGCAAGAAGAAGAATAAAGCTAATGGAAAGTCCAATTTCAATTCTTCTTCAGCTGCACTGAAACCAAAGGGTGGTGTGGCTAAGGAACGGGAGGGCTCCCATTGTAAGCAACCTGGACACTGGAAGCGCAATTGCAAGCTCTATCTTGAAGAACTTGCTAAGGAAAAGGGAAGTAAGGCTTCAACTTCAGGTATTTTTGTTATAGAGGCTAACTTTTCTACTTCCTCATCTTGGGTATTAGATACTGGATGTAGATATCACATTTGTGCAAATGTGCAGAATTTAAGTAGAAGTAGAAGATTGGCCCAAGGTGAAGTGGACCTATGTGTTGGAAATGGAGAAAGGGTTGCTCCCTTAGCTGTAGGGACTTATGTTCTCACTTTACCTAGTGGATTAGTTTTAGAATTAGACAACAGCTACTTTGTGCCTACTATTAGTAGAAATTTGATTTCTGTTTCTTGTTTGGACAAGAAAGGTTTTTCATTTATAATAAAGGACAAATGTTATTCTATTTATTTGAATGAAATCTTTTATGGTAGTGCTCAACTTAGCAATGGGTTGTATGCTCTAGACCTCGAAGATCCAATCTATAATGTGAATACCAAGAAGGTCAGTTTAAACGATTGGAACCCGACCTATCTCTGGCACTATCGCTTGGGCCATATAAATGAGACCCGCATATCCAAGCTCCATAAGGATGAAGTCTTGGACTCATTTGATTTTGAATCATATGACACATGTGAGTTATGTTTGTTGGGCAAGATGGCCAAAGCCCCATTCACAGGGCAAAGTGAAAGGGCTAATGACTTACTAGCACTTATACATAGTGATGTATGTGGCCCTAAGTCTACACAAGCTAGAGGAGGTTTTCAATACTTCATTACTTTCACTGATGACTTTAGCAGATATGGCTATGTGTATCTTATGAGACACAAGTCAGAATCCTTTGAAAAGTTCAAAGAATTCAAGAATGAAGTAGAGAATCAGCTCGGGAAGAGTATCAAAGTGCTTTGATCAGATCGAGGTGGAGAGTACTTGGATTGAGAATTCCTTGACTATCTGAAGGATTGTGGTATAGTATCACAACTCACTCCACCAGGTACACTTCAATGGAATGGTGTATCTGAAAGGAGAAATTGAACTCTGTTAGACATGGTTCGCTCTATGATGAGTCAAGCTGACCTTCCAAACTTCTTTTAGGGACATGCTCTAGAGACAGCCGCTTTTACACTAAACTGAGTTCCATCTAAATTGGTTCAAAAGAGACCATATGAGATATGGAGTGGGAGGCATCCCAATTTGTCTTTTATGAAGATTTGGGGCTATGACGCTTATGTGAAACGTCAATCCTTTGACAAACAAGGGCCCAAATCTCAAAAATTCCTTTTTGTTGGGTATCCCAAACAAACAAAGGGTTACTATTTCTACAACCCTTCTGAGCAAAAAATGTTTGTTGCTCGAACTAGTGTCCTTTTAGAGAAAGAGTTTATCTCTAAAGGAACTAGTGGGAGGAAAGTAGAACTTGAAGAAATTCAAGAACAACAAGGAGACATCGAACCTGAAATGGAACTTGAACAGACACCACAAGATGTTATGGTTCAAGAGTCTGTTCTTGTAGCACAGAGCCCACGCAGGTCTGGTAGGATTCGGCATGAGCCTGAGAGATATGGATTTCTCATGACTCACATGGGTGATGTGATGCTCGTGGATCAGGATGAGCCCACAACTTACCAACAAGCTATGCCGGGGCCTGACTCTGAGAAGTGGCTAGTGGCCATGAAATCCGAGATGGAATCCATGTATGAAAACCAAGAATGGACTTTGGCTGACCCACCTAAAGAGGTAAAACCATAGGGTGCAAATGAGTTTTCAAGAAGAAAACTGACATGGATGGTAATGTGATTACCTTTAAGGGATGATTGGTTGCAAAAGGTTTTAAGAAAATTCATGGTATTGACTATGATGAAACTTTTTCACCAGTTGGTATGCTTAAATTCATCAGAATTTTGTTCGCTATTGTTGCACACTACGATTATAAGATATGGCAAATGGATGTCAAAACTGCATTCCTAAATGGAAAGCTACTTGAGGTTGTGTACATGACACAACCTGAGGGTTTTGTCACTCCTGAGAATGTCAATAAAGTATGCAAGTTGCAAAGGTCCATTTATGGACTGAAGCAAGCTTCTCGAATTTGAAATCTTCATTTTGATGAAGCAATCAAAGAGTTTCATTTTATCAAAAATGAAGATGAACCATGTGTCTAGAAGAAGGTTAGTGGGAGCGCTATTGTCTTCTTGGTGTTGTATGTAGATGACATACTACTCATCGAGAATGACATTCTTGAGCTACAGTCTATGAAGACTTGGCTAGGGAAATATTTCTCTATGAAAGACTTGGGTGAAGTAGCCTATGTGTTAGGCTTCAGGATCTATAGAGATAGATCTAGAAAGCTTCTTGGCCTAAGTCAAAGTACATACATTGACAAGGTGCTAAAGAGGTTTAGCATGAAAGATTCCAGGAAAGGATTCTTGCCCATGTCACATGGTATAACTCTTTCTAGATCTCATTGTCCGAGTACACCCGAGGAGAGAGAGCGCATGAGTAAGATTCCATATGCTTCAAAAATTAGTATATCATGTATGCCATGATATGTTCTTGTCCTGACGTCTCATATACCTTGAGCATGATGAGTAGGTACCAATCGAACCCCGGTGAAAGTCACTGGACAGCTGTTAAGGACATCCTTAAGTACTTACGAAGGACTAAGGATGCATTCTTGGCCTTTGGAGGTGAAGATGACCTCTTTGTAAGGGGTTACACCAATGCAAGCTTCCAATCCGATAAGGATGATTTTCGATCGCAATCTGGTTATGTGTTTTCTATTGGTGGTTGTGTGTAAGCTGGAAGAGTTCAAAGTAAGAGACAGTAGCTGACTCTACAACAGAATTTGAGTACATTGCCGCCTTTGATGCTGCGAAGAAGGTAGTTTGGATCAAGAAGTTCATCACAGAACTTGGAGTGGTTCCAAGCATTGCCGACTCGATAGAGCTTTATTGTGACAACAATGGCGCAATTGTACAGGCTAAGGAACCTCAATCTCACCAGTGATCCAAACACATACTCCGACACTATCATCTCATCAGGGAGATCATCGAGAGGGGTGATGTAAGTATATGCAGGACATCGACAGACAACAACTTTGCTGATCCGTTGACAAAACCCCTTACGCAGCAAAAGCATGATAGCCATTTTATGTCCGTTGGTATTAAATACATGGATGATTGGCTTTAGTGCAAGTAGGAGATTGTTAGTGTCGTGCCCAAAAAGCCAATCATGAGATGATTGTATTTTTGCACATTGAGTCGTGATATTTTATTAAGGCATTAATCTAGGGATTTTGTTTGTTGTTCTGTTTCTGCGTAACATAATAAACATAATTGTAACCCTAGAATAATGATATTCTCAAACGTCCCTGGTCTAGTATTATTGTGGAGCGGGTTGCAATAATGCATAAATGACTAGCATATGTGGAGATTAATATGAGATATGTAGTCTACATATGGGTACAAGTTGGACAACTTGTGTACTGGACCCACCCACCACGAGAACACTACATGGATCATTATATGAGTGTCATAAGTGATTCTCATAGTGATCATGGTATATGTAGTCCTTCGACCTAACATCATCAAGGTTCCCTACATGTAAGTCACATACTTTGATACTTTCCTTCGTTGCTCGTAACTGAGTGAACTTGAAGGAGCTCATTCGGTATGTCACATATCATGTGGATGGATTTGTATGATCAAGATGGGATTTGTCCCTCCTATGTAACCGAAGTGATATCTTCGGGCCCCTTGATAGAGTAAGACTTAGAAAAATGCATGGCCATGCTCGGATGAGTTGATATACGATTTCAATGTCATCAGTTTAAGTTGGTCTACTCGGTAATCAAGAAACCACAGATTGAGCTTTACGAGAGTGACACATTCCATGTCTCATGCCTAGTTTTGATATTTTGGACAAAGGGACAATGGCATATATCGGTGATGATCATAAAGGTTTAGTCGAATCACCGACAATCTTGTCACTTGGGTAGCAATGATGTGTTGCTAGACACCGCTCATTGCTTATGATCATAAATGTCATTTATGATCATTGCCAACATGGTAAGAGCCTATTGGGTCACACACATAGAGCTATTTGGATTATTAGTGATGCCTTGCAACATCCTCGTTGTGTGACATGGTGAAAGCGAGAGGGACTTTCAGCGAGGAAGAGCGCCTGAAATGGAGGTTTCCCAGGAGAGTCTGCCTGAAACACTTAGAAAACAGAGGTTAGGAGGTCCCCGGAGTCTTTTTCTGGGGGGGAACCTCCGGCGCCCAAGTCAATGTTCTGGAGGTAGAAGAAAAGGGAAGAATGAAGAGGTTTGCTCTCTAGTGTCCAATCCCTTTACCTGGAGTGCTTGCCGAGTATTTATAGAGGGAGAAACAGTAGTAGTCTGCCTGACATGGGTGGCCTAGATTATGACACATGTTCGATCGGATGCAATCCGCATCCTTGGGGAGAAAGGGAGCATCTAACCGACCATAGGCCGCCTGGCCAGGAGCCTAGGCCACGCGAGGGTGGCGTGTCAGAGCATCTCTGCAGGCAGCGTGTCAGAGTGTGTCTGGGGGTGGCGTGGCGGGGATGTGTCAGAGGCTCCTTAATGGCTTCTGCCGTACCCCCGAGGTCCCTTTGGTGGAGGAGACCTCTTCGGAGCAGGAGGACTATCTCCCGAGGTTGCTTCAGTGTTGCAAGAATATCCTCGCCGAGGGTAGTCCTTCTTTGGGACATCTTCTTCTGCCGAGGATGGCTCGGTCATCTTACCGAGGTTGGCACTGTCATCCCCAGGGATGAGGAATTACCGAGATTGTATGTGATGCCCATCAACATCTCCACTGTGTGTCATGGTGAAGGTGGCAGGAACCTTCGGTAGTGGGGGAGCATTCAGGGAGAATGCGCCTTGAAATGATGACTTGGAAGACAAAGGAAGCCAGGGTTAGGAGGTACCCGGAGTGTTTTTCTCGGGAGGAATCTCGGATGCCCAAGTCAATGTCTAGTAAGTAAAGGAGGTGAAGGTAGTCATGTGTGTAGAGAACCCCCTTACCTGTGATGCCTCCCGAATATTTTATAGAAGGTAGATAGGAGAAGTTCGCTTGCCACCAACTGCCTAGATCATGACACGTGTCCGGCTGGATGTGATTCGTACCTTGAGGGGGGCTTTTAGCCGACCCTAGGCCATTCGGCCAAAATCCTGTGCCGCTTGAGGACGGCGTGTCAGAGCGTGTCTGGGGGCGGCGTGTCGGGGGCCGTACGAGTACGATGTGTCAGAGACTCTTAAGCTGTCTAGTCGTACGTCCTCATAGCCTTTCTAGGTGACCGAACTCCCGAGAGGTTAGGGGTACCACGGAGGGGTGAACGTCTTCGGAGGGAGGTCCTTTGTTTTATACAAGACACCTCTGGCTAGACCTTCCCGAGGTTAGGCTCAGGTTCTTGGTGATGACATTCTTGGGGATATGTTTCGAAGGTGGTCCAGAGAATAATCGAAGGTGGGCTTAGACACGTGGAGTCATTTCGAGGTTATCCTTAGGAGGAGTAATAACCCTTTATGACCGAAGTTGGTCTGACGTGTTCCCGAAGGCGAGCTTTATCCTGCTTGCCTAATGGTGCTTGAGGCCCTCCTTTTTCCGAAGTCTGATTCGCCTATCCTCGGCATAAGGTGGTGCGTTGGTCTAGGACATCATATACACGTGGGGTTGTTCGAGGGCGATTGCCCTTTGGCTATCATATGCCCCCCTCGTAAATCTGAAGATGTGTCTTCGGTCTGGAAGGCTCTTAGGAATTCTTTGGAGTTTGAGCGATGTTCCTAGCACTTCTGTCGAGGCCTTTGTCAGAGGCATGCGATCATTTTGTCTTCTCACTCAGATGGGCGTATTGTTTTGGGAAGCGTTATATAGGTGATGGCCGGCGGCATCTTTGTCACATAAAACGGTGAGGCCGAGAAGGACTTCTGGTATAGGAGAGCGCCCCATTGAAGGGATTCCTCAGGAGTACCTACCTGAAACACTCAGAAAACAGGGGTTAGGAAGTCCCCAAAGTGATTTTCCGGGGAAGAGCCTCCGACACCCAAGTCAGTGCTTTGGGGGGTAGAGGGGGAGTAGTAAGGAAAAAAGGCTCTTGCCTGTCAAGTTTTCTTGAAGGTGGAAAGGAGAGGATCCCCTCTTGAGACCATTCCCCTGATATATATAAGAGGGGGTGAGCCCTTCAGATTGTGACGTGTGTACGGACGGATACCATCCGTACTTCTGGGTGTGGGGGCCCCTAGCCGCCTCCAGGCTCCTCGGGCTACGAGCTGAGGCAAGCATAGCCCTACATGACAAGATGTAGGCAGTGGTGGTGTGTCATAGTGCATATGAGGGCGGCATGCAGGGTGCGCGGGCGTAATGTTAGAGACTCGTTAATGGCTCCTGCCGTACCTCCGACGTCCCTTTGGTTGATGTCTCACTTCAGAGGAAGGGGCCTTTTCTTCGAGTCATACTGGAACTTCGGAGTTTTCCCTAGCTCTGAAGTTACTCCTTTGGGGGGCTTTCTCCTGCAGAAGGTGGCTGGTCCTTCTCCCCCGAAGCTGGTTCGGTCGCCTTCCCGAGGGAGTTGATACGCTAGTTTTCCGAGGTTGGTATTGGAGGGCTGCCAAGATCATGTACCTCAGGTGTCTGATTCCCTCCTTTCCGGGGTCCTCAGGTGACTGGGGCTATAGCACTTTGGCTATCACATGCCTCCCCTCAGAAAGCCGGAGTGTCTTCGCTTTTCAGGACTCGGAGTGTGACGTTCACAGGGGAAGCACTTCGCCACCTAGGGGATAAGCCTTGTCCGAATAGGTGTTACCTGTCTGCCCATTGGTGTTCTCGAGATACTCAACTTCTTTACTTTTCCTGCCATAGGCTGGTGGACTGTCACATCTTGAAACTAGGCGTGTCAATCTAGAGCGGCACGCCTGGGTTTACGGGATGTCAGAAAATGTGTCCTAGTTTCTCATGACGGGCGAAACGTGGCAGGTGTTGGTTGTGGTTAGTCATGCCAGTTATGGTGGGCACGTCTTTTCGCGTGCGAAGGGCAATTATGGCAACGCTTCACCTTCACGAAGCAATTATGACGCCCTTCCGGCTACCTTTCCTTGATCTATATAAGCCCCATTCCGTCATACTCTTCATTTGTTTTTCTTTGCTCTCACTTTGCTCTCGTATGCTTTTGTGCCTTTTCTTTCTTTTTTGCGGTGGCATTAACGGCGGCGCCACTTCCGGCCACCTTTCACGACGGTGTCCACAAACCCTGATTTCGACAAGACTTTCGGTGGGTTCCGTCTCTAGAGATCCTTCGGTTTCTGCTTTTCTTTTAGCTTCCTGAAGTCATTTTTCTTCTTTTCGAAGTCTCTTTTTTGGCTAACCCTGTCTTCGCCTATCCACGAAAGCTGGCAACCTCTTATGTCTCACCCTTGTTACTCCACTTCTGAGAAATTAGAGAAGTGGACAACCAAATTTTTCCTTCCCTCCATGCCACCATAAGGTTACCCCACCTCGGTCACTTTAGCTTTATGAACCGAGACGATGAGGTTACTATTTTTAGAGCCCAACTAAAGGCCAGACTTTAGTTTCCCCCTGTGAAGATGATTTGTGACTTTTGCCAATTCCATGGCATAGCCGTGAATCAGCTTCCTCCCAACTTATACTGCTATTTCAACGTCTTTGTCTGCATGTGCGGGGTCTTCGGGGTAGAACCTCATTTTATCCTATTCATGCAGTATTACAAGCTTTATCCAGTACGGAAGGGTGGCTTTTATTTCATACTACCTCGGGGATTTGGGAGCAAAATATTCATGTTCACCTTCGCTACCAAAGATAGCTGGCGAGGGTGGCAAGGGAAGTTCTTCTTCCTAAAGGTGGCGGAGGCTTGGTCGCATGTTCCGACTAAGTGGGCTTGGGGGAAGCTAGAGTCGGATGTCGTCGATCCCAAGAAATTGCTTACTCCTGAGTTGGTAGCGAGGTTTGCGGACTTCGACAAATGTATCCGTGCTGTCGCCGACTGGGATGCCGAGGTCCCTCCACGCTCCCTTTACCCCTTCCCCATCATGTGCAAGCTCATGACCGAGGAGGTCCTTCGGGAGTTGGGGGTAGTTAAGGAGCATAAGACGGATCTCAGCATGCAGGCTCCTGCCATCGAGCGGAAGGAGTCCTGGCTAGTATGGCTCCTTCGGGGGGAGCTCACTTACACAACCTTTTTCGAAAATGAGTTTTCTTTCAAATTTTTCAGTATAAGTATCTGTCTGGACTCACACTGATGTTTTCCTTCTTTTTCAGAGATGGGCGATGAGTCTGCTGCCTATTATAAGTCTTTCTTCCTGCGCATCCCGCAGGATAAGGTACCGAAGGAGCCCTTCTGGACATGCACAGAGGACATGAACTTGTTCTCTGAGGATAGCCAGCTGATGGCTCCCCAAATGGCAACGGGGGTGATGACAAATGCTACCTTCCAGTCGCTTGTCACCGAATGCCCCAATGAAGAAATCCTCGCAGCGAGGATGACTGAGCATGCTGCCCAGGTAGTTATTTCTTTATCCTTTACTTAGAAAAATTTTCTTCTGAGTTTTCATCGCCTTCTAATACTTATTTGGGGCCCTCCCTTTTTTTTCGGCAGCTTTCGGCATACAGCAGGTATTTCCGTGCCTGGGCAGCGAAGTAAATAGAGTCCCACTCTCAATCCGAAGATTCTTTGCGCAAAACAAAGGAGTTCTGTGCCAAATATGTCCTCAAGTACGGCGAATTGAATAAGATTGTGAAGGAGGACATCGCGAATCTTCGGGCCGAGCTCGCGGTGAGCAAACAAGAGCTCCTTCTTGATTTTTCAGCCAAGGTCGAGGACCTCGGCTCAAAGTGTGCCGCTCTCTCTCTGGAGAACGAGGCCTTCCGGAAGGAGAACGCTGAAGATAGTGAGAACCTTGCGAAGGCGCTCGCTTTGAATGCCGAGCTCCAGGCTGAGGTTGACTCTCTGAAGAAAGAGGCAAAAAGCAAAAAGAAGAAAAAGCTAGAGGGGAAGATTGCTGATCTCACTGCCGAGGTGTCAGCCCTCAGTGCCGAGAAGGATCAATCTGACCAGATGACGAAGGTGTCTTACCAAGATGGCTTCTGCTTGGCGCGTCATCAGGTCCTTCTTCGGCACCCTGAGCTTGACCTTTCCCACCTGTCCGCTCTGGATTTTCCCAAGGAGCCTCGGTCGACATGGTCGAAGCTGGAGTTTTTCAATCTTGCACCTGCTGGTCCCAAGCCTCCGGCTGATCCAGTTGTAGATGCTAATGCCGAAGAAACACCGGACGCACTGGCTCTGCCATAGGCTTTTTTCTTCTTCTTGTGATCTTGCCCCTTTGTACTATTTGCCTTGAAATTATTAATGATGATTTTTTCTCCAATCTCTATTCTTCCTTCCAAAAATAATCCTTCAGAAGTTAGTGTAATTCTAAGTATGTATCTTTGGTGAACGTCCGAACTTATGTCTTTGGAGAGGATCATTTTGAACTTTTCCCGTGTTTCACCAAGCTTTTAGACTCCATCAAGGAGTTAGTTCTAAAAGGAAAGTTATTAAGGAACCTTCTGCCCATAACACAGCCATATTAGACCTATATTTTTATTGACGACTTCAGGAAGGAGTAGTTACAAGCTTTCTTTCAGAAAAAATATCTAAGTATAGAATTTTTTCAGAGAGTCTGAATGCCAAGTATTTTTCAACTCTACTCCCTCGGTGTCACCTAATTTGTAGACCCCTGTTCAGACTTCATCGAGGACCAAATAAGGCCCACTCCAGTTTGCTCGAAGTACCCCTTCGGATGGCTTTTGTGGCTCAAATTCGGCTTTTCGGATTTCTTCCTTCTTACATGTAAGTTAGTGGCGTGAGCTATTCTTTGTTGGAAAGCCTTCCTCCTTAGTTCGGCTATTTCTCTGTGTTCGCTCGACGAGGTCGAGCTTGGTTCTCAAGCCGAGGTCATTTCCTCCTTTCATCAAATACTTGTACTCTTAATTGATGGTTGCACTGACCTCGATTGGGATGATGGCTTCTGTACCCGAAGACGAGTGAGAAAGGAGTTTCCCCTGTGGCTCTTCGGGGAGTTGTTCGGTAGCTCCATAGTACACTTGGGAGTTCTCCTGGCCATTTCCCCTTTTGCTTCCCCCAGCCTCTTTTTCAGCCATCTTTTATGGTCCTATTAGATACCTCTACTTGCCCATTGCTTTGAGGATGGGCTACTGGGGCGAAGTGCATTTTTATTCCGAGGTTGTTGACAAATTCCTGGAATCCTTTGTCTATAAACTGGGATCCATTGTCGGCCACTATTACCCTCGGTATGCCAAATCGGCATACTGAATGTTCTTCCATACAAACTTTTGCACTTCCTTTAGCTGAGATAGATTGCTAATGGCTTCTGCCTCGATCCCACTTTAGTGAAGTAGTCTACTGCGACTACGCAGAACTTTCACGCCTCCGGGGCGCTTGGGAGAGGTCCCAATGAGGTCTATGCCCCATACTGCGAAGGGGCCAAGGGATAGTCAGCCGAAGTTACCTTTTCCGAGGGTAACCTCTGGATGTTGGCGTGTCTTTTGGCAATTGTCACATTTTCGGACAAACTGCCTTGCATCCTTTCTTAGGGTAGGCCAAAAGTATCCTTGGTGAAGTAGTACCACTGCGGCGAGGGCGTCAGTTCCTAATATGTGAAGCCACAGGCGCCTTCGTGGACTTCTTCGAGGATTGTTCTGACATCCTCTTCGCCACGCATTTTGCAGGGGGCTTTGCATACCCTTGTCGTATAGTTCTTCGCCCGATAGGAAGTATCTTCCCGAGCGTTTTCGTATTTTGCGGCCTCTTTAGGGAATCTTAGGGAGTTCCGAAGTTGCGAGATATTTCTTGATGGGGTCTTGCCATCCTTCCCCGAGGTTGCTATGCACATTAATTCTGTACTGGGTTGGTTTAGTACCTCGGTGTATGTTCCTTGGATTTGGCCAAGGTGTCTGCTTCGAGTGTTATTCTTCGGAGGTACATTTTCGATTTGTACTGAGTCGAACTCTCGAATGAGCTTCGTCACCAGGTTCATGGTATTTTGCCAAGGTTGGGTCCTTTGCGCGCCATAGTCTCCCTGCCGTCTTGCCGAACTACCAGCTGTGGAGTCACTGTGAGCCTTCAAGGTTTCTTACGCCAATTTTCTGGCCAGGCGCAATCCTGCTATGAGGGCCTTCATACTCAGCCACATGTTATTGGTGGCATCAAAACTGAATTTGATGGCTTTATGGCTTCTATACCTTCGGGCCCCCGAAGGACTTACTCCAGCGCCCTTGGTGTTCGGACGCCTGAGGCTCCATCGACAAAGCAGCTTCCATTCTGGCTCAACCTTCGCTCAGGTCTTCCAATGGTTTTAGCATTCTCTATTTCTGGGATTTTGGCAATGAAGTCTGCCAGTGCTTGAGCTTTTATTGGCCCTTCTAGGCTTCATAAGTGAATGTCGTGTTCGCCAAGCTCTATACACCATTTTGGAAAGTCCTTCCCGAATGCTCTAACTCTTTTCATTAACATCCCGTAGAGGCAGGTTACTTCGGACGATGATGGGGTGAGCCTTGAAAGTATGGCCGCAATCTTCTTCCTGCGAGCACCAAGGCATATATGGCTTTTTGGAGCAATGGGTACCTGACCTCGGCGCCGTGCAGGGACTTTGCTTACGTAATATAACTGGCCATTGCCTCGGCCCTTCTTCTTTCACTAAGGACCGAGCTCACCTTTTTTCAGTAACAGCGAGGTACAGGATGAGGGGCTCTCCTTCCCGAGGTTGCCGCAGAGTTGGCAGGTGGGACAAGTAGATTTTAAGTTCTTCCCAGGCTTTTGGCAATTCCTCATTCCAAGGATGGTCACTGGGTTCCCCGAGGTCATCCTTCACTTCTTTGCTGCCTTTGGTGAAGGACTTTGAAGAATGGTCGACACCGATCTCCGTACCTGGAGATGAATCTGCTAAGAGAAGGTTATTCTTCCGGTGAGCCTTTGCACGTCTTTGGTGGACTGTGACAGGTGTTCGGAATTCGAGCAGAGCCTTAATTTTTTCTGGGTTAGCATCTAATGCCCCTTTCTGATACCATGTACCTAAGAAACTTTTCCTGAGGTTACGCCGAAGACGCATTTTTCGGGATTGAAGGTCGAATTCCGAACTCCTGAAGTTGTTGGAAGGTTTCCTCTAGGTCTGTGACATGGTCTTTAGGCATCTTACTCTTTGACTATCATGTCATCAACGTAGACTTCCATGTTTCCTCCCTATTTGGTCATGAAAGACCTTTGCTCATCAGCCTTTGGTAGGTGGCTCCTGCATTTTTGAGCCCGAAGGGCATTCCTGAGTGTAACAATATGTTCCACCTTCCGGTGATGAAGGCTAGTTTTTTCTTCATCTTCGGGATCCATCCTTAATTTGATGATACCCACTGAAGGCATCGAGGAAGCTTAGGAGCCCGTATTCGGCAGTTGAGTCGACCAACTGGTCTATCGGCTGGCAGAGGATAGGAAGTCTTTCGGGCAGGCATCGTTCAAGTTTCTGAAGTCGATGCACAGAAGGATACAAGCTTCTTTTTGTCATCCTCGGCCAAGTTTTTCCCGATTCGGGTATTTTGGCCTGGGATCAACTCTAGCAATCCTTTGTTTCTATTTCTTCCAGGCTTGTGTTTTCCTCCGTTGCTGTTTCTTTCTTATCGCTCATCAATGACCGTGACCGTTTTTTCCTTCTCTGAAAAGTTTGTACTTGGATTTTTTGTTGGGCTTCACAACATGGGCCTTTGTGAAGACCTTTCTTGTTTCGACTGTGTTTTGTCAATGAAGATCCTCTGCCGCAGCTTGGTTCTTTGGTCGCGAAGGTGACCGTTAGGTACATTACGTCCGGGCGGATGTTAAGGTTGCCTTGAGTCTGCTTTCCGAGGATAGCCTTGTAAGCCGATAGTATATCAATGACGATAAATCTCATCATGACGGAGGCAATCAACTCTTCCTGGCTATGGCGCAAGATCCTTTTCAGCATCAAAGGCAGATCGATATATCCGAGAACCAGAAGTTCGAAAGGTCCAACGCTTAAGGTGTGGCGGGAATTAATTGTTCTACGATCCACCTCTTGGAATGCCTAACCTAGGCAGAAAGATGCAAGATGATTACGTCGGTGTTTGAGCCGTCATCGGGGAGTACCTTTTTGACATCCCAGTTTCCTATCCTTGCCAGGACCATGGTGGTTGTTGTCAGGGGTGAACTTTATTGTAGACCCTTCTCTACGAATGAGTCTGCTTGACGAGTTCCCGTACTCCATTACGGAGACTTATCTTATCTTTCGTCTTACTCTCAGCTGAAGGTATCTCAGTAGTGATGATTTGGATAACCACTGCTGATGGTGGCAAGTTCTTTCAAGGGCATCTGTCCCGACGCCTATCCGAATCATACTCTTCATCATTCCCCTCTCCTTTGCCCTTCCTTCCTTCCTTTTGGTGAAGGCATCCTCAAGTACCGGCGAAGCTGACCCTATTTGATCAGGGATTCAATATATTTCCTTAATTGAAAACAATCCTCAGTGTCATGGCCATGATCTCTGTGAAATTGACAGAATTTCTTCACTTTCTTCTTGTTTTCCGAGGTCATGGGCCTTTGGCCTTGGAACTGCGGTTTCTCGTGGCCTTTCTAAAGAGCCATGAGAATGCTAGCCTTTGTGGCGTTCAGGGGGGTGAACGTCATCGGCCTTTTCCCCTTTTGTTTTCGAGGACCTTTCTCCTTCGTTCTGATGTCTGAGGCTGATGGCTGGGTCCTTCGGTGCAAGGGTGCTCTCCTTTGGGTCCTCCCATCCTGAATTCTTCGGCCGTCATATGTTGCTCGGCCCTCCTATAAAACTCCCCAATAGTTTTTGGGGGGTCTTTGGAAAACTCATAAAAAATTTGGGAGTCCCTCCAAAGGCCTCTATTCACTGCGAGGATCCGAAGTTCTAGCCGAAAAACATGTTCGCTTAGCGCCTCTCAGTTGAACCTGTCAACATGAGTTCGAGAATGGTCTCCCCACCTCGCTGGGCTATGTCGAACATTTGTACTGGCATTTTGGCGGTTGGCCTACTACCGATGAACTGCTAGGTGAAGGCAGTGGATAGCTCTTGAAAGCTTAGTAAGCTTCCGTGGGCTAGAGAGTTATACCATGCCGTTGCTGGACTAGAGAGTGTTACTTCAAAGCACTTACAGAGAGTGGCGTCATTTGTGCCATGGAGTACCATGCTTCGCTTATATTTTTTCAGGTGCACCTGAAGGTCACTACGCCCATCGTATGTTTCTAGGCGTGGCACCCTGAAATCACTGGGCATGGGCGCCTCCACCACCTCGCGTACAAATGGTGACACTTCTCCAGTGTAGGAGTCAGACAGCCTGGACCAGACTGGCTTTCAAGAGATTTGCCTCTCAACCTTCTCTAGTCTTCCTAGGATTTTCTCCATGAGGACAGTTGTGTTAACTTTTCCATGCTACCTAGTGTTTGGCGGTAACGGCGAATTTCTTCTCCTCCTCGGGGAGTGACTTCGACGGTGAAGACACTGGGACCTTCAATAAGGGGATGCACTCCGTTGACAAAAGGCCCTAGTCTCTTTTGGAGCTCCCCTCCTGATGGGTCACGCCTCAACAGGTTCATTTTCTATTGAGGACGCATCAAGGTAGTACCCGCTCCCCAAACTTCGGTGTGTGGACCTTGAACTCATTCCCCGACGAATAGTCAGGGAAGATGCCCTTCGGACCAGAGGAGGTTGAGGCAACCTCTGATCAAGCTGTTGAGTCATTTCGGTGACGATGGAGCGTTGGAAGTCTCACAGAAAGCCCATCGTCACTGTCAGAGGATGGTCGTCGTCCAGTATAGAAGTTTCTGCCATAGGCTGTGTGGTCGCTTGTTGAGCCCCGGGCGCCAAGGGGAACCTTGGAAGCCCTTTGTCCTTTGAGTGCCTGGTCTGCATGATGGTGACCTGGGGGAGGTTTCCCACAGATGGCGCTATGTGATGCCCATCAGCATCTCCACTGTGTGTCATGGTGAGGGTGGCTGGAACCTACGGTGGTGGGAGAGCATTCTAGGAGAATGCGCCCTGAAATGACCACCTGGAAGACAAAGGAAGCCAGGGTTAGGAGGTCCCCATAGTGTTTTTCCAAGGAGGAATCTCCAATGCCCAAGTCAGTGTCTAGTAAGTAAAGGAGGTGAAGGTAGTCATGTGTGTAGAGAACCCCCTTACCTGTCATGCCTCCTGAATATTTTATAGAAGGTAGTTAGGAGAAGTTCGCTTGCCACCAGCTACCCAGATCATGACACATGTCCGGCTAGATGTGATTCGTACCTTGAGTGGGGCTTTTACCCGACCCTAGGCCATTCGGCCAAAAGCCTGTGCCGCTCGAGGATGGCGTGTCAGAGCTTGTTTGGGGGCGGCGTGTCAGGGGCGGTACAAGTATGGTGTGTTAGAGACTCCTAAGCCATCTAGTCGTACATCCTCGTAGCCTTTATAGGCGACGAAACTCCCGGGAGGTTAGGGGTACCTCAGAGGGGTGAACGTCTTCGGAGGGAGGTCCTTTGTTTTATATGAGACACCTTCGGCTAGACCTTCCCAAGGTTAGGCTCAGGTTCTTGGTGATGACATTCTCAAGGATATGTTCCGAAGGTGGTCTAGAGAATAATCGAAGGCGGGCTTAGACACGTGGAGTCATTCGAAGGTTATCCTTAGGAGGAGTAATAACCATTTATGACCAAAGTTGGTCTGACGTGTTCCCGAAAGTGAGGTTTGTCCTGCTTGCCCGAGGGTGCTTGAGGCCTTCTTTTTGCCGAAGTCTGATTCACCTATCCTCGGCATAAGGTGGTGCGTTGGTCTAGGACATCGTATACGCGTGGGGTCCTTCGGGGGCGATTGCCCTTCGGCTATCAGGATGTGAGAAGGGCTGGACATCCTTTTTTCCCGAAGTTGGTGGCTTCATTTCCGAGGGTGGTGCTTTACCTGAGGTTGTGGATTTTGAGAGATGACGGGCACTTCGGACATCACATGCCCCCCTTGGGAAGTGGAAGCGGAGGCTTCGGCTTTAATCTTTCTGTACTCTAGAAGCCGCCACTTTGCCGAACTCTATTTTAGCCGGGGTGCCACGTCTGTCGTTTTCCTTAATGGGGGCGTTTCATCATCAGAAGGAGATTTCTTTTCTGGCTGAGGTGTCTTTTCCTAGTTCTCTAGTGACCTCGGGGTGCATATTCTTCTTTATTTAAACTTTTTATTCTGCGGGTTAGTGAACCGTCACGTCTTGTGACCAGGCGTATCAGTTATGGATGGGTGTGTCTGGATTTTTGCAATGTTAGGGGGGCGTGCCCTAGGTCTTCGCGCTGGATGACCACGTGGTTGTTGATGGGTCGGGCGAGTAATTAGTCGGTTACGTTAATTGTGTCCCTTCACCTTCAAGGAGTAATAATGAGGGCGTTGTGTCTTCGAAGGGTAATAATGACGACGTTTCGCTTACCCTCTTCGGTCTATATAAGCGCTTCTTGCCTCATTTCTTCACACTCTTCTTTTTTGCTCTCATCTGTTGTAGAGCTTCCCTGTTGTCTTTTTTCCTCTTTCCAGCGTGCGGTTTTAGCGGTGGAGCGATTTCCGGCATCCCTTTATGACGGCGTCCAGGAATCCAGATTTCGGCAAAACCTTCGGTGGGTCTCCCCTTCTTTAGCTCTTCTTTTTACCGAGGTTGTTTAGGTTTTATTTTTCTGAAGTCCTTCGCCCGTCTTCTTTCATTTTCCTGAGGTCACTTTTCTTCTATTTTAAAAGATGTCGAGTCCAACTCCTTTGATGTCCATCCGTCCTCTCCCCGAAAGCTTTCCTTCCTCTCGAGTCTCATCCGTGCTGTACCACTTCGGAGAAGATGACGAAGTGGATGGCCAAGTTCTACCTTCCTTTTTACCTCGTGCCAAGGCTGGCCTGTTTCCCGGCTCATACCTTTTTATGGCCCATTCGGGTGAAATCAACCATTTACCAAGCTCAGCTAAAAGCAGGTCTTCGGTATCCTCCCCATCGGATGATATGCGAGTTCTGCAAGTTTCACGAGATTGCCGTGAATCAGCTCCCTCCTAATTCTTATTCTTACTTCAATTCTTTTCTTTGGATGTGCGAAGTTTTTAAGATACAGCCCCACTTTCTTTTTTTCTTTCAGTATTACAAACTCCACCCGATCCCGAAGGGTGGCTTTTACTTCTTGCTTCCCCGAGGATCCGGGAGCAAAAAATTTACTTTCACCTTTGCCAATAGGGATAGTTGGCGGGGGTGGCAAAAGAAATTCTTTTTCATGTCAGTTCCCGAATCTTGGAGCCACGTGCCGACCAGATGGGCTTTAGGGACACTTAAGATTAATAATATCGACCCTAAGAAGCTTCTGACCTCGGGGTTGCTTGCCGAGTTTGACGAGTTCGATCGGCGAATTCGGGCGGTGGCAAATTGGGATCCTAAGGCCCTCCGTGTTCTCTGTACCCTTTTCCTATTAAATGGGACCTCATGACCAAAGAGGTCCTTCAGGAACTGGGGGTAGTGAACGCGCACAAGTCGGATCCGAACATGCCCGTGCCTGTTCTCCCTAGCAAAAAGGCATGGATAGTGATGCTTTTTCGGGCCGAGGTTTCGTACGAGGCTTTTGCCGAGAGTAAGTCATTTTTCCAAGATTCGCTATCCCCGTTTTTTCTTTGTACTTACATTGATTGATAGCTGAAGTGCTATCGCCCCAACCACCCGGATACTTAGGCTAAACACCACACTTAGGAAAATACGGTATTAACCACGAGGAATGTCAGTACTAACTTCGGAAATGAGGGATTCTAACGCCTTGGGTACATGATCTCGGTAGTCCACCAACGCCCTCAAGGATGGCAGTGCCAACCTCGAGAAACTAGCGTATCGCCTCCCTCGGAAGGCAACCGAACTGGCTTCGAGGGAAAAGGATCGGCCCGCCTTCGGTAGGAGAGAATCCACCTGAAGGAGTAACTTCAGAGCTAGGAGATCCCCCGAGCTACCGGCACGACTCTAGGAAAAGGTCCCTCACTCCAAAGGGCGACCTCTACCAAGGGGACCTCAGGGGTACGGCAGAAGCAATTAAGGAGCTTCTGACATGTCGCCCGCGCACGCTACACGCCACCCTAATATGCGCTCTGACACGCCGACGCCGCCTACATCTTGTCATGAAGGGCTATGCTCACCCTAGCCCGTGGCCCGAGGAGCCTGCAGGCGGCTGGAGGCCCCCACGCCCAGAAAGGACAGATTACATCTTACCGAACATGTGTCACAATCTTAACGGGCCACCTCCTCTTATATATATTGGGGAAATGGCCTCAGCAGGGGCTCTCTCTCTTCTCCCCCTCAAAAGAAAATGCAACAGGCAAGAATCTCTGGCCCTTAGCACTCATTCTCCACCTCCAAAATACTGACTTAGGTGTCGGAGGCTCTTCCCCGGAAAAAGACTCCGGGGACCCCCTAACCCCTATTTTTTGAGCATTTCAGGCACACCCTCCTGGGAAATTTACACTTCAAGCGTTCCTCCACACCAGAAGTCCCTCTCAGTCACACCATGTCGCACAATGAAGATGCTGCTGGGCATCATTTGGCATCGTCTATGGGAAACCACCCCCAGGTCGCCGTCGTTAAAACTCAGCGTTCAAGGACAAGGGGCTTCCGAAGTCCCCGTCCGTGCCAGAAGTGTAACCAGCAACCGAACAAACTGTAGCAGGGACTTCCTTGCCTGAGGATGAACGTCCTCTGAATGTTACTATAGGCTTCTTGCATGAGTTCCAACGCTTTGTTGTGGCCGAAATGACACAGCAGTTTGACCAAAGATGGCCGCAGCCAACTCAGGGCCGAAGGCCCTCCTCGCCAGTACCTCGTCAGGAGAAGAGCCCAAGGTCAACTCACCAAAGTTTGGGAAGCGGAGACCAACGAGATGAGTCCTCGACGGAAAACATTCCCCTTGGGATGCTACCTGCAGGAGAAGCAGGGTCAAAATGACCCAGAACTCCCCGTTGAAGGAGTTCCTCACATGAAGAGAAGTCGCCATCTCCTCGGCGCTGGAGTCACTCCCTGAAGAAGAGACGTCATTCTCCATTCTTGGAAACCTATAGACAGCAGGAGGAAGAGCCTAGCGCGACACTCCTTATGGAGAAAATCTTAAAAAGGTTATAAAGAGTGGAGAGGTGGGTAGCTCGAAAGCCTGTCTGGGCCAGGTTGTCAGAAACCTTCAGCGGAGATGAATCACCATTCACCCGAGCGGTGGTTCAAGCACCCATGCTGAGCGACTTTCGGGTACTTCAGTTGGAGACCTACGATTTCCGAACTAACCCCCAGGCTCATCTGACCAAATACAAGCGCAGCGTGGTCCTGCACGGCACTGATGGCTCTACCTTGTGAAAATGTTTTGAGGTCACCCTCGCTGGACTAGCAACGACGTGGTACAACTCATTGGCTCCTGGAACCATCATAGAGTTCCAAGAGTTGTCTACTGCGTTCACACAGCAGTTCATTGGGAGCCGACCAACGGTGAAGATGCCAATCCAAATGTTTGATATAGCGCAAAAAAATGGGGAAACCATTTGCGACTATGTCGAAAAGTTCAACAGGGAAGCCTTGAGTGTCCCAGACTTCAGGCCAGAAATACGTATCCTGGCCATGACATGAGGACTTTGGAGAGACTCCCAGCTGTTCTATGAATTCTCCAAGGATCCCCCCGACACACTCGGTGAATTTTACCAAAGGGCCGAGCAGCACATGACTGCTGAAGAACTAAGAATGGGAGGTCCAAACTTTGACCACATTAGCACCGAGGGGCCGGGCTAGCAAACTCGCTATCCAATCAAAGCAGGGGGACGACCTTGAAAGCCTAAGGGAAGGAAGCCATTGGTTTTCACTCCCCTGAACACCACAAGGACGAACATCCTCATGGCCATGGAAAGGCAGGGAGCTCAGATCCAGCGACTGAAGGGCATGACCTCGGACAACAAAAAGAACATGAAAAAATTATGCAAATTCCATCGGGACCATGGGGACGATACTGAGGACAGCTTCCAGCTGAGGAAGTACGTTGAATCACTGATAAAGCAAGGTCAACTCCGACGTTACCTGCGGATGCCCTCCCCGAAAGGGAAGAAGAGAAGAGGAGGGGAAAGGAGATGATAAGGAGTATGACTCTGATAGACACCGGAACCAAAGTCTGAAAAGGCGTCTGCCACCCCCGGCAGGAGTGATACAAATGATCACAACAGGACTGTGATCGGCACAAAGGAAGAGAAAGGTGATGGAGATTTCGGTAATGGAACATGGGAACCCATCAAAAAAGCTGGTTCAGAGAGATGGGTCCACCGTCATATTTCCCCAGGATAATCCACTGCTAGTTATGGTAAGGATAGGCGGCAAGGACGTCAAGAGAGTATTGCTTGATGATGGTTCAAACGTGGACGTCCTATTCTCACACCTGCTACCGAGTCTGGGTATCTCGAGGAGCGACCTCAAGTCTATCACTTCTCCTACCTTTGGAGTAGGACCATCCGAACACTCCCTGTCCTCGGTTGGATTGATCTCCCCTTGATGGCTAAAGGGAACATCGGTGAACAACAAGGATGAGCTGTTTGCCTCCGTAATAACAAGGTTCCAAACAATCCTAATAGATGTCCCTGTTAGTATTGTGCCCAAAAAGCCAATCATGAGATGATTTTATTTTTGCACATTAGGTCATGATTTTTTATTAAGGCATTAATCCAGTAATTATGATTGCTGTTTTGTTTCTGCGTAACTTAACTAAACATAATTGTAACCTTAGAATAATGATATTCTTAAACGTCCCTGGTCTAGTATTATTGTGGAGCGGGTTGCAATAATACATAACGACTAGCATATGTGGAGACTAATATGAGATATGTAGTCTACATATGGGTACAAGTTGGAGAACTTGTGTATTGGACCGACCCACCAAGAAAGCACTAGAACATGGATCGTTAGATGAGTGTCATAAATGATTCTCATAGTGATCATGGTATATGTAGTCCTTTGACCTAAGATCATTAAGGTTCCCTACATGTGAGTCACATACGTTGATACTTTCCTTTGTTGCTCGTAACTGAGTGAACTTGAAGGAGGTTATGGGGTATGCCACATATCATACGGAGGGAGGATTTGTATAATCAAGATGGGATTTGTCCCTTCTATGTAACGGGAGTGATATCTTCGGGCCCCTTGATAGAGTGAGACTTAGAAAAATACATGGCCATGCTCAGATGAGTTGATATACGATATCAATGTCATCAGTTTAAGTTGGTCTACTCGGTAATCAAGAAACCAAAGGTTGGGGTATAGGAGGGTGGCACTTTCCATGTCTCGTGCTTAGTCTTGATATCTTGGAGAAAAGGACAATGGCATATATCGGTGATGATCGTAAAGGTTTAGTCGATTCACAGCCAATCTTGTCACTTGGGTAGCAATGATGTGTTGCTAGACACTGCTCATTGCTTATGATCATAAATGTGATTTATGGTCATTGCCAACATGGCAAAAGCCTATTGGGTCGCACACATAGAGCTATTTGGATCACTAGAGTGCATGGGCTAATAATTTGGGCTTTAGGTTCACTTTAATTTCGTATTAATAATGGGCCCAATAGTTGAGCCATTATTAACCCCAAAATTAAAGCTTAATTGGATTAGGGCTTTGAAACCCATTAGGTCGTGGAAGTTGAGTCTCACTATAAATACAACTTCTAGTGAGAAATTCGCAGGTCTCCTTGCCCTAACCTTCCAAAAAGGAATAGCCACACTCTTCTCTTGCAATTCCTTGGAGGATGCAAGCTAGCACTGCGAGCGCAAGAGAAATGCATCTGTCGGGACGCGGTGGAAGCATGGTGTTCCCAAGAAGCTCGTGTGGATACCATAGAGAGCTTGAACACGTCAACTGTTCAGGTTTTGTGATTCAACTCTACAGTTGAGTGAGAGATCTCAACCGAAAATTAGGTATGAAAATTTTTGAACACCCGGTTTACCCCGTTTCACTTGGATCCTGGAGGGTTTCGGGTTAAATTCCGTTGTGCCGTTTGCCTCTGAAAACCCATCAGTGGTAGCAGAGCTACTGGTGAAACCCTAAATCGGGATTGAGTGTTGAATCGCATGATGCTATGTGTTCGGTTGCTTTTCGGCCATGATTAATTAGAATGATTCAAGATGCATGAAACTGAAATTCGTAATGAACATATGACGTATCTGAAGAAATGACACTACTTGGTTAATGAGATTAACCCGAAATTGAATAGTATGAGATACCGATATGGATTAGGATTCTTGCAATAGTTGCAAAAACCCTAGCTTTGTTCGGATTCGACCTGTTCGGGCACCAAAAGTAAGGTATTTTTGGTGGCTCAAATGAAGGAGTCTCGGGTGCCTAGTTGCGCGAAATAGAAGAGTTTGGGCTAAGCAATTGTAAGAGAATTTTTTGTGTTGGGAGGCGGCATTCCCCCCGCAAGGGTGGCTCCCCTTAACACCGTTCGTTGACCGGTCAGCGGAACCACCGCGACAGCTCCCGTTGACCTCGTCTGCTGACCGATCAGCGGAACCACCGCCCACTGACAGACCGGCCAGCGGGAGCGCCGTATGCGAAGCGCCACATAAATAAAAATTGGTTAATCAACACGCGAAAATTGGCATGCATCTTTGTTGAATGAGATTTGAAATGATATGCTGATTGGTGTTTGAAGCATGGTGCATGGTTATAGCCCTTGATTGGTTGTACTTGTAAATATGACCTGCAAGTCGTGCCTTTTCTTTTCACTCTCATTGTACATGCTCTTCTCACCTTACTCCCCTCGGATGTAACTCGAGGTTTCTATTATTGATGTAATAGTGCATTATGGGATCTTCCAAGGTTGTATGTCTAAGGATCATCCAAGGAGGCATGTCCAAGGAGATGACAACAAAAAGGGCAGCCAAGAAAGGAAGAAAAGAAGCTTGTGAAGACTCTTTTTTTTCCTTAGGCTTTTATGATATTCTCATTGGCTTGAGAATATCGCATACTTTGGGGTATAACCATGTCACCTTTAATTTTTTATAAGCATGTGATGCATGTTTTATATTTGTATGTGATGCATGTATAAAACAACCAGAAGATAACAAATTGGTGAGATCAAACAAAAAAAAATCCCTCAAACAAATATTAAGTCATTAAATGTGATGCCTTCCAAATGTTGGCACTCGTCAAGACTTTGATCAACATTAGGTGGGTTTGCCAAAGCAAAGCACCTATGTTCATCTTGGTAAGACCCGATGGGATAATAGTGATATCCAAACTGCTAACTTTGGGTCCGACTTAACTAAGTCATCCTAATAGGATTAGGGACTTAGAGGCATAGAGTTGGGCTTAAGCTCATGAGATGAGCTTGGACAAGTGTTGTTCACCCAACAATCCAAGAGTTGCATAAGATGCAATTGGCAAGAAGTTGCCTACCTAAACAGTTGTAACTTGAGGAGAAAGCCAAAGCTGACTCAGGTTGTGGTCAAATATGGATCTTGGCCCACTAGAATACCTTAGTGTCGAGGTGTTCTAAAATAATATTGAGGGTTATTATTTTGAGGAAAACAGTGGGAGTATCATTTAATAAAAGTCCTTATTCAATGAATTGAAATACATGACTCTTGCACTGCATACTTACTGTCGTAGATAACCCTGGCACAAAACACATCGACACTTTCGTTACGATTGGTCATTGAGAAGGAAAAACGGAATGGGACCAACTTTCTCAAATGGTACCGAAAATTGAGGATAGTCCTCAAAAAAGAGAGAAAGGCTTATGTCCTAAAGCAGCCCATTCCGAATGAGCCTGCTGCCACTACTCTAAGAGCTGAAAGGGATGCTCACAAGAGGCATTTTGATGATGCTTGCGATGTTGCATGCCTCATGCTTATTACCATGGAATCTGAGCTTCAGAAGTAACATGAGAACATGGGGGCGTTCGATATGATTGAACATCTAAAAACGCTTTTCGAAGAGCAAGCTAGGCATGAGAGGTTTGAGACCTCTAAGGCATTGTTTCAATGCAAGATGTCTGAGGGAAGTCCCGTGGGTCCTCATGTACTCAAGATGATTGGGTACATTGAGAATCTGGAGAATTTGGGATTTGCTCTTCAGAAAGAGTTGGCTATCGATGTAGTCTTGCAATCGTTGCCTGAAAGCTACCGTCAGTTCATCATGAACTATAACATGAACGACCTTGACAAGTCCCTTCCTGAATTACTCAACATGTTGAGAACTACTGAGCAAAACCTTAAGAAGGCTAAGCCCATTTTTATGGTTCAAAAGGGCAAGGGAAAAGGAAAAGCCAACAAGAAGAAGGATAAAAGTTAATAGAAAGTCCAATGCTAGTTCTTCTTCAACTGCATTGAAACGAAAGGGTGGTGTGGCAAAGGAAGGGGAGTGATTCCATTTTAAGCAACCTGGACACTGGAAGCGCAATTGCAAGCTCTATCTTGAAGAACTTGCTAAGGAAAAGGGAAGTAAGACTTCCACTTCAGGTATTTTTGTTATAGAAGCTAACTTTTCTACTTAATCATCTTGGGTATTGGATACTGGATATGGATCTCACATTTGTGCAAATGTGCAGGATCTAAGTAGAAGTAGAAGTAGAAGATTGGCCCGAGGTGAAGTGGACCTACGTGTTGGAAATGGAGAAAGGGTTGCTGCCTTAGCAGTAGGGACTTATGTTCTCACTTTACTTAGTGGATTAGTTTTAGAATTAGACAACTGCTACTTTATGCCTACTATTAGTAGAAATTTGATTTCTGTTTCTTGTTTAGACAAGAAAGGTTTTTCATTTATAATAAAGGACAAATGTTGTTCTATTTATTTGAATGAAATATTTTATGGTAGTGCTCAACTTAGCAATGGGTTGTATGTTCTAGACCTCAAAGATCCAATCTATAATGTGAATACCAAGAAAGTCAGATTAAATGTTTCAAACCCGGCCTATCTCTGGCACTGTCACTTGGGCCATATAAATAAGACCCACATATCCAAGCTCCATATGGATGGACTCTTGGACTCATTTGATTTTGAATCATATGAGACAAGTGAGTCATGTTTGTTGGGCAAGATGACCGAAGCCCCATTCATAGGGCAAAGTGAAAGGGCTAATGACTTACTAGGACTCATACATAGTGATGTATGTGGCCCTATGTCTACACAAGCTGGAGGAGGCTTCCAATACTTCATTACTTTCACTGATGACTTTAGCAGATATGGCCATGTGTATCTCATGAGACACAAGTCAGAATCCATTGAAAAGTTCAAAGAATTCAAGAATGAAGTAGAGAATCAACTCGGGAAGAGTATCAAAGTACTTCAACAAGATCGAGGTGGAGAGTACTTGGATCGAGAATTCCTTGACTATCTGAAAGAGTGTGGTATAGTATCACAACTCACTCCACCAGGTACACCTCAATAGAATGGTGTATCTGAAAGGAGAAATCGAACTCTGTTAGACATGGTTCGCTCTATGATGAGTCAAGCTAACCTTCTAAACTCCTTTTGGGGACATGTTCCAGAGACAGCCGCTTTTACACTAAACTGAGTTCCATCTAAATCGGTTCAAAAGACACCATATGCGATATGGAGTGGCAGGCATTCCAATTTGTCTTTTATGAAGATTTGGGGTTGTGATGCTTATGTGAAACATCAATTGTTTTAGAAACTAGGGGCCAAATCTAAAAAATTCCTTTTTGTTGGGTAGCCCAAAGAAACAAAGGGTTACTATTTCTACAATCCTTCTGAGCAAAAAGTGTTTGTTGCTCGAACTGGTGTCTTTTTAGAGAAAGAGTTTACCTCTAAAGAAACTAGTGGGAGGAAAGTAGAACTTGAAGAAAATCAAGAACAACAAGGAGACATTGAACCTGAAATGGAACCTGAACAGACACCACAAGATGTTGTGGTTCAAAAGTTTGTTCCTGTAGCACAGAGCCCATATAGGTCTAGTAGGATTCAGCGTGACCCTTAGAGATATGGATTTCTCAGGACTCACATTGGTGATGTGATGCTCATGGATCAGGATGAGCCCACAACCTGCCAACAAGCTATGTCAGGGCCTGACTCTAAGAAGTGGCTAGTGGCCATGAAATCCGAGATGGAATCCATGTTTGACAACCAAGTATGGACTTTGGTTGACCCACCTGAAGGGGTAAAACCCATAGGGTGCAAATGGGTTTTCAAGAAGAAAACTGACATGGATGGTAATGTGATTACCTTTAAGGGACGATTGGTTGCAAAAGGTTTCAAGCAAATTCATGGTATTGACTATGATGAAACTTTTTCACCAGTTGCTATGCTTAAATCCATCCGAATTTTGTTTGCTATTGCTGCACACTATGATTATGAGATATGGCAAATGGATGTCAAAACTGCATTCCTAAATGGAAAGCTACTTGAGGATTGTACATGACACAACCTGAGGGTTTTGTCACTCCTGAGAATGCCAATAAAGTGTGCAACTTACGAAGGTCCATTTATGGACTGAAGCAAGCTTCTCGAAGTTGGAATCTTTCGTTTTGATGAAGCAATCAAAGAGTTTGGTTTTATCAAAAGTGAAGATGAACCTTGTGTCTGCAAGAAGGTTAGTGGGAGCGCTTTTGTCTTCTTAGTGTTGTATGTAGATGACATACTACTCATCGGGAATGACATTCCTGAGCTACAGTCTATGAAGACTTGGCTAGGGAAATGTTTCTCTATGAAGGACTTGGGTGAAGCAGCCTATGTGTTAGGCATCAGGATCTATAGAGATAGATCTAGAAAGCTTATTGGCCTAAGTCAAAGTACACACATTGACAAGGTGCTAAAAAGGTTTAGCACGCAAGATTCCAAGAAAAGATTCTTGCCCATGTCACATGGTATAACTCTTTCTAGATCTTAGTATTTGAGTACACCCAAGGAGAGAGAACGCATGAGTAAGATCCTATATGCTTCAGCAATTGGATCTATCATGTATGCCGTGATATGTACTGGCCCTGATGTCTCATATGCCTTTAAGCATGACGAGTAGGTACCAATCGAACCCTGGTGAGAGTCATTAGGCAGCTGTTAAGAACATTCTTAAGTACTTACGTAGAACTAAGGATGCATTCTTGGTCTTTGGAGATGAAGATGAGCTCGTTGTAAGGGGTTGCACCAATGCTACCTTCCAATCCGATAAGGATGAGTTTAGATCACAATCTAGTTATGTGTTTAGTATTGGTGGTGGTGCTGTGAGCTGGAAGAGTTCAAAGCAAGAGACAGTAACTAACTCAACAACAGAATTTGAGTACATTGCTACCTCTGATGCAACGAAGGAGGCAGTTTAGATCAAGAAGTTCATCATTGAACTTGTAATGGTTCCAAGCATTACCGACCCGATAGAGGTCTATTGTGAAAACAATGAAGCAATCGCACAGGCTAAGGAACCTCGATCTCACCAGCGATCCAAACACATACTCCAACACTATCATCTCATGATGGAGATCATTGAAAAGGGTGATGTAAGGATATGCAGGACTTTGACAGATAGCAACATTGCTGATCCGCTGACAAAGCTCCTTGCGCAGCAAAAGCATGATAGCCACTCTACGTCCATCAGTATTAGATACATTGATGATTTGCTTTTAGTGCAAATGGGAGATTATTAGTGTTGTGCCCAAAAAGCCAATCATGAGATGATTGTATTTTTTGCACATTGAGTCATGATATTTTATTAAGGCATTAATCCAGCAATTATGTTTGTTGTTTTGTTTCTACGTAACTTAACAAACATAATTGTAACCCTAGAATAATGATATTCTCAAGCGTCCCTAGCCTTGTATTATTGTAGAGCGGGTTGCAATAATACATAACGACTAGCGTAAGTGGAGACTAATATGAGATATGTAGTCTACATATGGGTACAAGTTGGAGAACTTGTGTACTGGACCGACCCACCAAGAGAGCACTACATAGATCGTTAGATGAATATCATAAGTGATTCTCATAGTGATCATGGTATATGTAGTCCTTTGACTTAAGATCATCGAGATTCTCTACTTGTGAGTCACATACTTTGATACTTTCCTTTGTTGCTCGTAACTGAGTGAACTTGAAGGAGGTCATTAGGTATGCCAGATATCATGCAGAGGGATTTGTATGATCAAGATGAGATTTGTCCCTCCTATGTAACGAGAGTGATATCTTCGGGCCCCTTGATAGAGTGAGACTTAGAAAATGCATGGCCATGCTCGGATGAGTTGATAAATGATATCAATGTCATCAATTTAAGTTGGTCTACTCGGTAATCAAGACACCAAAGATTGGGCTATACGAGAGCGACACTTTCCATGTCTCGTGCTTAGTCTTGATATCTTGGACAAAGGGACAATGGCATATATCGGTGATGATCATAAAGGTTTAGTCAAATCATTGACAATCTTGTCACTTGGGTAGCAATGATGTGCTGCTAGATATCACTCATTGCTTATGATCATAAATGTGATTTATGATCATAGCCAACATGGTAAGAGCCCATTGAGTCACACACATAGCGCTATTTGGATCATTACAGTGCATGGGCTAATAATTTGGCTTTTGGTTTCACAATAATTTTGTATTAATAATGGGCCCAATCGTTGAGCCATTATTAAGCCCGAAATTAAAGCCTAATTGGATTAAGGCTTTGAAACCCATTAGGCGTGGAAGTTGAGTCTCACTATAAATACAACTTCTAGTGAGAAATTCGCAGGTCTCCTTACCCTAGCCTTCCAAAAGGGACAGCTGCACTCTTCTCTTGCAATTCCTTGGAGGACACAAGCTAGCATTGCGAGCGCAACAGAAATGCATCTACCGAGATGTGGTGGAAGCATGGTGATCCCGAGAAGCTCATGTAGATACCATAAAGAGCTTGAACACGTCAACTATTACAAGTTTTTTTATTCGACTCTACAATTGAGTGAGAGATCTCAACTGAAAATTAGGTATGAAAATTTTTGAAAACCCAAACCGCTGTTTTATCACAGCTAACCACCTCCATAACTTACTTGGACCTTTCCCATCCTTTACCAATATCTTACCCCCAGCCCCCCCCTCCCCTCTCTCCCCCGTTTCACAATTCATTCAACGTGGATCCCCTAGAGGGTTTTTCCGGTTATTCGCTGCGTGCTTTTTGGCCTCCCTAACCCCACCCCGTCCCTTTCCAATCTTCCTCCCATTCCACTCCCTCTTTATCCGTCCACCCCTCCCTTTAACCTCCACATCTGCCTGTCATGTGAAGTACCTGACTGTCACCTTCGCCACCAAGGATGGAGATGCTGAAATCTTCATCGACTAGGGGGAGGTGAGGAAAGCGTTTGTTAAGGCAAGGAAAGCCTCAGTGATGAACTGCGCGCAGACCACGGAAATGATGGACTTGCCTGCAGAAGAGTTGAAAGGAACAGAAGATCCTGAGAAAATAGAAACAGAAGAAATAGAGCTTGTCCCAGGCCGAAATACCCGAATAGGGAAAAAATTGGCCGAAGGTGACAAGGAAAAACTTGTATCTTTCCTACTGATGAATAAAGATCTGTTCGCCTACTCGCCGAGAGACATGCCTGGGGTAGACCTTCACATAATACAGCATAGCCTTAAAGTGAGCCCAAAGGCAAGGCCTGTTTGCCAAAAAAAGTGAATCCTCTCAATACACAAAAACAACTTCGTCAAAACCGAAGTCTAGCACTTGATAGATGCGGGCATAATCAGGGAGGTCAACTACCCCGAATGGTTAAGCAATGTGGTTATCGCCACAAAGGAAGGAAGCAACAAGCTCCGAATGTGCATCGACTTCCGGAACTTAAATGATGCTTGCCCTAAAGATTCGTATCCTCTCTCGCCAATAGACCAGTTGGTAGACTCAACTGCTAAGTATGGACTGCTAAGCTTCCTCGACACCTTCAGTGGGTATCATTCAATCAGAATGGATCCTTAAGATGAGGAGAAAACTGCCCTCATCACCAAAGTCGGTACATACTGCTACGTCAAAATGCCCTTTGGGCTTAAAAATGCAGGAGCTACCTTCCAAAGGCTGATGAACAAGGTCTTCAAAAACCAAATAGGGAGAAACATGGAAGTCTATGTCGATGACATGATAGTCAAGAGCAAGCTGTCTTGGCGGTCATGTCACGGATTTGGAGGAAACTTTCCACCAACTTAGAGCATTTGGAATTCACCTTAATCCGGAAAAATGCGTCTTCGGCATAAGCTCAGGCAAGTTCCTCGGGTTCATGGTATCGGAAAGAGGTATCGATGCCAACCCGGAAAAAGTTAAAGCACTACTTGAATTCTGAACTCCTGTTACAACAAAGGATGTGCAAAGGCTCACTGGGAGAATAACGTCCCTTAGCAGATTCATTTCTAGGTATGGGGATCACTGCCAAGAATTCTTTAAGGTTCTCACCAAGGCAGCAAAAAATGGTGGCAACCTCGGGAACGGTGACCATCCTTGGAATGAGGATTGCCAAAAGGCCTGGGAAGAGCTCAAAATTTATCTGGCCCATCTACCCACTCTTCGGCAACCACGAGAAGGAGAACCCCTTGTGCTATACCTCACTGTTACTGAAAAGGCACTAAGCTCGGTTCTTGTGAAGGAATAGGGGGTGGAGCAATGGCCAGTATACTACGTGAGTAAGTCCCTGCATGGCGTCGAAATCAGGTATTCTCTACTGCAAAAAGCTATCTATGCCCTGGTGCTAGCAAGCAGAATACTGCGTCCGTATTTTCAAGCTCACCCTATTATTATCCGAAGTAGCCTACCTCTTCGGGATGTCATGAAAAGAGTAGACCATTCAGGAAGGCTTTCCAAGTGGTGCATAGAGCTCGGCGAGTATGATATTACTTATGAGCCGAGGAAAGCAATAAAAGCCCAAGCTCTAGCAGACTTCATTGCTGAGATACCTTTTACCGAAGGTGATCAATCGGACCTTGGCAAAAATGAGCCAGAATGGACTCTGTTTGTAGACGGGGCCTCTGGCTCCAAACACCAGGGAGTCGGGGTAGTCATTCGCGGCCCCGAAGGCATGGAAGTAATGAAAGCCATCAAATTCGGGTTTAATGTCACTAACAATATGGCAGAATACGAGGCTCTCATAGCAGGGTTGCGCCTTGCTAGAAAGATTGGTGTAAGGAACTTGAAGGCCCACAGTGATTCTCAGCTGGTGGTCCGACAGATGGTGAGGGATTATAGCACAAAAGATCCAACTTTGGCAAAGTACCATAAGCTTGTATCAAAGCTCATCCAGGAGTTCGATGCGGTGCATATCGAAAATGTGCCTTGACGAGACAATGCCGAAGCAGACAGTCTGGCCAAATCAAAAAGGTTCACTGAAGTACTGAGCCACCCGAGCATCGTGATAATGAGCATAGCAGCCTCGGGAGAAGGATGGGAAAATCCTATAAAGAGGTACCTTACAACCTCGGAGCTTCCTGATGACCCTCGCGAAGTAGTAAAAGTGTGAAGACGTTCCGGACGATATTTCCTAATTGGGGAAGAACTGTACCGATAAGGATACGCAAGTCCATTGCAAAGGTATGTCAGCGAAAAGGATACTCAGACAATTCTCAAGGAAGTCCATGAGGGAATTTATGGTTCCCACATCGGGACTGACGCTTTGGCAGGAGTGATACTCCGCCAAGGGTACTTTTGGCCCATATTAAGAAAAGACGCAAGACAGTTTGTCCAAAAATGTGACAGTTGCCAAAGACATGCCAACGTTCAAAGGTTGCCCTCGGAATTAATAACCTCGGCTGACTACCCTTGTCCCTTTGCAGCATGAGGCATTGACCTCATCGGGCCGCTCCCGACAGCACTTGGAGGAGTGAAATTCTGCGTGGTTGCAGTAGATTTCTTCACCAAATGGGTTGAGGCAGAGCCCCTGGCAACCATTTCGGCAAAGGATATACAAAAATTCATCTGGAAAAGCATCATATGCAGATTCGGCATACCGAGGGTGATAGTGGCCGACAATGGTTCCCAATTTATTGACAAAGGATTCCAAGAATACATCACCGACCTTGGAATAAAGATGCACTTTGCCCCGGTAGCTCATCCTCAGAGCAACGGACAAGTAGAGGTATCCAACAGAACCATAAAAGATGGTCTGAAAAAGAGATTAGGAGAAGCAAAGGGAAAATGGCCAGGAGAACTCCCTAGTGTGTTATGGAGATGTCGGACAACACCCCGAAGGGCCACCAGTGAGACACCTTTTTCGCTCGTCTTCAGCACAGAGGCCATTATCCCTATCGAGGTAGTACGACCATCAGTCAGGGTACAAGTGTTTGACGAAAGAGGGAACTACCTCGGATTAAGAACTAAGCTCGACCTAATTGACGAACATAGAGAGGTGGCCGAGCTTAGAAGGAAGGCCTTCCAGCAAAGAGTGGCCATCGCCGCAAATTTGCACGTTAGGCCAAAAGGATTAAAGAAAGGAGACCTCGTCCTCTGAAAGGCTGAATTTGAACCCCAAAGACCGTCCCATGGGGTACTTCGGTCGAACTGGGAAGGGCCTTACTTGGTCCTTGACGAGGTCCGAAAGGGAGTATACAAGCTTGGCGACACCGGAGGGGGAGAACTGAAAAATACGTGGCACTTGGATGCCTTGAAGAAATTCTATACTTAGAATTTTGATGAGAAATTGTACAAGTTAGAAAAATTTTCTAAATGCAGGAGTTTTCTCCCATCTAAGAGTACTCACCGAACAAAGCTTAAACGTGTATTCGCGAAAGTCACATTTTCCTTCCGAAGTCGATTGGGTTATATGCCCAAAAAAGTGGAAGTGCATCAAATACGGCCGACGAAGGCAGCCTAAAATTTGCCTAAGGGAATTCATCAAAGACCCAAAACTAGAAGGTTGGCCGACAAAATGGGCAGAGCATACCTTTCCGAAATCCCTTGACCGAAAGTGGTCGGGACAAGTGGAAACAAAAACTATTGCTCAAAGACTTAGCTGAGTCATAAAGGAAGGAAAAGTTTATTGAAGAAGGCCTTGGTACAAAGAGAAGGTTACAAGAAGAAAAAATTACAAGGAAAAAGAAGAAGGCAAAGGCCCTAGAATATCTAAGGGACCCCGGCGTCATGGGAAGCTCCGGCTCCTGTGTCTTTATCCGCCTTTGGGGCTGGAGGAGGGGCAAACGACAGGTTGAGGGGCTCGATTTTCGACCAGGTCCACCGGGGCCTCTCGGGAATATCTAGGGTAGCCAGGAAGGAAAGATCAAGATCCGGATATTTCTTCAAAACTTGATGGCGAGCTAGGCAGAAGCCATCCTGAAAGGCAACCTTAGTTGCCTGAACGGCCTTGTCTTTCTCAACGCCTAAGTCATCTACCTCGTTCTGAAGATCTGCAACCTCCTTCTCCAGCTCCTTTATCTTCTTCTTCTTCTTTGAACCCTTCTTCAACGCCTTGACCTTGGCTTGGAGTTCGTCGTTGTCAGCAAGTACCTTCGCTAGGAGGGCAGAATCTTCTTCTTTCTCATTTTGAATGGCCTCGTTGGTTGAGGTCAAGATCACAACCTTTTCACCAAGGTCGGACATCTTCTTGGAGAAATCCTTCAAGAGCTCCTCCTAGCCCTTCAAGAATTCCTCCCGAAGCTTTGCAACCTCCTCATTGGCTATTCAGCTCAGCTCAGCGTTCTTCATAACCGAGCTGGTGCAGAAGACCCTGGCCTTCTCCAATTTATCTTCGGCCCAAGCTCGGACCAAAGCTTGCTTTGCTGCCCAAGCTCGGAGGTATCCACTATACCCCAAAAGCTGCGGAAAAGGAGAAGGTACTCAATCAAATTTGCACAAAGAAAGCCAAAACACTTAGAAAAAAAAGGGGGTGGAAAAAAATGAATGAAGAGGCCTGAAGAACTACCTGGGCAGCGTGCTCGAAAACCTTAGCAGCAAGGGCATCATCGCTGGCACACTCCTCAGCAACTGCCTTAAAGGAAGTCTGGGTGAGCACGCCCCTCGCCATCTAGGGAGCCATTTCCCCGCAATCCTCGGAGAACAGATTCATGTCCTTCGTGAAAGACCAGAACGGCTCCTTTGGAACCTTGTCCTTCGGGATGTGGGAATCCCGAAGAGACCGCTTTCGGGCATGCTCAACCATCCAAGCTGAGGGCGCCAGTTCCTCTGCAAAATTCAAAGCATACGTCTCGTCAGAAAAAACTCCTTAGCTATGCAAGCTATAAGGCTGCGAGTACTAAAAAGGAGGTAAGAGACAAACCTGGCGCAACCTCAGCAACGTCGTCATCAGAGTCCTGGACCTCTTCCACATCGGTAGGGATATATTTGCCCTTGTCCTTTAGGCATCTTTCTAAATCCCCAGCATGGGGACCCCCTGCCAAAAAGCCCAAAAGATCCACCGACGTGGCGGGACTTAAAGAAGCAGCATTGGTGATCACCTCGGCAGGAAGTTCGGCGGGAGTTTCAGGCTCGGTGGGAGTTTCAGGCTCACCGATGAGCTCCGCCGCGTCTCCTGGAGGTGGAAGAAGGATGTCCTTCTTTGCCTTCTTGGCCGAAGACGGCCCACTCCCAGTAGTCTTGCGCCTTCGGGAGGCGCCTTTCTTCGTTTGTTCCCCCTTCTCGGCTTGGCCGAGGAAGAGGGACTTGTAGTAGGCAGCAAACTCATCGCCCATCTCTGAAAAAGAAGGAAAACATTAGTGTAAGTCCAGACGGATACTTATACTAAAAACTTTGGAAGGAAGCTTACTTTCGAAAAAGGCTTCATAAGTGAGCTCCCCCCGAAGGAGCATTACTAACCAAGACTGCTTCCCGTCGATGGCAGGAGGTGGCATGCCAAGGTTCGTCTTGTGCTCCTTCACTACCCCCAACTCCCGAAGGACCTCCTTGGTCATAAGTTTCCACATGATGGGGAAGGGGTAGAGGGAGCGTGAAGGGACCTTGGCATCCCAGTCGGTGACAGCACGAATACGTCTGTCGAAGTCTGCAAACCTCACCACCAACTCGGGAGTTAGCAGCTTCTTGGGGTCTACGACATCCGTCTCCAGCTTTCCCCGAGCCCACTTGGTCAGGACGTACAACCAAGCCTCCGCCACCTTTAGGAAAAAGAACTTCTTTTGCCACCCTCGCCAGCTATCTTTAGTAGCGAAGGTGAACATGAACTTTTTGCTCCCAGATCCCCGAGGTAGCA